>WARS01000036.1:22506784-22554533 GCA_008933995.1 Datnioides undecimradiatus
TATTTATTCTCACGTGGATCATTATGCATTATGAGGCCTTTACTAGTTTACTAGTTGAAACAGGTTGTAGTTCCTTCATGCTCTGCACACACGTTTAAATATGGAGACAGCAGATTTTATGGTGTTTGAGTATAAAGATGACAGCACAGAAAGATGAAGTTTTCAAAGGAGGAACTCCATCCTTTCCCTCATAGATTTGTTTTTTGTGTAAATAAACATGTCAACGTGTTTTTAATTCGACATGTTTACCTTTAATGGACTAATTAATCATTTTACATCAATCGCTGTGGAAACAGGAAGGACTCTATGTCCCAGAGTTCCCTGCGGCTCGGTGGACCAGGGTGGACCTGTGTGAGGTGGAGTTCAGGCAGCATCCTGATGGAGAGACGCTGATCTTTTCACGGCGGGACCGTTTTCTGTTTCCGGTGTGAACCGTCAGCCCTGAGCCGAAGCTGCCGCTTCTCCGGTGTCTTGATCCGTCGCTGCTGTTTTTTTGTCTCCATGTTGACCGGACGGTGTCGGGATGGTGGATGCGGCAGAGTGCGGGGTGTGCGGGGTGAAGGTGATGTGTCGCTTCAGGCCGCTGAACGAGGCGGAGCGGACGCGCGGAGACAAATACATCCTCGCATTTAACGGAGAGGACACGGTGGTGGTGGCGGTGAGTATTTACCGTGTTTATCGGCACACCCGCCTGCCTGTCTGTCTGGCAGCAACATAGAGATACATTATAAACGCGAGTCCAAGCGCACAAACACACAGGAAGTGTTTCCGGTGATCATCTGTTCCTTTGTGTCGCTGCAGGAGCATCATATTTGAGACTCAGTTGGTCTTCTCTCGCCTGTTTGAAAAGCAGAGAGACTTTAGTCACTAAATGGAACTGATGCGTTTTCATTATCAAAGTGTTTCATAGGTAACACAAATAGATAAATAAACAAACACACAGAGTAAAATACGAGAGAGAGCAGGTGCATCTGTGCACCGTAAAAACCTGCACAGGACAAACTGTCCACAGCTTCACTGGCTTGGCTCCATACAGAAGCTGAAACACGTCCAACCTCAGGGCGTCCCCGAGCTCCCGGTCCTGGTTAGGACCCACACGGGTCTTTTCCCCAGGTCCCCCAGAGTCACCCCCAGAGACAGGAGCAGGTCAGTGGAGTGACTCCAGGCTGCAACGCGTCTTTGGGTCTTTTTTGGCTGTTTGTGGAGTTTTTAGTTGACGGGAGATAAATCAGTAACAAGAGGAAAGCAGGACGTTCTCTCTGTTCGTCTTCTGTTCATTAACAGCTTCATTAACAGCTTCATCACTAATGAGCAGAAAACGAGTCTCATGTCACTTATTGAGCAACTTCAGGATGAAGGACATATCAGAATCAGGCAAAGAGATAAATAAAGCATCTGAAGAGAAGCTCAGCCTTCGCTCTGCCTCATCTGCTTATTTCATCCACATTTCAAGTCAACTTCAAAGCAACAACAACAACAGTAGAATAAATAATAATAAACCTACTCATCCAACTCGTCCTAACAAGTGGTCTCTGTCCTGATGAAAGTCATATTACTCTGTCCCAGTTTCCAGTTTAATCATAATGGTGCAGGTTTGTGATATGAACCTAACGATGTAGATGGATGAAATGAACCTAACAAGGACCCTTCTGAAATTCATTGAATTGTGCCTCGCCCTGTAATCTAGGACAGACACATGTAGAAATATTGTTGTTTTGACTGGTTTATGGTCAGTTTAAACAAAGTCATCTTTGACAAAAGGACCAAACACAAACCGAGCAACAGCGTGTCAGTTTAACTTTCAGCTCATGTTGCCTGAAACTCTGCAACTCGACCTCTAATTCAAACAAATCACAGTCAGTCAGAATGGGCGGATGATAGGTGGATGACAGGTTGATGATGGGTGGATGATAGGTGGATGATGGGCAGATGATAGGTGGATGATGTGTGTGTGTGTGTGTGTGTGTGTGTGTGTGTCCCAAAGTCACTCTGCAAGAATTATCTTCTGTCTACTGACTCTATTCAATCTTTTCCACTGGGATGCAGTTACTATGATTTAATAAGCATCTTATTGAAACACAGACACATGCCTGCTGAGAGGAGCGAGATCAAAGAAACTGTGAAAATGGATGTTTATGTTCAATTCAATTCAATTCAATTTTATTTATATAGCGCCAATTCACAACAAAAGTCAGCTCTGTGTTAATTCTCTTACAAACAGAGCGGTCTAGACCATACCACATTGTTAATTACACCCAACAGTTCCACCATGAGCAAGTTAATTTCAAGGGAACAGTGGCAAGGAAAAACTCTTTTAACAGGCAGAAACCTTTGGGTAGATTCTGGTTTCAGGTGGACGGCCATCTGCCTTGACTGGTTGGGGGAAAGAGAGAGGGAGAGGGAGGCAGTGAAGTACAATATAGAACAATGAGCAGCAAAATGGCAGTAGAGTGACACGGGCAGCCTGCTGGAGTCACAGACTGATGTTCAGCTCTGGTTTCACAGGTATCTGTAGAGAGGCACAGAGAGAGAGAGACCAGAGAGAAACAAGCATGGGAAGCACTAGGGGAGAGAGGACACAGAGTTAATGGTTAATCTGTGATGGTTAAAATGAGTTTGAGGAGAGAGGGGGGAGAGGAGGAGTGTGGAGATGATCATGGGACGCCCCCCAGCAGCCTCGGTCTATAGCAGCATAACTAAAGGATGGCATTGGGGATCTAGTTTAGACTATGGGTGTAGCTCACACAAAATCTGTTTCAGCTGTAAGTCATTTTAGCAAGAAGGTTTTAAGCTTTACTTTTTTAAAAGTAGAGAGAGGGTGTTCGCCTCTGACCCAGACTGGCAGCTGGTTCCACAGGAGAGTGAGCCTGATATGTTGCCTGGCCCTATTCTCATTTTTGGAGATTCTAGAACTACAAGCAAACCCGCACTTGGAGTCAAGCATCTTGTTGGGGTATTAGGGACTTAGTGTCTCATTGAAGTTAATAATGAGCTTTGGCCATTAAGGGCCAAGTGTAGGTGAGAGAAGGACCTTAAAATCTATTCTGACTTTATAGGAGCCAATGAAGAGAAGCTAAACTGAGAAATATAGAGCTTTCTTAATAATTCTATCAGAACCCTTGCAGCAGCATTTTGATGAGTTGAGGCCTCAAGAGTGAGCTAGCGGACAACCCCACAACAAGGAATTACAATAGTCCAGCGTTGAGGTAACAATGGACTAGCCAAGGCCACTTTTGACAGATACCCTAATCTTGGAGGAATATGTCTAATCTTATGTTATGCAGGAAAGGGCTGCAGTCCAGTGACCTGCCTCTAATATGGAACTGCTGAAAGGACATGTCCTGGTCAACAGACTCCCAGGTTCTCACGGCAGAACTGGAGGCCAGGGTAACACTCATCCAAAGTGACTGGCAGGTCAGATAACCTGTCTCTGAGGTGTTTAGGCCCAAACAAAATCACCTCAGTTTTGTCTGTATTTAGAAGCAGAGAATTATAAGTCATCAGGCCTTAATGTCTGTCAGACATGTCTGAAGTCTGACTGATTGATCTGTTTCTTCCAGCTTCATAGATAAATATAGCTGCATTGCCTGGCAAGTAGCAGTGGAAATTTATGTTGTGCTTCCTAATAATATTGCCTAGGGGAATAGCAGAACAACAATGGTCCAAGCACAGAACCCTGTGGAACCCATGATTAACCTTGTAGTACAGACGAATGCTATTAACATGGACAAACTGGACTCTGCTTGACAGATAAGATTTAAACCAGCTTAGTGTTGTTCCTTTAATGTCAACATACGTTCTAGTCTCGTAGTAGGATATTGTGATCGGTGGTGCTCAATGCAGCACTGAGGTCTAGCAGGATGCTAAAGAGACGAGGCCATTGTCGATGCTTTTTCTTTAGGAGGTCGTTACAATCTAACTAATGCTGTTTCTGTGCTGGTGATTTATTCTAAATCCTGACTGAATGTCTCCAAATAAACTGTTCTGCAGGCATCACAGAACTGACTAGCCACAGCCTTTCAAAGATTTTAGAAATAAAGGAGTGTTGATATTGTTCATAGCGCTTAAAACACCAGGGTCAAGATAGGCTTTTTATAAAGGTTTGATGACAGCAACCTTAAATCCTGTGGAACATAACCTGTTAGTAATGACAGATTGATCTGGTCTAATATAAAAGTGCCAATCAGGGGCAAAACATCTTTGAGAAGACGAGTTGATGGGGGTCCAAAAGACAGGTTGAGGTTTGATCTATTGATCGTTGAGGACAGTTCAGTGAGATCTATAGGAGAGAAAATGGTCTAGAGATAAATTGTGGGCCTGCAGAGATAGCTTCAAGGGCCGCTGCAGTTGCTGATAATATTATGATCTCTAACAGTTGAAGAGAGCTGTGAATGAATTGTTTCTTCAATATCTATGATTTTTACTAGTAAGAAATTCATAAAGCTGGGCTGTTGCTGAGAGCCAAGGGAATAGTTGGCTCAACAGAGCTGTGACTTTGTCAGCCTGGCTACAGTGTTGAAATAAGAACCCGTGTTGTTCCTATTTTCTCTTATTAATTTAGAATAATAGGCAGTTCTTGGTTTTAAGTATGGCTGATTTGTATGTTATAATGCTGTCTTTTCCAGGAAAGGTGAAATTCTTCTATATTAGGATCGCCACTCCTCTAATTTTCGTATGGACTGTCTTAAAGTGCTGTGAATCAGGTGTCAAAACAGGGAGCTAGCTTCCTCTGCTTGATGGCTTTCTTATTCTGTTTTATAGGGGCCACATTATTCAGTGCTGTGTGCAGTGTAGCTGCAGTATTATCAACAAGATAATCTATATGTGCTGGACTAGTAGTTAGGCTGCTACCCTCTGTTGCAATGGCACGTGGCATAGAAGCCAAAAGCGACGGAATAATCTCCTTAAATTTGGAAACAGCATTATCAGAGAGACACCGACTGAAGGTAGTTTCCCTCCCAAATGCTGAGAAGTTCATAATTGTGAACTGAAATGTTATTAAAAAATGGTCAGATAAAAGTCACCCACTGTGATTACTTTATCTGAGCTGAGCACTAGTTGAGATAAGAAGTCAGGGAATTCAGATAAAAACTCTGAATAAGCAGCAGGCGGACGATACACAACCACAAACAGAACTGGTTTCTCTGACCTATCATTAGGGTGGCAGAGACTGAGAGTGAGACTCAAACGTTTTAAACCCAGGCTTAGGTCTGGGATTGATTAATAAACCTGAGTGGTAGATTGCTGCCACTCCTCCTCCTCGGCCTGTGCTTCGAGGAATATGGTGATTAATGTGACTGGCAGGGGTCGACTCATTTAAACTAACGTATTCTTCCTCCTGCAGCAAGGTCTCAGTAAGACAAAAAAACCCCAATGCAATGATCGGTAATCAAATCATTTACTAACAGGGATTTAGACGAGGGAGATCTGATATTAGATATTGAATAATCCACATTTTATTGTGGTGTGTTTAGGTCCAGATAACTTGGTGGTATTAATTCTTGTGGTTTTTATGAATAATACCTCTTGAATTTTTTGCCCCAGGTAGTTTGGGTGGACGAGGGACAGACACAGGCTCTATAGGAAACTGGGGGTAGTGGTGGTCATGGGAGGGTGACAGCTCTAAGGAAACTGCAGAGAAGCGTGCAGGACTGCAGCTCTGCCGCCTGGTCTCTGCTCTGTGTGTCAGCATCATATCAGCATCATATCAATTTCAAATCAGCATCATGTCAGCGTCATATCGGCATCATGTCAGCATTGTATCAACATCATATCAGCATCATATCAGCGTCATGTCAGCATCATATCAGCATCATGTCACCATCATGTCACCATCATTTCAATATCATGTCAGCATCATGTCAGCATCATGTCAGCATCACGTCAGCGTCATGTCAGCATCATATCGGCATCATGTCAGCATCCTATCAACATCATGTCAGCTTCATATCAGCATCATGTCAGCATCAGATCAACATCATATCAGCATTGTCTCAGCCTCTGTGCTGATGTTGTGTGAGTCAGAAACAGTGCTGTGGTGATGTGTTGGTGTGATGCCAAAGTTCTCTGAAGAGCATTAAGGTGAATCTCTTCTTTTGTGCGTCGATCTCCTGAAGTTGCCTCAGATACTTATTTTTTCAACAATTTTGACACAGTTGAGAAAAAAACGTAATATTTTCCAAATAAATAAACATTTAAAGATGTACCTGAAATGGAAAAATATGCAATTATGAAAATAAAACACATAAAAAGTTATTATTCCACTGACATTTTAATATTTACTGAGACTCGCTCTGAATCTGAATGTCTGTGTGTGTGGATGCTGATAAAGCCGTCAAACTTTTCTCAGATCAGTTAAATGTCAGCAGATTGGTTGCTGGGTGCGAAGAACCCAAAATACCAGTCTTTAGTGATGATTACTGAAAATGGATTGTTTCACTGCCTATCCACATAAAGACAAGGGAAAAGGTAACAGGTAAAACTAAAACACAGCTTTACATGTGAAGTGATTCTGTCTTTGTCTGTACACAGAAGCAGGAAGTCAGACGTATCACGATAAATAAGGTCATTTTCCTTCTCATGTAGGTTCATTTCTGTGTAGTCTCACAGCAGGTAGAAGCTTTAGAGTGAGAACACATTTAAGGTTTATGGACCAGACTCCAAACCAGAGCCTGGACAGGAGTCTAACAGTGTATTTCCTGACAGCGTACTTCCTGTACTGTGTTTTATTTTGACGGGGTGTTTCCTGTGTTTCAGGGGAAGCCGTATATATTTGACAGAGTCCTCCCTCCAAACACTGAACAGGTTCAAGTGTACGACACCTGTGCCCGACAGATTGTTAAAGGTCAGTTCATCTGACACTGATTTGTTGTATAATACAGAAATGTTTGTGTGTGTTTGTCCCATTTGTTAATTTTCTGTGTTCATCAGCTGTGTTTCATGTTTCTCCATCATGTTGCAGGGGAGATGAAAAGTCAAGACTCCCTTTTCAAAACACTTTGTATTAATATTATTGCTCTAAATTATTGATGATGGATCTGTTTTTGTTTTTAACTGTACGCAGCAGAGGCTCTTCGAAACTTCGCTGTACTTGTTTTTTGAGACTTGTGCATTGACAATGAAGGCTTTCTATTCTATTCTATTCTATTCTATTCTATTCTATTCTCCCACTCAGGGATCATTTATATTAGTTTTATTGATGTTTGTTTGATGTTTATGCCGCAGTGTGACAGGACACAATAGTGTTGTGTTGAGCAGCCTATAACAGAGCTCACCTGGATCGACACATGAGCTCACAGAACCCGTCTTCCTGCCCACAGTGAGACGACCGCGACTAACAATAGTCGAATTAATTTGAAGTCCTCTACAAGAGGAACACAATCACATGATTAAAAGACCTTAACAAACAGACATGCTGTAGTCCGTGTGTATGGAATCAGTGTAAAGCTGCGTTTGAATGTGTTGTGTGTTGTGTGTGTTCCAGATGTGTTGGGAGGATACAACGGGACCATCTTTGCATACGGTCAGACATCATCAGGAAAGACTCACACCATGGAGGTCAGTCCATTTACATGTCAGCACAACATGTTTAAGATGGACATGAATTAGATACTGGTGATAACTTTGTGTGTGTCATGGATAAACAAAAACAATAGTGTGTTAACGTTAATGTATTCTTGCTGTGTGAAGTGAGTGAAAGACACTGATGATCTTAACATTAATCGAAGGAAGACCCGTTCTTCACGTCGTCCTGTGGGAACAAGTTTCCTTTTGTTTCAGTTAGCTTTTGCAGTTAGCTGTTAGCAGCTAGCTTTTAGCATTTGCAGTTAGCTGTTAGCCATTAGCTTTTGAGGTTAGCCGTCAGCTGATCTCATGCGTCCTGTGTTTTGTCTCTTCAGTACGTATTAGTGTGAATGTATCTGCAGCTGTTTTTATCATTAAAATTTGGTTTAAATCATTTTAAAAATGTGACGATTTCCTGATTTCTTTGTCTTGTGTGACAGCAAATGGATTTACATTCACATTCGTACATTTTAAAGATCAAATCAGTTAATCAAGAGTAACTGATACCGAAACTAATTGTTAGCTTTTATGCTATGTATTGTTATTGTTTACAAGTTTTAATCATATCTGTTTTTATTGAAGTAGCTGCTGTAATACTGCAATATTCCTTTGGGACAGTACTTCATTAGTAAAAACACTTAATTCATTTAAGTTTTAATCTTTTTATATTTATATTTTATTTTCCAGGGGAACCTGCACGACCCTCAGCTGATGGGAATCATCCCTCGTATTGCTAGAGACATCTTCGACCACATCTACTCCATGGATGAGAACCTGGAGTTTCACATCAAGGTGATGATGTCATCACTACACAAAACACATCATCACTCCGTAGCCCCCGGTTACGGGTTAAGGTTACAAATGAAGTTTGATCAATTTTGTCAATCAGTCACTGTCCATAGTTGCTGAAAGTTGAAGCGGAAACGCAATAAAAAAAAAAATTATATCACAATAAATTGGTTTGAAAATCCAAAGCTTACATTAAATTAAAAAAGATACAGAATATGCTAAATGTCATAATATGTTGTTTCTGTTTTCATGTCAGCTGTAAAATATTCAAACATGCTTTTTGGACCTCAGGGACTCCATAGGTTTCCATAGATACATGAGAGGTCCTGCAGAGATGCTGGTGGTCTGTCAGCATCACAACCAGTGAGGTGTTCACTGACCCACCTGCTCCCCATATGTTCACCAGCTGGTCTGCACTCATACATATACGAACACTTTTGTCATTACTAACACCAACAAACACAAACTGTAAATATCTCAACGAACCATAACTGAGTGTTCATCACTTTTATTTACAGATTAAAATTCTGCCGTGAGCCATAAAGAATATTCTGTATTTCAGTCAAGCGCAACTTCTGTTTACCTGTGAATTCACATTTCCAAAGTTTATGACACTTCAACAACATAGTTGCTATAAAAATCATACATATCATAACTAACAGTGACTTTCAAATACATATGGAAAACTTAAAAAACATCTGAGTGAATCATGATAATCAATCATTAATCATCTATCTAATTTCTTCTTTGGCTGTGGAGAAGAAAACGTGACGGTCACATATTTTAGAAACATAGATAATCCATTGCACAGTATTACCCCATACTGAAACGTGCCTGTGTCTCTCTCCCTGCAGGTTTCTTACTTTGAAATCTATCTGGATAAAATCAGAGACTTGCTTGATGGTGAAGACATTATTTAACATATTTACTATTTTCACTGAAACAAAACCAGTGAGTGTTGATGAGGAACCTCCTCAACGATGTGATTCCTGTTTCAGTGTCGAAGACGAACCTGGCTGTGCACGAGGACAAAAACCGGGTTCCTTTTGTGAAGGTGCGTTCTCTTTAATCATTAATACACATAGAATCATGTAACTTCAACCTGCAGCTGTGCAGTGTCAGTACTGCAGTACCAGCACTGTGTTGGTTCCTTCAGGGCTGCACAGAGCGTTTTGTTTCAAGTCCTGATGAGGTGATGGACGTCATTGACGAGGGAAAAGCAAACAGACACGTCGCTGTCACTAGTGAGTGAATTGTACAACTGATACTACTTATTTGTTGCTGTCCTGTGTTTGTATGCAGAGTATAAACGAGTGATTCCCCTTTGTTTTTTCCCGCAGACATGAATGAGCACAGCTCTCGCAGTCACAGTATCTTTCTGATCAATATCAAGCAAGAGAACGTGGAGACAGAGATGAAACTGTCAGGGAAACTTTACCTGGTCGACCTGGCAGGCAGCGAGAAGGTCACACTGCTTCATCAGACTCGTTAAATGATCCGCCACATGACAACGCTTACACACAAACACTGATTCATAAAAACCTTGTTATTGGAAAGTGAAAATCATGAAGTTGATGATCAGTGAACTGAAAAACTGGTAAACATTGATTGACTGATTAATTGATCAGCTGATCAAACATAACCAGATAATTAATTTAACAATTAACTTATTGATGATGAAGATGATGATGATGTTTTCATTCAGGTGAGTAAGACGGGAGCAGAGGGCGCCGTGTTAGACGAAGCCAAGAACATCAACAAGTCTCTTTCTGCTCTCGGCAACGTCATTGCTGCTCTGAGTGAAGGAACGGTGAGTTACTTCCTGTTGCTGGGCAGCAGGTTACTAACGGTAGCTAATGTAATTCAAGCTAACATATTCAAAACAAAAGGAAAACAGGGAAACAAATCCCTCTTTTCATAGTAATTGCAGCCTCTTGACAAACTGAAGTGCTCAGTAAAACACCAGGATGGGTAATTTTAATATTGTTGGTGTGTCTGGATCTTGCCTGGTGTCTGTTTCTAGAAAACACATGTCCCGTACAGGGACAGCAAGATGACTCGAATCCTGCAGGACTCTCTGGGAGGAAACTGTCGAACCACCATCATCATCTGCTGCTCCCCATCTGTTTACAACGAGGCTGAAACCAAGTCCACACTCATGTTCGGGCAGAGGTACTGTATTCATGCATCAGAGTACTGGGCTCATATGCATCACAGTACTGGAGTCACATGTTGGAGTACTGCAGTCACATGCTTGGGGCGGCAGTGACTCAGTGGTAGAGCGGGTCGTCCACCTATCCCCGTCTCCTCTGGGCTGCATGCCGAAGTGTCCTTTGGCAAGACACTTAACCCCTAATTGCCCCAATGCTGCGTCATCAGTGTGTGAATGGGTTAGATTCCTTTGTTTCCTTAGTTCTGTTTGGTGAATGGGTGAATGCTGACTTGTAGTGTAAAACTACAACTAGAAAACCGCTATGTAAATACTGGCATCAGAGTGCTGTGCTCACATGCATCACAGTAATGCAGTCACATGTTGAGTATTGCACTGTACATATGTGAGGGCACATGTGAGGATTAACGAAGGTCTTTTCACTGGATGTGGATGGCAGAGGGAGTATTATGGGATTGTGTGAAGTGTCCGTTATGACTCAGTGATTTCTGGTCAGACTGAAGCTGTGCAGATTTCAACTTTCTGCTTTGACTTAAGTTTTGTATTCACGTCCCTGCTGTCAGTGATTCTTGACATGATCTCTGTTTGTGGAAAAACACTTTCTGTGTGTTTGTGTTTTAGAGCCAAAACCATAAAGAACACAGTGTCTGTGAACCTGGAGCTGACTGCTGAGGAGTGGAAGAAGAAGTATGAGAAAGAGAAAGAGAAGAACAGGAGTCTGAACATCATGATACAGAAACTAGAGAATGAGCTGAAACGCTGGAGGAAAGGTAACTGTAGAAATGCAGTATATACATCACAAAGTCATCTCTGGGGAGTCTGCACTGTAAGTCTGTTTTACCAAAGCAGGATCTTTGTTAATCTTCTGTGTCGACCCCTCTGTTAAACAAATTGGTCTCTGACTGAATCTGGTGGTGGTCAGTCAGCAGCTCTCTCTTTGACTGGACAGTTTTTTGGACAGCTAAATTGGTGCACAGTAAAGGAGTGATGTGTTTGAACACGTCATTGTCCCGAAGTCTACTGCTGCCAGAACCTCTTGGAGTCTGGACTTGATCATACAACCCTCATGACAAGATCAGCTACCAACAGCTGTGCTTCAGTTTCTAGCAGGAATCAAAATAAGTTAAATGTTTTTCTCTGTGGTGTCGGGGGAAATCTGCATAAAGCTGAAGTGTTTTTATTCTCTCCAGGTGAGTCTGTACCGGTGGAGGAGCAGCTGAGCAGCAGAAACAAGAAAATCAATGAGACAGCAGCAGTGATTGACATGTTGGCCCCACCCCCTGTCCCACTGTCAGACGAAGAGAAGTCACAGTATGAGACGCTCATCACCAACTTGTACCATCAGCTGGACGACAAGGTCAGTCTTACCTGTGCAGTCACCTGACTGAGCCTTGAAGAAATGGCAGCATTCCCTGTCTCTGTCTCTTGCTTAACCAGACCATCACAGTGCACTCTGAGCTACGCTTCTCCCAAAACAAGAAACATCACATGGAGAGCACCAGATGTTTATGTTCTTTCTTCTCCACATGTATTTTTTAATTAAAACAATTGGATAAGCTTTGTTTTAGAAAAAGGCTGCAGGCAGCAACACCAGACCTGCAGATTGGTTCCATTAATATCATCAGTAGTTTTGCCAATGGAAATGCAAAATGAATGGGAATGCTTGCCGGAAGCGTTACATCTGCTGGCTCATGTTTTAGGATGATGAGATCAACCAGCACAGTCAGACAGCAGAGAAACTCAAACAGCAGCTGATCGATCAGGATGAGGTGAGTCTCACCTGCATGTTACTTTATAACCTCCATTCTACTGTGGATCCTAGCCATCAGTGTAACCTTCATCCCCCCACGTCTTCATCCATCTATCCATCCAGCTGTTGTTGTCAAGCCGTCAGGACTACAAACGTCTACAGGAGGAGCTTACACGGCTGCAGAGAGACAGTGACTCAGCCAAAGAGGAGGTGAAGGAGGTGCTGCAGGCTCTGGAGGAGCTCGCTGTCAACTATGACCATAAGAGCCAAGAGGTGGAGAACAAGAACCGCTGCAACGAACAGCTGAACGAGGAGCTTGCACAAAAAACTGTGAGTCCATATCAAGAAACAAGGGTCAGGGTCGAATATCAGGATGTTGGGATGATAGCAATGTGTGATGATAGCACTTTTTCTATGTCTGAGCTATGTATGCATTATAGAGATCTGCTCTTGTTCTTGTCCATTGTTTCCAGGTGAGTCTGGAAACAGTTCAGAGGGAGTTGTCCACCCTGCAGGAGATCAGTTCTCATCATAAGAAGAGGTCTGCAGAGATCCTCAGTCTGCTGATCAGAGACCTCAGTGACATTGGCAGTGTCCTCGGTACAACCGACCTCAAAGCAGTAAGAATGAAACTCTGGACAACTCTACTGTTCCCATTGGTTGGTCAGCTGCTGTAGTGTATGACAAAGAACTGAAGAAAGAAGCTGGAAACTACAAATGCTTAAATGTTTTATCATTTTTGTCTCAAATTCAACTTTAGTGAACGTGACGTGACATTGTGACATCCCATCAGTGACCAATGATGCTTTGTGTAGACGAGCCGAGCTTTGTGTAGATGAAGAGCCGGAAAGTCCAAAAAGCTCTCGTAGCTTATTAGCTGTATGTCACCATCTGGTTCTATTGAAGCTGCTCTGACAGAGTGGAGAGTGATTTACTCACAGTCTGCAGACAGGAGGACGTCCTCCTGACACAAGTTCATAACCTGTATGGTTCTGTGGGTGTCTCTCTCTCTTCAGATGACCGAGACAAGTGGAGTCATGGAAGAAGAGTTCACCACAGCTCGTCTCTACGTCAGTAAGATGAAGTCAGAGGTAAAGTCTCTGGTGAATCGCAGCAAACAGCTGGAGGTCAACCTGACGGAGAGCATCTGCAGGATGGACACCAATGAGAAGGAGCTCAACACCTGTCAGCTGCTCGTCTCACAGGTAACTTGCTCATGGTGGAGCCGTTGGGTTTAATGAATAATAATGAGTTCAGTCTCGACCTGCTCTGTTTGTAAAGAGCCCTGAGATGAGCTTGGTTGTGATTTGGTGCTATATAAATGAAACTGAATTGAACTGAAATGAATTGTAACAGGTTACGTTCCCCAAAGCATTATGAGAACTATAGTTCTAAACTCTAGAGCATAGAAGTAGGATCCATAAACCCTGTCATGTTACTGAGGCTCAGAACATCTATTTACCGTGGTTTTCATCTTTCTCATTAGTGACACTCTGTCGATCCTCTCAGTCTCAATTCATAAACAGACATTTTCAGTCTAAAAACAATAAGTGGAGGTACAGTTGATGGGTACGTGTGATACGGTGTGTGTGAGGAGTGGCTGTTGGACGTTTAAATCCTCTGGATAAAAGTGTTAGCCGTTAAAACCTACCAACTAACGTGACACACGCCTGAGTGACAGTGATATTTAAAGGAGAGTTGTTTTTTGTACCATTAAACAAATAAGCAAATGGTCCAGAAAATAATGCTCCATTCACTGATCCACACATTCATTTTCTGTTAACACTTACCACTCAACAAGGAAATTCATGTTAAAATTAGAAATGAAGGGATTCGTTGTACATAACAAGTAATCAAAGGTTTATCTTCACGCTGAAAAGGTTAGAAAAACAAAACACCTCCATGAAAGTTTGACAGATTTTCATTGCAGGAATCATGGCCCTTTATAATGCATGAAATGATTATTATTGTCAATAATTATGATGATGATGATGAGGGGGCAGGCAGCTCAGCTGGGCCCATTTGTTTTTCCTGCCATTCTTTTTCCTATTCTTGCTTGGTCAGCCTTCCTCAACTGGCATTGTTCATTGACGGTCCTGATGGTAGCGCTACAGCGACCATATAAAGTTTATAACTTTAGCTTACCTTAATTAATTTAAGAAATCAGCTGCACGCACTACAGCTTTCACCCAGATGTTGTCTAGTTAAGCAGAGTTGTTCAGATGCTTTGAGCTGGCAGAACGAAGTCTCTCAAAAAACTTTACATCTTCACATCTTCACACTGTCCCCCAACTGTACACAGCTACTGCACGTTCTCACCAATAAATCACAGGCGTTCCTCGTTGGTCTTCCTCTTCTGCTCCACACCTTCTTCCTCCTTAAAGTGCCCGGCCTGACTCACTGCTGCACAACAGATCCGTCTTCTTGTTATTATGATTATCAGCTGAATATTAGGGTTTAATTAGCATCCTGGGTGTGACGTTGCAGCTCCAGGCCAAGATTGTGTCTCTGACTGATGACCTGCTGAAGGTGGAGCAGAAGAAGAGGATGCTGGAGGAGAGTCAGGACGCTCTGATGGAGGAGGTGGCCAAACTCCAGGCTCAAGGTCAGAGACTGCTCTCTGATTGGCTGACTGGCTCTCTGTGAACAGACTGTCAGGTATTTCTGCCATAAAGTGTTGTTAAAAACTGTTTTAAGTAAAACATATATGTGTGTTGGTTCAGGTCAAATGCATGAGGTAATGGTGATGGACAAAGAGAAGGAACATATGAGCAGACTGAAGGATGCAGTGGAAATGAAGGTAAAATCATCCAACCATGTTCTCACACACATGCAAAAACAGAACACCTGATGGACACGATTTCATGTCTCCATCTTTATTCCATCCAAACAAATCGAGTCAGATCAGTCGATCTAAATAGTGTAATTGTACCACTACAAAGATTTGTGGGTAAAATGTCATGTTAATGTTTCACGTAAAAGTTCAACTTTACGTTCAGTTTGGGAACGTTTATGGTGCTGAGGAACTAGTTAGAGAACTGAAGTGTTCCTGCTGTGTGGTCTGTAGAGAACTCTTGAAGAACAGATGGAGAACCACAGAGAAGTCCATCAAAAACAGCTGAGTCGCCTGCGAGATGAGATTCAGCAGAAGCAGCGAAACATGGACCAGCTTAAAGAGTAAGTCATCAGTTATTAACTGTATATATCACTGAGTAGTTTATTATTATTATTATTATTATTATTATTATTGGATATCATTGTTATTACCTCTTTATTTGTTAAACAGAAGTGCGTGTGAAAGCATCAGTTTTAGTCAAAAAAGTGTCAGATATTGCTTTAAAATTTATTTTGAGGGTGCAGATGCAGTATGAACAATGCTTTTTGATGAAATGTTGGTTTGTTGCAGTTTGAATCAGGCGCTGCAGCTGGAGAACAGGAAGCTTCAGGCCGATTTTGATAAACTGAGAGCTGAGGATCAGAACAAAGACCAAAAACTCCAGAAACTGCTGTGAGTCTTTTCGCCTGCGGTTTGATGTGCATCTGTGCAGCCTCACTTTTCGCTCATCTAAAATAAAAAGCCGGTGTGGAGCTAGAAACTACAACAGAAGTCCAAAAATCTCTTTCTTCACAGCTGGCGTGTGAAAGTTGGTGTTAGTATGAACTGAAATATCATATTTCCGTAACGTCTTCCACATGATCTCCACGTTTCAAGGTCATTTTTGTTCATAGACACACACTGTGATCTCAAGTTGGTCAGATCAGTAAAGAGAGCAACCCCTAGTGGACAACTCAGGAACCCACAGGCAATTTCATAGAAAAATAGGAAAATCGGTCTTCTCTGCAATTTTCACACATTGTAAGTCATTGAGTGGTGAACTGGACCCTTTGGTGGGCTATTAACTGTCCAGGTGCAACAACCAGCTCTGGCACACGAGACGAATGTCTGACACCTCTCGTTTGACTGTTGACTGGAACTTGTCATCTTGTTGTGTATGTTTAACGGTTTCACTGGAGAGTTTAGCTCCACCTGTTGATCATCTCTGTCAGCCAATTAACTCAGATTCATACAAGCATGGATGGAAACAAATCTGAGCTACTATGGCTCTAAACATGGCATCTTTAATACTACAGTATACTTCTCTCATTATTCCGGTATAATATTGACGCTGATGATGGAATTATCATCGGTCAATTTTTATTAAACTCTTTTATTAAATTGTGTTTTTGTGTGATTCAGGTTCCTGAATGAGAAGAGAGAACAAGCCAAAGAGGACCTGAAGGGTCTGGAGGAGACTGTGGTACCTGGATTGTGGTTTTGATTACGTATCTTCATCTGCAGCAGTGACTGATCTGACATCAGCTGAATGATTTTGTTTCATCCAACAGGCCAAAGAGCTTCAGACCCTTCACAACCTTCGTAAAGTCTTTATCCAGGACATCGGCACTCGAGTCAAGAATGTAAGAATGAGTCTGTCTGATCAGTCCAGACCATGGTCCAGTCCACATTATCTGAATCAAGACAGTCCATTAGTTTTGTAAAGTGCGTCAGTCAGCCAGATGGAAAGCCTCAGAAAGTTAGGAGATAGTGTTTAGTTTGGTGTTTTTTCACCTATTTGATGAAGCTTCCTGACATAAAACAGTGCAGAGGCTGAGACGGAGAACTGCTGTGGTCTAAATCCATTTAGACCACAAAACAAAAAAGCTTCCTGACATAAAACAGTGCAGAGGCTGAGACGGAGAACTGCTGTGGTCTAAATCCATTTAGACCACAAAACACATTTTAGTCTTTTTAGTCATGAAAAAATTGATTAACAAATATGCTGTAAACTATTTAAATCTAGTTTTAGTCAACACTAAGAACAACCATTTTAACAAAATGTTTAGAAAATGTTTAATTTATTTATATTTATTCAGCTGATTTTAGGCTAAAAGACTAAATACTGACGTAATGATGTTAGGATGAAGAATGCAGCTTTGCAGTCTTTTATAACACACACAGTTTCAAACACATGCTTTATAAATTCTCTGAAAACACATGATGCAGCAGTTTGTCTTGAGGAACTGGTCGCCCAGCCAGTCAAAGCAGATTTAAAGGATTTGAAGGATCATTGTTTCTTTGCGAGAGTGATGTGTTGGATTGATCAGCAATAAACCTGGCCAACTGCACTGAGAGGGTTCTTGTTTCTTCTTTAAACAGAGTTCAGAGAACGACAGTGATGAGGCCGGCGGCAGTCTGGCTCAGAGACAGAGGATCATTTTCTTAGAAAATAACCTGGAGCAGCTCAGCAAAGTCCACAAACAGGTGGGAAACCTGCCCAGCTCAGACCATCACTCTTTACGTCTTTATGTCATTTATGTCTGAGCAGCTTGTAGTGATATTAAAGGTAGATTGACCATCATTCATAAGCCTTTTATAAAGAATGAGTCCTTAAACTCAGGCTTCTCATCCAGCTGAAGACCATAGATGTTGCTGTAACTGGACAGTTCATAGACTTGTGCAGTGAGCAGTGGCTCTTGAATTCTGTTAAATCAATTTCTAGAAAACAACGGCACAGTACAACAATGTTGCCGGGCTCTTGTCGTCCATAGACTGAGATCTAATATACAAAAAATAGAATATGGACAGGACTGGGTCTTTACAATGTACCACATAATTCAAATGTAACTGTACAGAGTCGGTACAGCATACAGAAGAAAGAAGGTAAATGACCATTTCAAAGAAGACATTACACATTTAAAAGACATTAAACATAGGACAGTAAGAACTTGGGGAAAGCCACCAACCACAAATGAATCTTTCCCTCTTCTTTGTTTTGATTTCCTTGAATAACGTCAATTGTACAGAACACAAAAACTCCTCGAGGCTCCTGGTTAATGAAATATATCTTTCTGCCACCAGGTTTAACAGTTTTAACTTTTCTGAGAAATCATGTTTCATTTGTCATTTTGTCCCAACATATTTCTCTTCTCTAAGATTCACTCTGTCAAAGAAAAAAAGTAAAAGGACTTTTATTTACAGAGGTGCCCCAAGAAACTCCTCCCACTCTATTACGCTAACATTAGCTCCACATGATGTCATGCTAACAGATTAAAGCTTATAAATAGTTGATGAATTCTGTTGAGGACATGGATGTAAAGGATATTAGAAAGTGCATCCAAGAGTTAAATGAATTAAGTTTTTAAACTCTCCTTAAAACTGTTTAAATAGCCAAGTAAAACAGTGTGATAGTAATTCAGTAGTCGTTCCGTAGGCACACAATGGGCATCAGTGATTGGTCATAGTGATCAGTTTGAGTTTAACGAACTTAACCACAACTTCCTGCCCTTTGTTCGCTGTTAGAGAATCGGTTGTGTTCATTAAATATTTGTTCTTGTTGTTTCAAGTTTTTATTTATAAATGTGTGTGCATGCATATGTGTGCTTATACTGTTTAAGTTTTAGACAACAGATATAACATGGCTCTGTGGATATTTTTGTTTTCACACTGCATTTTAACAAACTTATTTCCACCAAAACCAACCACTGACAGAGAAACTCAAATTGAATCCTTTGTTTTAACCAGCTGGTGCGGGACAATGCTGACCTTCGCTGTGAGCTCCCCAAGCTGGAGAAGCGTCTGCGGGCCACAGCAGAGCGAGTGAAAGCTCTGGAAGCTGCCCTGAGAGATGCCAAAGAGTCTGCGGTGAGGGACCGCAAACGCTATCAGCAGGAAGTGGACCGCATCAAAGAGGCTGTCCGGTCCAAGAATGTCTCCAGGAGAGGACACTCAGCTCAGATAGGTGAAGGAATATTCACAGTAAAGTTTGCAACAAGCCAAACATACTGGTCTTCATAAATCAGATTCAACTTAAGTAGTTTTTGTCCTGATGGTGCTGCTGGAGTTATGATGGTCATAAGATAAGCTGTGCTGATCTTTTGAGGACCAGAGGGCTGTACTCTAGCTGTATCTGTAGAGTCATGTGAAGAGTTTTGGTTAAAATCACCTATAAAAGCCTCACAATTTCTTTTGGGAATTGCCGCACAATTGTTGCAAACCACAGGGGGGAGTGTTCACTAAAGCTGTCTATTGGCTTTTCCAAATGATTTTGTCTCTCAGTGATACAGATTCTCAGCTGAGGCAGGTTATTATATATGGAAACCTGTTGACACAAATAATTGTGATGTCTAATATAACTTCATCATGTTTAACTGGGTCAAGTTTAAAGTTTCAAATGACGCTTCAAATGCCCCCTTTTATAAAAACGCACCCATAGCTTAAAGAAGAAATCCTGGGTTAACAAAAGTTGTTGCCACTGTTGTGATACCCATCATCTCTGGCTTGGGTTTTAGGTTTACTCTGGCCAGCTCACACAAAGACCAGTTATATGGAGCTTTTGTCTGTAGTGCAGCTCTCTGATGTGTCTGACCTGGTATATGTTTCTGTGTAGCCAAGCCAATCAGAGCCGGGCATCAGCACCATCAGCACCAGTCCACCTCTCCATCTGTCAGGCCAACCATCCGAGGAGGGGGAGCGACATCTAGTCCACGACATTACTCCCCTCAGCACCAACCACAACAACCACAGCAACAACCCCATCAGAGCCACAGCAAATAAGGTAAAGTTAATCACAAGCACCTTGACACCATCATCAACCACAATTACAACACAAAACCATGCCAGCCACCACAACCGCTTCAACAAATACAGCATCAGCCACAGCACCAACACAGTAACCTGTCAACAACCACAGCAACTTCTACAACAGTAACCACAGCAACAACACAGTAACCTGTCAACAACCACAGCAACTTCTACAACAGTAACCACAGCAACAACACAGTAACCTGTCAACAACCACAGCACCTTCTACAACAGTAACCACAGCAACAACACAGTACTACAGCAATTACAGCAACTATATTAAAAAACAAACTATATTAAAATACACAGTAGAAAATTGGAAGAACAAATCTTCTGAACCTCTTGTTCCTTCCTGAACGTTTGGGTTTCATGCTTTCTGGCATCAGAACAGCTGGATGATCAGTTTTGTGAATATCAGCCTGTGTAAATAAAATTAAAGTTAAACTTCCTGTCTTCACAGGTAGCACATGCCTCTGGATCAGTTTTCTGAACTCCCCTGCTCTCACCACTCTGCCTTTACTGGGACCAAATTCCTCCTTTCTACTGTATTCCACCTAAACAGCCATTCCACCATAACAGCCTAACAACCAAGTGCTTTCTTTTTGTCAGTCTGATGCTGCCTTTTCTTTTCTAGATAGAAAAACAGCTCTGGATATGTCTCTCAGACTAGGTTAATAAAGTTAAAGTTTAACCTGTTAAATATTAAGTTAAAAAGTTTATAGTGTTAAATATGAAGTTGAATAATCAATTAAAACAGTTAAACGAATGAAATAAGGAGTTACATTAGTCAACTTAGGATTTGTACCTTCAGGGTGTGTAAAGAAAATGGATGTTAATGAAAGTTGATGTGTCTCGTTATGTCTTATGTGCTAATGCTGACACGTTGATTCATGTGTTGTTAGGAAAAAACAAATGTTCAAAAATGTATGAAAAGTTAGGAATGATACCAAGAAATGATACAAACAAGTATTGCAGGAAAATGTAAATGTCAACATTTCACTGATTAACTTACTTAAATTCTAAATTTTAACTCAATTTTTGGCCAAAATTTAAAGTCAGTCATTCAAAATTCACTTAGAAAGTCATAATTATTACTTGATATCTCATAGTTTTCCTAATAGTTTAATCATTTTTTGATTAAAGAGCCTGGTGTGCTCAAATATACAAACATTTCAATATGTAGCCAGTGAGATGGTTAGTAGGCTCTTCATCATGTCAGTAGGCTCTTCATCATGTCAGCAGATAGTTCATCATGTCGATAGACTGTTCCTCATGTCAACAGACTGTTCATCATGTCAGTAGATAGTTCATCATGTCAGTAGACTGTTCATCATGTCAGTAGACAGGTCATCATGTCAGTGGACTGTTCATCATGTCGATAGACTGTTCATCATGTCAGTAGACTGTTCATCATGTCAGTAGACAGGTCATCATGTCAGTGGACTGTTCATCATGTCGATAGACTGTTCATCATGTCAACAGACTGTTCATCATGTCAGTAGATAGTTTATCATGTCAGTAGACTGTTCATCATGACAGTAGACAGGTCATCATGTCAGTAGATAGTTCATCATGTCAGTAGATAGTTCATCATGTCGATAGACTGTTCATCATGTTAGTAGATAGTTCATCATGTCAATAGAGTGTTCATCATGTCAGTAGATAGTTCATCATGTCAGTAGATAGTTCATCATGTCGATCGACTGTTCATGTCAGTAGACAGGTCATCATGTCAGTAGATGTGACATGATGTCAGTGGACTCTTCATCATGTCAGTAGACTGATCATCACGTCAGCGGGCTGGTCATCATGTCAGAAGACGTGACACGATGTCAGTAGATAGTTCATCATGTCGATAGACTGTTCATCATGTCAGTAGATATGACATCATGTCAGTGGACGTGACATGATGTCAGTAGATGTGACATGATGTCAGTGGACTGTTCATCATGTCAGTAGATATGACATCATGTCAGTGGACTGATAAATGATAAGAGAACCCTTAACACTCTGATCTTTTTTCTTGTCATGTAACAAATCAAATATTATATTTTTCCTTATAAGTAAGATAAATATCGTTGAATTAAATAAAACAAATAAATGAAAAGCTCAAATAAACTCTAGTTATGATTAGACAAATAATTTAGAATTGGGATACAATAGTATGCAGAGGAAACTGAATAATATATAAGCTCTTGACTGATTTACAGTGTTTTCATTATTCCTAACATTTCATGTGTTTTTCATTTTCCTTTACTGAATGTTTTATCTTGCTGATATTGATTGTGCTTTTTAATAACCAATGTGTATTACAGAGGTGTTTTTATATATTTCATTGATAGATTTTTAAAACTTTGTTGGGACAGTATTTGTCTGCTCAGAGTGTATCTATCTGTAATATTTCTATAGTGTAAAACAGTGTTTCCCTGTCGTGCCCTGTCACTGTAAGTTGTTGTAACTGGAGTCACCTCAGAGCATCATGAACATCATGTATATGAAAAGCACAGAGTTTAATGCCCAGGTGTTTGCCTTTCTGCTTCTATTAGATATGATTAAACTGTGGTGGAGTTGTTGTGGATTATGCTTTATGTTGACTGAATCTTAAAATGATGGTTGTGTTGTTATTATAACTGAGTAAACAATAAACATGATTACTTTGTTGTTTCACGACTGTTATTTGAGACTTGAGGTTTATTTGACAACCAGTTTTCATTTGAAGAAACACAGAAACGTACTATTATTATTACAGCTCATATATGTAAGGGTATTGTTATAAAATATTTATTGGCTGTTGGCTTTAGTGAGCTGATCTTATGGTATTATTAAGATATTTATAATATTTCTTAAATGTTAAAACCTGTAAATGAATCATATGATGCATTATAAAAACACTGACATTTCAACAAAACATTTGTTATGTGTACATAATAAATGTTCATAATAAACACATTTGACATGTTGACATGTTAATTACCAGTTTCATACTCTTATTTTGGTCGCTACAGAAACAGGTTTACATGCTTTCATGTTCAAAATCACACATAAGCTCCATTTATGGAGGAAGTCTTGTTAGCCGTGCAACATGCTAACATCTGAAGTCTGGGAATACACAGCGGGTCAAGGATCCATCCTTGAGCTTGTACTGTTACTGTCCTTCAATGTGTTTTAAATCTACTGGAGTAAAACACGTTGACAGAATTCAGAAATGACTCTTCTCTCAATAAAGGTTCGTCTTGGCATCCCCTGATGGTATCTCCCATGTAAGAACAGACTTTACATTATAGACGATATTATCAGCTTAACAGTTTGAGAAATGTACATGAATGTCAGAGTCTTCGGTTTGTCCGTCTTTTGTGTCAGTGACAACATGAATTTATCAGAGTTTGTGTTTGTGCAGAGCCTTGTTATCTAAGCATGATCTTATGATGCTGTCCTGAGCCTGTTGTCATGTCACATGTTAGGATAGTTAAAAAGTGAACAAATTAACCTACCTAAAGAACATTAACCCTGCTTACTCATTGGTCTTCTTCAGTCATTTTTTCAGACAATTTTATTTGTGTGGCACATTTCAACAGAGTGAGTCAAAGTGCTCTCTATAAAACATTATGGACAAAAGTGATGATCAAAGAGCTAAATAGAAAATTAGAAACAGAGTAAGACACTCTGACCCTGATGCTGCAGTGTACAATCTTAATTCAAAACCCTGAAGTTTTGCTATTAAAGGGAAAACAGTCTTGATCCTCGATTTAAAGGAACTAAGAATTTTCTGGGTGTTGGGTATTTGGGGCTACCTCTGTGTTTAGGTTTGACACTGTGAACAGTAAGCACACCTGTCCCAGGTGATCTGACATGGCTGCATCTTTCATAATGTACCAGCAGATCATAAATGTATATTTTGCAAGTTGTTTCTGCTTCTTTTAGTACTTTCCACATAGTTGTGGCAGAGCTTAGCATCCCGCTGCTGTCTGAGTCTTTCTTGACAAAAATGCAAACCAGATGGTGGATCCAGCCTCTGGACCGCTGGGTGTTTCCTCTCCACGGTCAAGGTGTAGTCAGTCCAGGGTAGGTCCGAGTCCTAAACTTGAATCTTGGAACCATTGTGTTTCACTGTGGGTTTGATCCTCTGAGGCTCATTATGTCTCCTGTTCATCTCTTTACATCCACCCTTCTCTTGCTGGCATCAGTCTCTCACTGTCAATTGAATTTATCTCTTCAGTTACCTCCTCTTTTATTTTGTAGGAGTATTTCCTCATCTGTTTTTGCTTACCTGTCTTTTTCCCGCCTGTTTTCACTCTCACCTGTGTCACTCAATTAGTTTCACCTGTGCCTCATTAGCCTTCCCTGCCTGGTGCATGTACTGCATGTCTTCCCTTTGTTCTTGGCTAGTTTGTTTGTGTGTTTCTTTCCTCTTTCCTAGTGTCTATGTTGTGTTTTATTGGAGTTATTTGCTTGGCCTGCCCGTTACACAATTGTTTGATATGCTTGACTGCTTTTTGGTTTTAGCTCTGCCTGCCCCAGCTGCTCGTAACCTTTGGATTTTTATGTTGTTGTGTTTAATAAAATCATTGGACTGCGCCAGCTCTACTGCAGACTTCAGAGTCTGCCTTTGGGTCAAACCCCTAGTGTTTTCCTGTTCCCTGTTCAGCACAACTGTGACACTTGGATTATACAGTTTTCTTTTGTTTCATATTTCACAGTCTGTGAAATGTTGGTATTCCTTAGCCTAGCCCAAGTGTTTGTCCTTGTTTCCCCTCCTGAGAAGGGGTTTGGAGACAGCTTCTGGTCCTCAGAGACATGGAAAACAGCCCCCTGTTGTTGATTGGAGATCTTTATCAAATTCTCTATCTGTGATGTTTGTTTCTCACACTCAGTCTGATGCAGACAAAGCTCCTCTTTCTTCAGAAAAAATGAGTTTTGATTTTATGTTTTCCACCATCACAATGGTTCTTGGCGAGCAGATCATGCTCGACTCGATTTTTAAAAATCTAATTTCTTCAGATTATTTTATAATTTTTGATTATGTACACACACATATATACATATATACACACAGACATATAAACACACACACAGACATATACACACACACAGTTTTTAGGCCTTTGTTCTCTGTGTTCTATTAACACTGAGAGAAGTTTTAGTATGTCTTCACATTTAAATTCAGCATCACCTGTCTTGAAAACACAAATTAAGTAATTGTATTTCAAAGTCAATACGATAAATTTCTGGATATTACTGATATTAAATATACTGCTGTCCTTTAAATAGATATACAGATATATAGTGTATATACATGAACAATCAAACATGAACATTTTTCGTCTGCCTTCAAGACAAAAATATTTTTAAATGAGGTTTAGCTGGTGACCACAGTGGTGACTTCTCTGACATTTGAACTCATCACTTAATCATTGTTCTGTTTGTGGTTATTGAAAAGGGATTCTCTTCAGATCCAAAACCATCTATTTATTTCTTATAGTCCAGCTGAAACTGGACACTGCTTCTGTTTTTATTAAATCAATAGTATGTCTGAAGGAATATAATTATTGTTAGGTTTAATGTGTAAATAAGAGTCCATCAGATTATCAGGTCCACTGCAGGACACTTTACTTCCTGTCCAGATTGAAAATTTGTTGGCTCTCGATGAGAATGAACTCCACAATCTGGTTCTGGTAGACCATGTTGACCGCCATGTTTCCTGCATCCAGCTCTGGCCACATCAGTGTTGGACCGAACACGATGCCGATGCCCTGAGTGGACATCAGGTTCTTTCTGGAAAAGGCCAGAACTCTGAAAAACAGGAAAAAAGACTCAGTGGGCACTTGAGAGTTCATAAGATCCAGGTCAACTGCACTATGGAGGCCAATGTCAGTACCTTACAAGAACCAAGTGCAATGTGTATCAGTCAGTACTTTCATTGTACTCAATGTTAACTTGATCAAATAAACCACACACAACCACAAAGTTAAAATGCCACCGCTAAATGTTAAAGTGTGACATCAATTCAATGTGATTTATATTTGAGGAGCAGTTTGTTCTGATTAATTCCCTAATGACTTAGAGGCTTTAAAAGTGTAAATAATGAGACCTTTAATCCAGCAGGTTGGGGCTGTGTTCTTCTCACTGAGTCTGTAGTTGTGGTTCAGATGTGTGTAAGAGTACCTGTGCAGGTGGCTGAAAAGCAGCCTCATGGTGTCCTGGTTGGGTTTAGGCAGCTGCAGGATCAGTTTCTTCACAGCCTGAACTTTGTGTTTGGATTCTTTGATCTCTGTTCAGTGAAACCACAGCAGCTGCAGTTTAATATCCACAATGGCCCCCTTTTAAGACGAGTTATACAATGAACAAAGAGACAATAACTTATTTTTAATTGTATGTCAGATTTGACTCACTGATGGCTTCCACAAACGGCTGGAAGAATCTGAAGGGGAACAGTGGCTCGGGCAGCTCACGGAAAAACATTTTGAGGGCTCCAGTGACGACGTGGATGTCCTCCCACTGACTATGGTCCAGGTCCAGCTCTTCCTCTGGAGAGACACACCAGAGCAAGATGAGGGAATATCACTGACATTAGAGGTGACCCATTTCATACAACATACAGTCAAAACATCAGTGTAATACAAAGCAACAGACAATACAATAAGTGTATCAGTGCATGACACTGAATGAAACTCCACATCATTGCACCACATAGAGTTACAGGAAGGTGGTCAGGGTGGATGGCGAATACAGGAGGAGGACTGTGACACCAGAGTCCAGGGTTCCTGTCCAGACCACTGTCTGTGGTTCTTTGGCTGAGGTTTGGGAAAGCCTGTGCTTTGTTTAAATGTAAACATCTTATGTCCTAGGTCTCCGCAGACTTTTTGCAAGACCATGGTCCTCACCAAACTGTAACCAGGTGCCGAAACAAAGGGAAAGAGAATAAATGTGCTTTTCCTGGTCAATTTTAACAGTTTATAATTTGCCAGGTACATCAGATAACAATATTCTCTCAGTATGAGGACAGAGGACATATTTCAGTTGGCACTCTGGTTCTCACAGTGTATGTGTTGTTTGCAGAATAGACATGGCTGATTCAGTCAGGCACAAACTAATTTCTTATAAGCAGTTTGGTTCAGTGATGATAGTGGTTTTGGTTACATGTTGACAAATTTAACACTCTTTACTTAACATTTACTGAGGTGTGGCAGGCAAAACATTACCAGGAAGCCATCAGGACGTTTTGCTATGAATGGACAATGGGGGATCAGTTAATGGATTTATTCAGAATGGACATTTTGCATCTTGGTAGACTGACACTATATCCTTGTGATGGAGACAAAATGTGGCTTTGGTGTTGTGTTTCTGTTTAAATGTATATTCTTTTGTAATTGTGCTAAACGTACATCTAATTTGTAGGAGTGTGTGACCATAATGTGTAATGTCATAATGTTAATGTCCAACAGAGTGAGAAACCAACCTTGATCAACGACGAAACGAAGTTTCTGGATTGTGGCCAGATTTCCACTGACCCTGTAGATCCCATCAACCTCCAGACCTGAAGACACAAATACAGTCAATGAAAACCTTTATTATATAAAATATATAATCATTATATAGTCAATAAAACAGTGATCTCTGATCCCTAATTTCAGGTCTCTGAGAGTTTTCTTTCTCTGTCTGTGTTCCTTCTGTCTTTTGTTGAAGTGAAGATACAAATTTTTACATTCTTGTATTACGATTAATTTACAGTGTGAAATCTGTTCATTGTGTGTCTGTGAATGCAAGCCTGGCTTTATAAAATACTATACCAAAGGATCAATATTAGTTCTTTCTGACTTCATGTCAGGCCTAAATAAACTCATCGTAGTCAAGACATTGTTCCAATTGTTCCAACAGGAACTCAGAGATCAGGTCTCTCCTGTATGAGCACCTCTACCCCGGCTTCCTGTAGAGTCCAGAACAGATTTTAAACTCTTCTGCTCAACTATAAACACCTGAATGGTCAGACACCATCTGATCTGACCGAGCTCACAGTCCCCTATTACCCCTCCAGATCACTGCGCACCCAGAATGAGGAGCTCCTGGATGTTCCTTGAGTCTCTAACCTGAGAATGGGAGGCAGAGCCTTCAGCTACCAGGCTCCTCTCCTGAAGAACCAGCTCCCAGTCTGGGTTCAGGGCCAACACCCCCTCTATGTTACAGAGTCTTAAACCTTCCTGTTTGATAAAGCTTGTAGTTAGGGCTGGCTCAGGTGGGCCCTGAACCAGCCCTTTCTTATACTGCTGTAGGCCTAGCCTGCTGGGAGACTTCCCATGATGCATTGATGTCCCGCCAGTCCTCAAAGTTCTCTCTCTTCCTTTCTAGCACCCTGGATGGTACAGGGGAAGAATAACCTGAAAGCACATCTGAATAATGTTTGAGAAGTCAAGGTTTTTAATTTGAGACTAAAATGATCACAGTAAAAGAGCATTTCACTCTTAATTCAATCACATTATTGCTGCTGTGAGGTTTTTTTATATATAACACAAGTAAAATTGATCTGGTGCTTCGCAGAGAGTAGACTTAAGATAATATATGTGTGGTTTCTTTAGTTGTCATACAGTGAAAACTAAAAATAAATAGTAAATTGTCATCAGACACGTGTCAGATTACGAAACAAACCACACATATCATCAGTTTCAGCTCTCAGTGAACGTACCTCGCTTGTCAACAGCTTCCAAACAGATATTAACGAATTTCGGCACTGTGGTTCTTTCACGCTCACAGAGGGTCAACAGATGGCAACCAAAAACTCGATCTGAGATGGACGTTAAACACAAACATTAATCATTAATATTACATTAATCACTAATTGTTAACGTTTCAATGAGTTTAAGTGAATTCAATCATAATTTAACCAGAAAAGGTGCCGAATAATTTCACATTAACAGCAGTGGTTTAATGACAAATGATGATGTTGTAACAGGTGACAATTTATCAACAATATACAATATCATTTTAGAAATGTCTCCTTTGACACTTCTATATGAAACTGTTATTCCCTTCAAAAGTAACTTCAGGGTCACAAAATCAATCAAACACAAGAATCCTCTTTGATTTGCTTCTTTGCCCAAACTTTATACAAACCCTAGGGACTTAACTTCCAAAGATGATTTTGTTGTGGTTTCTGAAATAATGGATTATGCATATTTCAATAATAAATAGTTGAATAAATAGTTGGGGCGCTATGCCAGGCTGCTCTTTGTCGACTTTGGCTCTGCCTTTAACACCATACTCCCGGACAGACTGACAGAAAAACTGCTGGATATCAGACTCCCAGCCACCACCTGCTGCTGGATCAGAGACTTCCTCTCCAAACGTGTACAGAGGGTCAGAGTTGGTCCTCATCTCTCAACAGCCCTCAGCCTCAACATCGGCTCTCCACAGGGCTGTGTACTGAGTCCTCTGCTCTACATGCTGTACACCTACGACTGTGTCAGCACCCACCCAGACAACACCATTGTCAAATTTGCGGACGACACCACCTTAGTGGGACTCATCTCCGGAGGCGATGAGACGGCTTACAGGGAGGGGGTCTAGAGGCTGGTGGGGTGGTGTGCTGATAACAACTTGGTCCTCAACACCTCTAAGACAAAAGAGGTGATTGTGGACTACAGGAGGAGGAAGACTGATCTGCATAAACGGGGAGTGTGTAGAGAGGGTGCCAAGTTTCAAGTTCCTGGGTGTGCAAATGGACGCAGACCTCCAATGGAGCTCCAACACATCAGCAGTTGTGAAGAGGCCCAACAGCGGCTCCACTTTCTGAGGATCCTCAGGAGGATCAAATTGAAGAGGGAGCTGCTGATCGTCTTCTACCGCTGCTCCATTGAGAGTGTGCTGACGTACTGCATCTTTGTGTGGTTCTCCAGCTGCACCATGGCACACAGAAAGGCACTACAGAGGGCCATTAACACCGCCCAGAAGATCATCGGCCACCCTCTCCCCTCCCTACAGGACCTCTACAGCACCCGCAGTCTGAGGAGGGCACGCAGCATTTTGAGGGAGAGTACACACCCAGGATACCAGGTGTTTCAGCTGCTGCCCTCTGGCAGATGTTTCAGGGTGCTAAAAGCACAGACTAACAGACTGAGGGACAGTTTTTACAACAGGGCCATAGTCCTGTTAAATGAGAACATTTGACACAATCATGTGTCGTTTCAGCCACGGGCCAGGTGCAATAAACATATGTGAAATACTCGTCTACACAACAGACATGTGCAATAAGTTCTCTTTTTCTCCCTAACTGCAAACATAAGTGCAATAATTTCTTACGCAATATATATGCCTTGTTTAGTTATTTATTTATTATTTATCTGATCTTTTGCACCGAGGGGAGAGCTGTGCCCCAATTTCGTTGTGCTAACGTACTCTGTACTACTGTACAATGACAATAAAGACTCTTGAATCTTGAATCTATTGAATCTCGAATTAGGGGAAACATCAGATAATGTCACTGAGGACCAAAGTGTGTTAGGAGTTTCTTCTGTAGAGGGAAAACAGAAACCTTTGATGAGGCCTTTTTCCTGCAGGGTCTTCATGGATGGACGTCTGGTGATAAACTTTTTCAGCCTGTTCTTCACGCCATTCTTGTCTGCGCTGTCGGAGGTGCTGTGTTTCAGCTTGGAGCTGCTGAACATGTCTGCAGTACAACATGAACAAGGAAACTGAAATAACTGAGGTTTTGTTTTTTTGTCTAATGTAATATTATGAATATGCAGCAGGAATGTGAAGCACTCATCGGGATCTGCAGTGTTTTCATGACCATTTGCAGGTTTTTTTTTGCATTTGTGGGGTACAATTCAAATCAGGGACAGTTTTTGCTTGTTTTAGGAGTAGTCAGAGAACATTTGGATGGCACTGATTTGGAAAAAAGCCTGATAAATGTGAACCATTGACCCCATTCTGAACATTGAGTTTCTGTGTTGGAGTTTTCTAGGTTTTCTGGTTATTTCCTGTTTCATTTTGAAAAGTTTTTCCTGGTTTACCTGTTTCCTGGTCTAAGTAGTTCATTGGTTTCACCTGTGCCTTGCTTGCCTGCACTCCCCCCCCCTCTATATGTTTTGCCACTTCCTTTGTTCTCTGTTGGACCCTTGTTCATGCGCATTTGTTCTAGTGTTTTTCATCGAGTTTCATCATGTTTAGATTTATGGTTTTGTGGATTTTGCCAGAATTATGGATTTTTGGTTTTGTTGCATGTTTTGGACTGACAGGTGACAATTTATCAACAATATACAATATCATTTTAGAAATGTCTCCTTTGACACTTCTATATGAAACTGCTTTTGGCCCTGCCTACCATGACTACCCTTGACTAAGCCTAATCCCTTTGTTAATAAACTGTTAACCAGTCTCTGCTCAGTGTCTCCAACTGCAATTGGGTCCATCTCTTTATGTTTCCCAGCTTCTGTGTGTGGCACAGTTCTGACCAGATACTCACTGATGGAACGTCTGTGCACTGGGTTGCGTTGTTTGGCACTGGGGGAAGCTGAACCATATCCAGGTAGGGAGCTATGTCTGGGCAGGTACTCTGTGCTGTTTGACCTCCGCAGAGAAAAACCTCCATCTGCTTTAGTCTGAGCAGAAAAATCATTGTTGAACATCAGTCAATTCAGTTGTTGTCGGTGTCACTGTAAACTCAGTGTGTGTTAGTCTGACAAAACAAGGCATTTTACGTTTGAAACTAGACTGAACATTTAGTTCTTACCGAACAGTCGATGGTCTTTCTGATGGCATCGTACCATTTACTGGCAGTGCACTGACTGTCAGTCTGGAAGAGGTACTCACTTCCTGTGTTTGTTGTGATCTGGAAAAGATGAAAATGAGTTACGTTGGTTAGCATAAGGAGCAAAAAGTTTGAATGGATGTGTATTGGTAAAAGTAGAAAATCAGACATCAAAGAACAGAAATGTAAATGAAATATTTTGTGCTGAAGGAGAAGAAAAACAAAGGAGGAACACAAAAGCACTTGCCAGGACTGTCCAGAACAAATTATCTGTCAACCTTCAGGTCACATATCTATAATTAATTTAAAACATTAACACTAAACACGAGTACAAGATGTTTATGTTAGAATAAGATGTTTATAGAGTGAGAGACCAAATCAAGTGTGATGGCCTCACACAGTGCGTGTTAAGGCAGATAGCACAAAATTGACCACATGACAACTATGAAGACATCTACATGTTTTCATGATTTTCACTGATATTGGAGATTGATTCAGTGATAACTTTCAGTAGCAGTCTACAGTTGTTGGTAAATCAATAATGTTACCTGGAAGACGTTTTTCCTGCTTGACTTGTCTTTTGTCCACTCAATAACAGCTCCACACAGCTGAACCACATCTGTCTTACTTCCTGGTTTCTGAACACAAAGAGGATGGACACGAAGTCAGTGGTCACACAAACAGAAAAAAGTTCAGAGGTTAGATGTGGTTCAAATAAAAATAGAGGTTTGACTGTGTTAATGAAATCTGCAAACAATCTCAGTTTACTAAGTTAAAGTTCAGATCTTTTCCCTGAAACATTATCATTGTTTCACCAAACAGGAGGGACCGCATGGACCACAGTCAGGAATGTTGTGTGGGCCAGAGGAGGTGGGAATCAAACCACCAAACCCTCATCAGGGTTTGATCTGCTGGACATCGTAGATATGATAAAGTAACAAAGCTTGACCCCGAAGATCAGCATGTTATCTGAGCAGACAGCCTGTGTTGTCTGTTGTTTCAAACAGTGATAGAGACATAGAGCAGAACCAAAGCAGAGATAAAGTATGTTGTAGTCAACGGGAGTGAGTGAAGACACAACCTAATAACAAAATGATGGAGTCTGAAATAATGACACAGACAGAGGAAGTTGAGATTAGCAGCGATAAAGTAGTTTGTTAGCAGGCCGGTTTCTTGCTGTGTGTCTTTATGAACTGAGAGATAACGTAGTTTCAGACCTGATTCATTTCTTGTTGTCTCTCTTTATAAAACAGCAGCTGGTCTGAAGTCAGAATGCTCCACATCAAAGTCCAGTTCTTCCTCTGCTTCTTACCACTGTCTGAGATTTTTGCCACATTCAGGTGTTCACCTTTCAACTGGAGGGAGACACACACACAACACACACACAGAGTATTGATCATTTTAATTTTTCACAACTAAGGTAGAAACTGCTTGATAAATGGTGCTTTTATATTTCTGAATTTGACTGAATCTTTGATTGTGTTGTCATATAGCATTTTTCGATATGAATGTTAAATTCAAAATATCAAATTAAAATGGAACATATGGCGATAAAATGGTTGATTGGTTGTGTGGCACGGAGTTTAAACAGAATCTGTGATGACTTACAACATTAAAGTTACATAAGTTCATAAATAGATGAGTTAAAACCAGATTTGTAGAATAAAGTTTTTCTGAATTTTCTTCATAAAAATGTTTTGACAAAGTTAATTTTCCAAACATAATGTGGTGACGTTTTGAGTCTTGGATTCACCAGTGGTTCAAAATCACCAGGTCCTCCTCCTGCACCGAAGACGTTGTGCTGAGACTGATTCCTGCGATGCCGAGAAATCTACAATCAGAAAAGAATCGGTGAAAACAGGAACTGCAGCCACTGCAGGATGTGGTTCATGCAGTGTCTTCATGTCTACTTACAGGTTTCTGAGGAACATCAGAATCCTGGAGCACCATGGACTTGGACTGACTGAGTCGGTCTCCTGAGCTCTGTGAGCTCTTAATGCGCATCTGCACCGCTCCCTGCACCACTGTGCTGCGCTGGGGAGGCAGAACTAGCGGCGGCTGCTTTGCTGCACTCTGCAGGTTTGTGATTCTGTGTGTTCACAAATGCATGACTCAGGTGGGTTGAAAGGAAGAAACTCTTGAACACAATTACTCACCAATACAAAAGAAAATTAAAGAGGATTTAACGAGATGGAACCTGATTCCATATCTAAGTTTCAGCTCAAGAATAGATTCAATTAAAATGAATATTTTACCCAAATTACTATATTTGTTTCAAACTTTGCCAATAGAAATAAACCAAAAACAATTCAATCAGTGGAATAAAATTTTGTCCAGATACATATGGCAAGGTAAACGGCCTAGAATCCGATTTAAGCCTATGATATGCTGGTGTAATCCCTCATATGACGCTCAGTGGAAAAGCATTGAGGAGGGACTGACCTCCTTCCCCATACAAGCAATTCTAGCTGATAGTAACCTGCAGGACTTTATAAAAAATATAGAAAACCCATGGATCAAATTAACTCTGAAAGTTTGGAAAACAGTAATTATAGAATATAAATTAGAAAAGGATATAGTAACCCTTAAGTGGTGTGCATATGATACACACTTTGCTCCAAATAAATTAGATACTAGATTAAAGGATTAGACATATAAAGGAATAATGGCTTTATGTAAGATAATGAAGGAAAGTTCACTACTTAGTTTTGAAAGGATTAAAGAGAAATACTCACTAGATGCACAGGATTTTTATCGTTACTTACAGATGAGACATTTTGTCAGTGACAAGATAAAATGTGTACCAGAATCAAGCAAACAGCTGTTAGACCTGTTTAAAAGGGCGTATGATTAAAATAAAGATAGGGGTATCATCTCAGGTCTATATAAGGGGCTTACAAACATGAAAACACACTCTACTATATATATTAAAACAAAATAGGAAATGGAGGGAGGAATAGATATAACAGAGGAAGAATGGATGGCAGTATGGGCATATCAATGGAAATGTAGTGGCTCACAGAGTTGGAGGGAATTTGGCTGGAAAAGCCTGATAAGATATTTTATTACACCTTACCAAAAATCTCACTATGAAGGTAACCTCCCGACTTGTGCAATGCAAATCATTATCATGTTTTTTGGGACTGTCTGGTTATTAAAACTTTTTTTTTTTGGACTCATGCCTGGAGAATGGCCAAAGAGAGATAAATATCTGTTTATCATTTTGTTGGTAGCAGGCAAAAAGGCCCTCACAAGAAAATGGCTTTTACAGGAGAGCCCAACATTGGACTTGTGGATGGCCATCACAATGGACATATGCAGGATGGAGAAACTGACAGCAGATGTGAATTAGAGGGACCTGTTTATTTCACGTTGGAAGAAATGGATGGACTATATAATACCACGCAGACCGGATTTTGATTTTGTTAACTTTAGATAGTACAATATGTAGGTACAGCGACAACCTCATCTCAATCCCTGTATGTTAATGTTCTTGTTATGTTTTTCTTTATTCGTTCTTCTTTGTCTAAAAAAGAACACTCAGGTTCAGACTCTGTGACTAACAATTGTAATAATGCACATATTGAATTTGTCCTGAATGTCAATAAAAAGTAAGTGAAAAAAAAGAAAGGAAGAAACTCATATATGATAAACTGTTTCTAAACTTGTGCTCCAAGAATGTGATAACTAGCACTTCCTCCTGAGTCCAGTGTTCAGTGTCACAGCTGGTCAACATATGATCAGGTCAGGTATGTACATACATATATACACATACACATATACACATGTATTTATACAGTATGCAGCTTTCTACAGATATATACAGTATATTTATTTATTTGTAGGAGTGTGCATTTGTATTTAGGGTACATATATCTCATCTGGCGAGAACTTCAGATTGCCTCAACATTCAACCCTAACCCCTAAACTTAGACTGTGTGTCATACAGACAGTAAAAAGTAAATTGAAGCTGTTGATATTTCCTGATTATATTAGCTTAACAATTTCCTCACGTTAGATTGTAATGGTAGAATATGAATAAAATTATGGCGTAGAACTGAACAAACTGTCTTTAAAAGTGAAATGAACACTCTCCAGGGACCAAATCAACTGCTCACTCAGAAGAACACAGAGCGGGGCATGTTCCTTTCTCTGTTTATGTTGAAATGTTGCTGAACATTCAGCTAAAGTTGGATCCAGAGGAGTCTGAGCACAGCTCTTTTGTGCTTTTTCTTGTTTGGGTTCCTGTTTGTAACTGTGATTGCTTCACTGTGGTTACACAACACATGTTCTTCTGTCAGTTGACAACAATGGAAAGCTCAGCAAAAAAGAGACTTTTAAACATTTTAATAGAGCAGGCATGTTTTACAGTAAAAGTTGAGACTTTTCCAGAGCTGGACTGTGGAACCATGTGTTCAAATATGTCAATTCAGTTGAAATTTATAAGTTCTTAGTGTATTGTACAACAGTGCAGCTGCTGTCGTAACATAAGTACAACCCCTTATCTTAATTTGATTCCTAACCATGAAGTAATGCAATGAAAAGTGCAGCTTCAGTAACAGGAAACAAACTAAAACCCTCGACACGGAAGCTGATCTTCAGTCATGCATGAGGTCTTATCACCTCCTCACATTATACGAACAAGAGATTGTAAACTGTTAAGTTGTCATTCTTCACAGAGGATGTGGCTTCAAGTTTGAGTCATGAAGTTAGCCTGTCTAAAAACAAACAGATGAAAGCATTGGCCTCCTTTAGGAGCTTTTCTATCCAAAAATATATATCCTCTTTGTGTTTCATCCACCAGACACCAGAGAGTCCAGGCCTATAGATGAATAAACTGACCAAACAAGTGTTAAACCCTGAAATGATATGGAGAGACTTTCAGAGAAACGCTAACACAAACTAATCACCAAGAAAACAAATCTGAACTATGAAGTCAGAAATGATGACAAACGTAAAATTGTTTAATGTGCACGTACCTTGTACCCGCCATCTCTGTCTGTCAGTGATCACAAAAGAAGAGCTGCAGAGAGCTAAGGCCTGACAGTTAGAGGAAGTATCATCATCACGTGGTTCCTTCAAACCAGCCACCTCTCTCACTACAGCTGCTGCAGCCTCCCCATTTCCTGAAAGAAAAATCTAACCGCATTCTCATGAGACCAGACGTGAGCAGTTTGTCACTTCTGTTGCTCAGAGTACAAGAATGTTGTGGGAACTGTAGCAGCTTGTATGTGCAGAGTCATACTGCTGTAGTAAAAGTACTGTTTGTTAGTGTTAGCATTGCTTCGAGATTAGTCACAATAACACTGACTCAGATGTTTTAAGGTGACACTGGAAGTTGTGAATGTGAGAGTTGTTGTGAACTGTCCAAGTAAACACTTTTCAGCCTGTTGAGCTCTGACTTTTACTTTCAAGGAACTTTCATTCTGGGGTTAGGATTAGGAGACTGGTGGTGCAATGGCCATCCCCCAGTTGGGTTAGGACGAGAGTTAGAGCCCCGTCTCCTGGTAGAGACTGGTGGTGCACTGGCCATCCCCCAGTCGACTCTCTGCCTTCCTGGACCCATGGGTCGCTGACAGCTTTGGCCATAACGAACCTGGGTCCAATCATTTGCCCATTCAGCCATATAGGGTGTAATGCTATTTTTTTTTCCAAATGTTTATATAAAAGTTCATATTTATTATATTTGAAAATATTTATTAGATTTTAATATATATTGATACATTTATGTGATTTTTAACTGAAAATAACTTATTTGTTTTAATTCGAATAAATTTAAAAAAATCCCAAAAAAAGTGTTGAAATGTAATAAGTGTGCCTATGTGGCGATGTTTTGACCCATATGGGGGTCTTCCTCAGGCCTAGGCACTCTCCAGTAAAATGAATGGAAAGGAAACAACCAGCGGCTCAATGCAGTCCAGGTCCGTACTCATTTGTGGTCAAAGTGAGAATGAGAGAAGGTTCTTACTGTTGTGTTTATACCCAGAGTTTCTTCCCATGTTGAATTGTTGTTTTTACTAAGGAAAGTTTGATTTTAACTATTTGTCTGCCAATTGTCTGTTAAGCTTACCATATATCAATCTTGTCTAGAGCTTTTTAACCCCTACTATGACATAATGAAATTTTTTTTTTGAAAGTCCTGTGATTAGGATAAGGCACCAGGCCCTATGGTTAGGACGAGGGTTAGGGCCCCGTCTCCAGGTGGAGACCGGTGGTGCACCAGCCATCCCCCAGTCGGCTCTCTGCCTTCCTGGACCCATGGGTCGCTGACGGCAAATGAGGGTCCAATCATTCGCCCATGTCTCCATATTTGGCGTGATGGTAAGTATTTCATATATTTATTAAAGAATTTGATAGATTTCTAACTCAAAGTAACTTAGTTGTTTTAATTAGAAAAAATAAAAATTAAAAAAATTAAAAATGAAAAAAAAATTAAAAATGAAAAAAAATTGTCAAAATGTAATAAATGTGCCTATGTGGCGACATTTCAACCCGTATGGGGGTCTTCCTCAGGCCTAGGCACACTGAAAAGCAAATAACCAGAGGCTGAATGCAGTCTAGGTGTTTCTCCATCTGTGGTCAGAGTGAGAGTGAAAGAAATTGCTTGCTATCCTATTTATATCCGAAGTAGAATTTGTGTTTTTACTACAGAAAGTTTGATTTTAACCCTTTGTATGCCAATTGTTTTCAAATTTGTCCTATATAAATATATATTTTTTGGTATTTAATGCTGAATACGACTGAATTAAAGAATAATTTTTCTAGAGGCTTTGAAGAGACTATATTTTGGTGACTGGTGAATTTTTAATGTAGTTGGCTAGAATCCAAATTTTTTTAACCCTTTATGTCCTTGGGCACATATCCATGTAGGCTAGTTGTTAGGGTTAAGGTGGTTAGGGTTAAGGAAAGGTAGGTGAAGGGGTAAAGGCCTGCCCCCCTCCATTGAGGGGCAGGAAAGGTATGGTCCTTCCCCCCGGCCCCCATCCTCCCCCTGTCCCAAGAAGACCTGTTAAGGTCCTGGGGTCGTGGGTTGTGCAGGTCCTGGCCGGACCCCGTCTCCTGTAGGACACGGTGTGCCACTCTCCATTATCTCTGGCAGCTGCCATCAGAGTAATGGAGGTGTTTTATTGTGTGTTTTTTTGTTATATATATGTAAATAAATGAAAATAAAACTAAAAAAATAGAAAGAAAAATTAAAAAATGAAAAAACTCCCTTAAAATTGAGAAAATATAAGAAAAGTTTGATTAATAAACTGAAAAATGTACCCTTGCGCAACGTTTCGACATAAGAATGTCTTCCTCAGGCTTGGGCACACTTGGTCTGCAAGCTCTCCTAGATGTTCCCTCTATGAAGGTTGAGAGTGGAATGAGCAGGCTTCCCCTTTTGCTTATCCCTCACTTTTTAGATTTTGTGTCACCTTTTTGGCTGAGTTTGAGATTTCTGTTTTTTCCAGAGGTTCTCAATTCTGTTTTCCTATTGTAAATGCCATAAAAAATGTATAAAATGCAAAGGTCTGTTTAAACCTTTTATAATATATATATATACATATACACACACACACACACACACACACACACACATATACATATATACACATACACATATATACATATATATTCATATACACACATACATACATACACCCCTTACAGACATACATATACATACACATACATACACATACATATATACACACATACATGTTTTTTTATCTTTACCATTTTTAATGTTTAGGGTTAGGAATGTGGCATTCCCAGGTTAGGGTTAGGGGGTTAGGGTTTTCTACCCAGAAGTTGGGTCTTGGACTATACATATACATTGGAATTTGAATTCAACACCTAACATTGCCACCGCAGATTTTTTCGCCAATGAGTGTGTATTGGGACCAACATGCCAAGAACTCTGTATCACCCAACATTCCTCACCCATGATCCAAGTTTTAAGTAAAAAGCGTGTGATGTGAATTTTCCCTAACCCTATTATGAATGGGGACCAATGGACAATCCAACATCTCTGTAAGCACCCCGTTTGGGGGCCTCAATGAATCACTCGTGCGTGGGTAACGTACTGCGTCACTTCCTATTGTTGTCTTTGCACTGTGGTGGATTGTAGCGTGCTGTAGTGTCGTCAACTGCTAAAACATTTCTGGTTTAAAACATTTAATTTCACTGCGGTGATTCACTGCATTGAATTGGTGCACATACATTTGCTAAACACCTGTTTCACATGGCTTTTTGGGGATTTTACGCTTCCTTTCCACTTTTCCCCTCTGGTTAGCTCGCTTGATCACTAGCAATGGCTGCTCTCTCTTCCCCTGCTTCTCCTTTGTTTTGCTCTGTGTGCGGGATGTATAGTTACTCCTCGACCTCCTTTAGCGATAATGACATGTGTACTAAATGCAGCATTCTTATAACCTTGGAGGCGAGGTTTAAGGAAGTAGAGGCATGGCTCCGCATCATTGAAAGCCCCCCTGTAGCGTTAGCTAGCCGGTCCCCAGTAGCCGGTGCGGACCTGCCCAGCGTAGCTTTCGCTAGCGATCCTAGCGATCCTAGGGTAGCTCCTGTTGGTCGTCCCCCAGTGGCTGGGGGACGACCCCCGGTGGCTGGGTGGCAGTCCGAAGGAAACGTAGCCCGAAACAATGGCCCACGGTTCACCACCAACCGCTTCACGTTTCCAACAGATTTTCCCCACTCAGCGACACACCCGCTGACGGAAAGACTCTGGTTATTGGCAGTTCTATTTTGCGCAATGTGAAGTTGGAGACGCCGGCGACCACAGTTAAATGCATCCCCGGGGCCAGAGCGGGCGACGTTGAATCCTATTTGAAACTGCTGACTAAGGATAAACGTAGATTCAATAAAATTGTCATTCATGTCGGCGGAAATGACATCCGGTTACGGCAGTCGGAGGTCACTAAAATTAACATTGAGTCGGTGTGTAAGTTTGCCAAAACAATGTCGGACTCCGTAGTTTTCTCTGGACCCCTGCCCAATCTGACCAGTGACGACATGTTTAGCCGCATGTCGTCATTCCATCGCTGGCTGTCGAGGTGGTGTCCAGCAAACGACGTGGCCTTTATAGATAATTGGAAACCATTTTGGGGAAAACCTGGTCTCATTAGGAGAGACGGTATTCATCCTACTTTGGGTGGAGCGGCTCTCATTTCTAGAAATATGGCAAAATATATTAAAACCTGACTAACCAGAGCAGAGACCAGGCGGCAGAGCTGCTGTCCTACACGCTTCTCTGCAGTTTCCTTAGAGCTGTCACCCTCCCATGACCACCACTACCCCCAGTTTCCTATAGAGACTGTGTCTGTCCCTCGTCCACCCAAACTACCTGGGGCAAAAAATTCAAGAGGTATTATTCATAAAAACCTCACAAGAATTAATACCACCAAGGTATCTGGACCTAAACACACCACAATAAAATGTGGATTATTAAATATCAGATCTCTCTCGTCTAAATCCCTGTTAGTAAATGATTTGATTACCGATCATTGCATTGATTTATTTTGTCTTACTGAGACCTGGCTGCAGGAGGAAGAATATGTTAGTTTAAATGAGTCGACCCCTGCCAGTCACATTAATCACCATATTCCTCGAAGCACAGGCCGAGGAGGAGGAGTGGCAGCAATCTACCACTCAGGTTTACTAATCAATCCCAGACCTAAGCCTGGGTTTAAAACGTTTGAGTCCCTCACTCTCAGTCTCTGCCACCCTAACGATAGATCAGAGAAACCAGTTCTGTTTGTGGTTGTGTATCGTCCGCCTGCTGCTTATTCAGAGTTTTTATCTGAATTCCCTGACTTTTTATCTCAACTAGTGCTCTGCTCAGACAAAGTAATCATAGTGGGTGACTTCAACATTCATGTAGATGACACCAATGACAGCCTTAGGAATGCCTTTAATTCAGTTTTAGACTCAATTGGTTTTTCTCAAAACGTTAACAAACCAACTCACTGCTTTAATCACACCCTCGATCTTGTTTTGACATATGGCTTAGAAACTGAACGTTTAATAGTGTTTCCCCAGAACCCTCTTTTATCTGACCATTTTTTAATAACATTTCAGTTCACAATTATGAACTTCTCAGCATTTGGCAGGGAGACTACCTACAGTCGGTGTCTCTCTGATAATGCTGTTTCCAAATTTAAGGAAGTTATTCCGTCTCTTTTGGCTTCTATGCCACGTGCCATTACAACAGAGGGTAGCAGCCTAACTACTAATCCAGTACATATAGATTATCTTGTTGATAATACTGCAGCTACACTGCACACAGCACTGAACAATGTGGCCCCTATAAAACAGAATAAGAAAGCCATCAAGCAGAGGAAGCTAGCTCCCTGGTTTGACACACAGTTACGCACTTTAAGACAGTCCTCACGAAGGTTAGAGAGGAAGTGGCGATCCACTAATATTGAAGAGTTTCATCTTTCCTGGAAAGATAGTATTATAACATACAAATCAGCCCCGCGTAAGGCAAGAACTGCCTATTATTCCAAATTAATAGAGGAAAATAAGAATAACCCCAGGTTTCTGTTCAGCACTGTAGCCAGGCTGACAAAGAGTCACAGCTCTGTTGAGCCAACTATTCCCTTAGCTCTCAGTAGCAATGAATTTATGAATTTCTTTACTAGTAAAATCAAAGATATTAGGGAAAGAATTCATTACGCACTCTCTTCAACTGTTAGAGATCCATGTGTGTCATCTGCAGCAGCCCCTGAAATGTCTGCAGGCCCTAATTTATCTCTGGACCACTTCTCTCCTATAGAGCTCACTGAACTGTCCTCAACAATCATTAGATCCAAACCCTCAACCTGTCTTTTGGACCCCATCCCAACTCATCTTCTAAAAGATGTTTTCCCCCTAATTGGCACTTTTATATTAGACCAGATCAATCTGTCATTACTAACAGGTTATGTTCCACAGGCTTTTAAGGTTGCTGTCATCAAACCTCTACTCAAAAAGCCTTCTCTCGACCCTGGTGTTTTAGCGCACTACAGACCAATATCCAACCTCCCCTTTATTTCTAAAATCCTTGAAAAGGCCGTGGCTGATCAGTTCAGTGATCACCTGCAGAGGAGCAGTTTATTTGAAGCATTTCAGTCAGGATTTAGAATAAATCACAGCACAGAAACAGCATTGGTTAAGGTTAGCAACGACCTCCTAATAGCTTCTGACAATGGCCTCGTCTCTTTACTTGTCCTGCTAGACCTCAGTGCTGCATTTGACACCATCGATCACGGTATCCTACTACAGAGACTAGAACATGTCATTGGCATTAAAGGAACAGCACTAAGCTGGTTTAAATCTTATCTGTCCGACAGATTCCAGTTTGTCCACGTTAATAATGACTCGTCCGTGCACACAATGGTTAATCATGGAGTTCCACAGGGTTCTGTGCTTGGACCACTGTTGTTCTCCCTTTACATGCTCCCCCTAGGCAATATTATTAGGAAGCACAACATAAATTTCCACTGCTACGCGGACGATACACAGCTATATTTATCTATGAAACCAGAAGAAACAGATCAATTAGTCAGACTTCAGACATGTCTGACAGACATTAAGACATGGATGACTTATAATTTTCTGCTTCTAAATACAGACAAAACTGAGGTGATTTTGTTTGGGCCTAAACACCTCAGAGACAGGTTATCTGACCTCGCAGTCGCTTTGGATGGTGTTACCCTGGCCTCCAGTTCTACCGTGAGGAACCTGGGAGTCATATTTGACCAGGATATGTCCTATCAGCCCCATATTAGGCAGGTCACTAGGACTGCCTTCTTTCACTTGCGCAACATAGCTAAGATTAGGAGTATCCTGTCCAAAAATGATGCCGAAAAGCTAGTCCACGCATTTGTTACCTCAAGGCTGGACTATTGTAATTCCTTGTTGTCAGGTTGTCCGACTAGCTCACTGCGAGGCCTCCAGCTCATCCAAAACGCTGCTGCGAGGGTTCTGGTGGGAATTAGCAAGAGAGATCATATTTCTCCGGTCTTAGCTTCTCTTCATTGGCTCCCTGTAAAGTCCAGAATAGATTTTAAAGTCCTTCTTCTTACCTACAAGGCCCTTAATGGCCAAGCTCCATTGTACCTCAATGAGATGCTAAGTCCCTATCAACCCAACAGATCACTTCGTTCCCAGAGTGCAGGTTTGCTTGTGGTTCCCAGAATCTCCAAAAGTAGAATGGGAGGCCGAGCCTTTAGCTATCAGGCTCCTCTCTTGTGGAACCAGCTGCCAGTCTGGGTCCGAGAGGCAGACACCCTCTCTACTTTTAAAGTAAAACTTAAAACCTTCTTGTTCGACAAAGCCTACAGCTAGCTCTAGTTACCATCTGAACTACACCATCCATGCCATCCCCTAGTTATGCTGCTATAGGCCGAGGCTGCTGGGGGACATCCCATGATCGTTTCCACACTCCTCCTCTTCCCTCTCTCTCCTTAAACTCCATTAACTCTGTGTCCTCTCTCCCCTAGTGCTGTGCTTGTTTCTCTCTGGTCTCTCTCTCTCTGTACCTCTCTACAGATACCTGTGGCTCCACCGACCTGCCCCGTGTCCTCTGCTGCCTATTGCTGTCATTTGCTGTCATTATTCTATATTGTACTCTTCCCCCCCCCCCAACCCCCCAACCGGTCAAGACAGATGGCCGTCCACCTAGAGCCAGGATCTGTCCAAGGTTTCTGCCTGTTAAAAGGAAGTTTTTCCTTGCCACTGTTGCCAAGTGCTTGCTCATGGTGGAACTGTTGGGTGTAACTAACAGTAATGAGTGTGGTCTAGACCTGCTCTGTTTGTAAAGTGCCCTGAGATGACTTTTTGTTGTGAATTGGCGCTATATAAATAAAATTGAATTGAATTGAATTGAATTTAATCAGCCCCCAGTCTCCTGGTTTCACTTCAGAGTTCTGTTGTTCCACTTCTTCCTTTGGGATGATGTTAGCAGAAACAACTTCTTTTGCAGTTAAAACCTTAAGCATATAGTCTGGCAAGGTCATTTCTTCAGTCTCTTGAAATTTCCCCAGTGGTGGTAGATGATCAGGTCTGCCATACACTACCTCAAATGGCGTCAGCCCATTCTTGGTTGGTGTTATGTGCATGCACAATGCCACTAGGGGAATGCAATATAGCCAATTCTTTCCTGTTTCTGCCATAACCTTTTTTAATTTATCTTTCAATATTCCATTGTGTCTCTCCACTTGTCCTGCTGACTGTGGATGATAGGCGCAGTGATTTTTTAATTGTATGTTCAATGTCTGACCCAAATGATGGATTACTTGATTAACAAAATGAGTTCCATTATCACTGTAAAGTTTTTCTGGTATCCCAAATCGTGGGATGACTTCTTTTAGCAGGGCTTTTGCTACTGTCATAGCATCAGGATGTGCACAAGGATATAATTCCACCCATTTGGAAAAGGGATCAGTCATTACTAGGCAATATTTTTTTCCCTCACATAAATTTAGCTCGGTGAAATCCATGCATAAGTATTGAAATGGATATGATGGTCATGGAAATCTCCCCGACTGTGGTCTAATGTTTCACTGTGGATTATTTTTTAGGCACGTCAGGCATCTTTGACAACATTTTTTTTGAGTAATTTGTAGAACTATAATGTGTAAATATTTGTTCTATTACCTTTACCATCCCTCCTGTTGACACATGGCTCTGAGCATGTGACACAATTAGAATAGAATAGAATAGTACTTTATTAATCCTTTGGCAGGAAATTGTGGTGTTACAGCAGCTATAAATAATACAGTGCAAATAAGCTAAAGTAGAAAAAGAAATGGTAACTGAAAACAAGGTCCTTTAAACAAGGTACTGAAAACAAGGTCCTTTTGTCAGGCCGAGACTATGAACAGGACTCAGATGCAGAAGAGTGTAGTCACAAGGCAGGCTTTTATTTTTGACAGTGGCAATCTCTCACTCGAAAATAATCAGGCTATGAAAACTACTTCTAAGAACAAAACAAAACAGTAACAAAAAACCCTCTCCGTTCGGAGGGCAGAAACCTACACTAATCTAAAGTTACAAACAAAAAGGCTCTCTAATAAAACAGAGGCTCAACAACCCTACTAAGAAAACAAAACTAGAAATCAAAATCGCTCACAAGGAGGAAAAACTATCTCGGCTGAACTCTGATACTAACTAGGAAACTAATTCTAGACTATGAAAACTTGGCAAACATAAAATCACTCACTAAGAGGCTATGGTTACCAGACTATGAAAAATTTGAAAAATGAGGCACAGGTGGACACAATCAGGAATCAGGGAAGACGATCAGACAGGTGACACATGAGGAAGGGCAAGTGACCTGAAACGAGAGGAGAGTTACTTTTCAAAATAAAACAGGAAATGACAAGACAAAAACCAAGACGAGACAAACCTCACCGCGGTGTGACACCTTGAAAAAGAAAGAAATATATAAATAAATAAAGTAAGGTAAAAAATAACATATTTACAAACAATCAGTGCAAGTAGATATTGTGCAATATGGAACTGGTAAAGTGCAATGTGCAACCCGTAATTATTATTGCTGAGTCTGATGGCAGTTGGCAGGAAAGACTTCCTGCTCCTTTCAGTCTTGCACCTTGGCGGGATCAGTCTGGGCCTGAAGGTGCTCCGCCGAAACACCTCCAGGTCATGCAGAGGGTGTGAGGCATTGCTCAGGATGGAGGCCAGTTTCCTGAGCATCCTCACCTTGGTCACCTGCTGGACTGAGTCCATGCTGGACTGAGTCCACGCTCTCGCGTGAGAACACACGAGCTTGCTCTCTTAATCAGTTTGTTGAGTCTGTTACTGTCCATAGAGCGAGCCCCCTCCCCCCAGCACACAACACCAAAGAACAGTGCACTGGCCACCGCAGTCTGGTAGAAGGTACACAGAAGAGGTCTGCAGATGTTGAAGGATTTAAGCCTCATCAGGAAATACAGTCTGCTTTGACCCTTCTTGTACGCTGTCTACATGTGTCTGGACCAGTCCAGCTTGTCATCCAGGTGCACTCCCAGGTACTTGTAGCTGGGGACAACCTCCACCTCCATGCCTCAGATGGTGACTGGGGCCGGTGAGGGCCTCCTCCTCCGGAAGTCAATCACCATTTCCTTGGTTTTGGAGATGTTCAGCTGGAGGTGATTGAGGTTGCACCAGTCCACAAAGTCCGTAATCGTGCCCCTGTACTCCTCTTCCCAACCTCCACTGATACAGCTGACGATCGCTGAGTCATCAGAAAATTTCTGAAGAAAGCAAGCGTCGGTGTTGTACTGGAAGTCTGATGTGTAGATTGTGAAGAGGAAAGGGGACAAGACAGTTCCTTGTGGGGCCCCTGTGCTACTCAGGAGTGTAATGGAGGCACAGTTCTTTAGTCGCACAAACTGTGGCCTGCAAGTCAGGTAGTCCGTCGTCCAGTCCACCAGTGCTGGCTCCACCTGTAGCATCCTCATCTTCTCACTCAGCAGTCCTGGCTGAAATGTGTTGAAGGCACTTGAGAAGTCGAAGAACGTGATCCTTACAGTCGCATCAGAGGAGTCTAGATGGCCATGGGTCCTCTGCAGCAAGTAGATGAGGGCATCATCCACACCGATGTTGGGCTGGTATGCGAACTGTAGTGGATCCATTTGTGTCCTCACCCTGGTGAGGAGAGGACCAACCTCTCAAGTGTCTTCATGACGTGAGAAGTAAGGGCTACAGGCCTGTAGTCACTGGCATCAGCAGGGAGGCTCTTTTTGGGGACTGGAACGATGCAGGACGTTTTCCACAGTGTCGGAACCTTTTGTAGTTCCAGACTCAGGTTGAAGAGGTGTGTGAGGATGTTGCACAGCTGACTGGAGCAGGTCCTAAGAAGTCTAGGACTGATACCATCAGGACCAGCCGCTTTTCCTTTTTTAAATCTGTCCAGTTCTCTCTTCACCTGAAATGGCTGGAGTGTTATGGGTGAGTATGTTGGGGGTGGAGACTGAGCTGGTGAGTAGATGGGGGATGGAGTGGGTGGGCTGGGAGGAAGGTTTTGGACTGTGAGGGGGTGTAGTGAGGGGACAGGCAGCTAATGAAAGCAGGAGGCGGAGTTGTTGAATCTGTTAAAGAAGGCATTCATGCCTTCAGCCTGGTCCTGATCTT
>WARS01000026.1:0-260000 GCA_008933995.1 Datnioides undecimradiatus
CACACACACACACACTTGTATACAGACCTATGCTCCTGTAATTGTCATGGGCTAATTTTAGGACACCAGTAGCCTAATGGTTAAGTTGCGTGCCACAAGTATATACTGAGCTCCCATGACTGTATATATATATTCAGCAACCTGAAGCTTCACTGTTGTGTGTTCAAAACAAGTATCACTACATTTTTATCCAGTAAACAGTTGAGCTCCATCCGCTTATCATGCTGCATCACTGCTCATCTTCTGGTTAGCCTTTCCTTTGCCCTGGAATCACCTAATCTAACCTAATCACCAGCTGTAAATGAAGCTGGGGCCACAGGATTTGCATTACAGGCTGTCCTGCCCTCTGCATGTGTGTGGCGTCTTGAGGGATTACTCACCTTCATTGTCTGTTGATCTTTTTTATCTCCCGTAAACTTGTTTCATGCATGTGTTCAGCTGGTGCTCAGCGGTGCTGCAGAAGCATTAGATTAAATCTGCACTGACACGGTCAGAAGATAATTAGAGGCCTCTCACAGTACAACTCGTTTTTCTGTGAGATTAATGTTTCTCTTCCTCTTTTACCTACAGACAACTGGCCCTCAAGGCTCTGAACGAGCGTCTAAAACGTGTCGAGGACCAGTCTGCTTGGCCCAGCATGGACGATGAGGAAGATGATGACGATGACGAGGTCAGAACCGACACGCAGCCCCTCCTTCCGGGTGGTCGCGACCCCTCCACCTCCATGCCAAGACCGACAGGGGGACCCGCCGGCACCTCCCTCTCATCCACCTCTTCATCCTCATTGTCACAGAGTGGTGGAGCATCATCCACAGGCGGAGCGCAGCACCCAGAGTCCAGCATTATCAGCTTCGAGGATGCACCTTCTAGATCGTAACAAATAGAACACACGTGTACAGATATGCACGCTCTGTTCGGTGTCACTGGCAGGTATACTAGTGTAGTCAGCGTCCCTGACTAGTATACAAATATATTCAGTGACCGTGATTAGGCGCACACTCAACATCACACATGCCGAAACACACACAACATCTTTGACCAGTTCATACACACGAACGTGCTTTCACAAACACTCTGTCGATGTCATCGTGAAGCCCAAAGGGGTGATAACTGTGCAGTGCTTTCAGTTCAGGCGTGTTGGTTGTAAATGCTCAGTGTAGTTGGGCAAAGTGGACACTTCTCCTCCTCCTTGCATACGACTGAAGGTCGACCAGAAATTCTGTCTTGTCTGGACTTAATCCAAACTTGCAGAGCTCTGCTCACTGCTTCATGTGTCTCTCTCTTTTGCTTTCTAAATAAATAACAAAATGGGTGTACAATATTCTTTTTGTTAATCTTTTCCGGAGCAGCCACGGTTGATCTCTGACTGCCTGCCACGAGAAAGCCGCCAGTGACAGAGACTCAATGCTAAATTCTTGTTGCTTGATGAAAGACAGACTGTAAAGGCACCGGTCTGAAAAGCGACGAAAAGATGTCTGCAAGCAACACCGCTTATTTGGTTTACTGGTTTTAAACACGCAAGCAGTTATGTAAATGGCGGAAGTAGGAAAAGCTCCAACTGCCGGACCATAGGAAAGAAGCTGCTACAGGACTGACTGAAAATGAACTATGATACAAAACTTCAAGATCTGAGGAGGTGCCGGGGGAAAAGAGTTTTTTGGACCGGGTTCATTTGCCACTTGGAAACAACAGGCAGAGAAAGGCTATGTGTACCTGTTTGTTTAATCTGCTATTTGTTGTTCAATAGAGAACAGTTCTCTGTTTTTTTTTTTTTCTTTTGGGTCTTTTCATCACTAAACAAAATCAACAAAAACAAACACTTTGTTTCTGTGCACTAATTGACACGTTAATGCCGTTACATTTACACACAGATCTGTGGATGATGTTTAGGATTCTTGTTTTACGAGTCATAAGTTGATTTTATACATTTTGTTTTTAGGTTAACTACTCCCCCGAGCATCATTCTGGACCCTTTTACACTTCCACCTTCCAGGATCTAAAAATTACACAGAAATCATGAGCGACTGTTCAGTTGTCTGGGTGCACTTGATTCAGAAAAGTGGTCACTGTCTGTCCCGGTTTTATTTGTCATTCAGCATGAAAACAAAAGCAGAGAAGTGATCAAATGCTGGAGAGGTTTAAAGAATAGATGCAGGTATTTTTAGGATATAAAGTCCAAATGATTCTGCTTTCTTATCACAGGCACTGACTCGTGCAGATATTTGACTCCGTAGATAAATGACGCCTGTATTGATCAGTGGTCAGAGTTTTCCAGTCCAGTATAACTTCTTTCATTTCTAAAATCACAGAGCTCAGCAGAGGCTGTTGGGGGGCCTAATTTTCGAGGGAGGTTGATGGTCAGCTGAATTCATACAAAATACTTTGTAAGTTCAATGCTGACCAAAAGGTCAGTGATTCATTCCTTTTTGTAGACTGCCAGTGCTGTAGATGTCACAGTCTATTATGGTATTGACCAAGTCGTGGAATTTCCAATTTCCAACCTGTCCTTGTTCATTAAAGTCAGTTGCAGCCAATAAATTATTTCAGATGTTGCAATCACAGCAGTGACAGTCTGATAAATTATTTTTAAACTTGTGAGCTTGTGATCACAAGGTTGAAAGTGTTTCCAGATTCCAAAGGGAATCAGGAGAGTGTCGTAGTGCATCGTGAACTGCACACATGTTAAACAAGGAGGACAAAGTACAAAAGGCAGACTTCCTCTTGGGAAAACTGGTCCAGAAGATCAAGTTGCAGATTGTTCCCAGTCGAACAGCTGTTGTGTCATATTGTAGGCAGTTGATGAACCATGTCGGAAGCTAAACACATTGGTTGATGCTCTCTGCTGGGTTTGGTTTTAGTTTTGATTTGGTTTTTTTTGTTTGTTTTTATTGTACCCATAATCTCAGCAGCCTCCTTCAGGAGCATCGCGAATGAAATGAAATTTGGAAACTCCACAAAATGTTTGCGTGAGAAATATACCATAAAACATTATATGTTACATAATTGAACTATAACGTTGGTAAAGGCATTTGTTGTATTGAACAATATGATATTTGCTTTGTAAAGAATAATTTTGCAGTGGCCTTTTTGATCATTTTGTCTGTCACTGGCATAGTCGGTATACATCATCAAATTGAAAATGAACCAAATCAAATGTAATGAAAGGTGCTGCTGTTTATTTATGACCCGAACCACCCTCTATTATTATTGCTCTCAGCTGTAGTGGCCTGTGATACAACTTTATTTAGATAGCCCAGAAATGCTGTGTGAACATTTTATTCACATTTGTGGGGAAATGGTGCAAAGAAAGGTAAAAACACACTCAATAGGAAGTCTGATTCCTGATCAGCTTGCTTTTTCTCTAAGAGGTTCAGTGGAAACCTTCATCCTACAGACTAATACTGCAAATATCCACACCACCACACTATTTAGTATGTCGGAAAAGGATGTGGTTTGTGCAAATACACAATATGTCAAGTGTCTCATTGTCTAGGCTTGGGTGACGCATACAGTATGGTTATGAGGGCAAACATCACAAGATTATTTTGTTGGACAAACGCAGAATTAGTGCTGAGTGACGTGACTCCAGCCCTCTGTCATGTCACCACCAGGAAAATCTTGACCCTTCCTGATAAATTGAAAACAAATCACATTAGCAGCCAGATATTCGAGCTTTATCTCCAAACCCTTCTAAACTTTCAAACTGACTTAACGTTTCAGGTTGTAATGAAAATCAGTAAATCCAGCTTACATATGTGGAGTCTGGACTCTGACGTCCAAACAGTGAAACAGTTGCTTTTCACCTGATGGGAATGTGTTATGTACGGGAAGTGATAAGCCATATTAGTGTGACATTAGTCTGTGTGTTCTGTCCCGTGTTTCTCCTTGTTCCTTCTGCTCATTTCACTGTGCTCTTATTTTGACAAGAAGATGTTTACGTTTGTTGGGTTTAGGCCATGTTTTTAAAAGTAAATATGAAATGAGTGTCTGTATTTACATGAAACAAATGGACACAGGAGTGAGAGGCTGTCTTTCAGACTAGAGGTGCGTAAATTCAAGCATCTGAGTGGAAAAGGGTCGAGCTGCAGTCAAATATCTGAAATCTCAAACTGCATCATACCATCGAAAGGACTGACTGTAACAGCGGCAGTGTCAAAACAAATGTGTACATACAGCCATGGCAGATAGAAACAGCACAGTCACTCATTCATGGCGTCATTCTCGTACAGTTTAACTTGCAAGTTAGCCCAGAAATAGCATGATATTTTTGTAGCTTAGCTGTTGGCACAACTCCGCTTGCATCACACAGTAAAAAAATCAGCACTACAGCAAAAGACATTATAACTGCAAACTGTGAAGTTGTGTAATCTGATCGGCGAAAGGGCGCGGGGATGATGCAGTTGGCAGTCTGCGGTTTCAGATTGAGTCTGGCTGGGCCCACTTTCAGACAAACCTCCACTCTCCATCTGTGTGCCCTTTGTTTTGTCTTCTGTATTCCCATATGTTCAGACTGTAAACAAAGAGAAGAAGAGAATGCAATCACATACTGTGTGTATGAATAATGCCAATTTACAGTTGGTGTTGACAAGCTGGAAAAGCTGCAGGCGAGGATAACGAATGATGTCAGTACTGCCACTGGGTTTGTCAGTGGCCAAACCCTTGTAGTCAATGAACAAGTGCTAAAATGCTACCACTGCAATGTGGCTACATACACGGTCCCTAAGTGTTTATATCTTATACAATAGTATCATCATTATTAAAGACACACCACAGGCAGGCAGACTAAGTTTCAGCGGGTGCTTTCTTATTTTACTCAAACAATTTGATTTCAGCCTGGTTGGTTTCCTGTGAAAGTGGCAGAGGTTAGATGACCCAGATTTATCTGCATCCAAGTTAATGGGCTTTTAATGTAACCAGGAAATAAAAAAGTCTTTTTGACATTTAAAAATAGCAATTTTTAACTTGTTCATTTGTTTTGACTTACAAAATACCCATTACTAGTACTATTACTACTAAATGTTGTCTTTCGTATGTTGCTGCATCCATACTATCATTTGAGAAATGCCCGTCCTAGATTTCAGAGCAAGTGCCTCCATTTTGGACTTCATACTTACTGGCCACTTTGTTAGGTACACCTGTTGAACTGCTCATTAACCCAGATATCTAATTACCCCAGTTACATAGCAGCACCTCAGTACATTCAGGCATGTAGACATTGTCAAAACTAAGTGAGCTGAACATGGCATGGTTGGTGGTGCCAGATGGGCTGGTTTGAATATTTCAAAACTGCTGATCGAGTTAGGTTTCCTAGAGTTTACAGAGACTGGTCTGAAAGAGAGAAACTATCAAGTGACGAGTAGTTTGGGTGGAAATACCTTTCTGATCACAGAGTCTATAGGAAAATAGCCAGACTGATCCAAGGCTGATAGGTAAACAGTAATTTAAACAGACACGTGTTAAAGCTGGGGTATGCTGTTATCTGAATGCACAATACGTCAACCCTCGTAGCAGACGGGCTCCAAATAGCAGAAGACCACAAAAGATCCTACCTTTGTCAGCGTAGAACAGGAATGTGAGACTGCACTTGGAACAGGGTCGCCAAATTTGGCCACTGGATTAGAAGTCTTGATTTCTGCTGTGACATTCAGATGGTATAGTCACAATCCATCATAAACAACATGAAAGCATGGACCCACCCTGCCTTGCACCAACAGTCCAGGCTGCTGGTGGTGGTGTTAATGTGTGTGGGGAGCAGGATTTAACCTCCACAGCTTACCTTTGTATTTCCGCTTAGCATGTCCTTCCTTTCGCGGCCACAGTGTGCCCACTGTGTCCAGCATCTTCTTGAATCTGTGCCATGTAGCATGATGTTTCCATGATGAGTTGGAACATATATTCAGGAGCTCTGATAGCTTCACTTTAGGGCAGCCTGGCAGGCAACAGATGACTTTAAAATCAAATTGTTTGGTGAAATAGTGACATCAGCCTCCATGATTTGTGGATAAAAGCCGTTTTCCTGCCCTGCAATGAATGAGCGGTTACATAGGATTCATTCACATCAATATTTTTTTTTTTAACAGTTTTCACAACTTTCATTTTCCTTATTTGTCCTTAATTTCGCACCATCAGATCATGTTGACACTAATGACAGTCTGTTTCCTTCTCCTCTCTACTTTGGCGGTTGCACAGACTTTTCTGTTTTAGTTTTCAGATATATTTCTTTTTCTCTATATGAAATAAAAGACGATTGTATGAAATTAAAATGAGTGTTTCAGTCTTTGCGGCTGTTGGTATATGTGATTGCATCATCACACAACTAACATTTATCCCACTAAATTATCCGTACGAGGAAATCTGATTCATGAATTGTTTTAGAATTGGCATAATGCATGTGATTTCATGTAATTTTAATAAAGCACACTTTTAGTGAAGTGGGTAGTTAGTTAATTGATACTACACACATTCTCCTGGTGCGTTTAGGTGGGATTTCCAGGTATTACATGATGCATCAGTTGAGAGGGCTCCTCCTATCACTATCCACCATTAGACTCTAAAACAAACAGAATGTTGCACAAGAGCCTGCCACAGTTTTATAGTATGACACCAAGTAATGAAAAGGGTTGGGCAGATCATTAGAATAACCCACATAAATGTTTCACTTTATGTTAAAAAAAATATATAAAATAATCTATATTGAAGAAAACACTAAAACTAAACAACATTTTTAAAAAACACCAAAAACACATAATGCACATGGTTACACTGACCAAATCAACACAGTGTGATTTATTGGCTACGCACTGGCCAGCCAATTACCCTGGAATTCACTGATCATAACTGATGTCCATTACAGATAAGAGGACATATATTCAAACTAAACCTCTATTAAATTGTTAATTTCATGGCAGAACTATCAAAAACAAGGAAATGAGTACATCTAAAGTGTCATCACATGTGGGCAAGCTCCATCTCTAAAGCAAGATTGTGTAATATGATTGAAAGCCCCTCAGCAACTGTTTATAAGTCTGTCTCAACTTCTGAATTACGCTATCAGCAGAACTCAGTACGTACCTTTCACCCTTACAAGGTGTCCTTATACAACCGAGTCACGTGTTAATGTGATTTGTTTTGGTATCTGTATAAGATTTCCCCCATATAACCCTCCAAGTCTTTGAAATTGTTCAATTGCCTTATCTGACCACCAAGTGGCGCAGTAAGCACAGACTATGACTTGCACACGAAAGTTCTGTCTCACAGGCAGTTTTGCTGAAAGTTACACCTTCAGTGTTAGCAAATCTTTAATGTCTCAATTAACTCTGATTATGGAGAAAAACACAATTCGCTGTAGCAGTCTTTATCATGGTGGTGACAAACCCTAGAATTATTTTACTGGACCTATATGACGCCCATTGAATGTTAGTTATTACTCCTAAAGCGAGTAGCTCAAATTAGCAATCGTTTAAAAACACCAGTGGTATTTAAGATATAAGGTAATAATTTTCAGTAACTCATTTTGGATCCCTTGTAGTAGCTTGATAAACACTCATTTAGATTACATGTAATTATAAACCCAACATTGCACGGCTCTATCATGATGGATTAAAAATAGTCACATACTGCTACATTTAAACACGTTTCAGCACTTTGACAGTTATGAAAACGTCATATCTGAAAATAGACGGTGTTTATAGCTCGACGTAATTGCACTAACGTTACACATTTCCATACACTTGACGCGCCTGAAACTCCGAGCCGTCAAACGCGTCGTGCCCGCGCAGGTGTGGCTCCCCGGCTCGTGCCCGTCACCCCTCCCCCCCAGCTACGAACTACAAACCCCGGCGGCGCGCTCTCGTGAAGTAATTCATTGTATCAGATTGAGACGGGAGGAAGCAGCGACCGAGTCGACTGGTCGGCGAAGCAACTCTACCCCGGGAAACACCGAAAAATACGACTGCTAGCCACATAAACTGCAGGTAAACTACTTTCTGGAGTACCATGCCAATATGGAGTACCATCTCTGACGTGTTGTTCGGTTTAAAAGCGGATAGGATTATTTTAAAAGTTGCCCGGAGGTGTTTGTGGCCGTGGCATCAAAGCTAAAAGCTAGCGAGGTTGGCTAACGGTGGCTAAGTTAGCTAACGGTGGCTAAGTTAGCTTTTCGCCTAACCGACCTCGATTTCAACGCCGCTTCCGCAGTTGCCACACAGTCATGCTGCGGGCTGGACTGTTGTATTCTGAGTGTAGGGACTCCTGGGACCGAAACACCTCGGCTAGACTCTACCGAGGGCTATTGCTGAACCGGTAAAACTCAAGAGATGCTTATAAAGTGAATCGCAAAGATTGGCCTAGATTGCCGATCCAGCCGTAGCCAAACAATGAGGCTTTTTCCTGACTTGCCTCGGCTGACCAGGCGGCTTCCCCACGGCTCAGCGCGACTTCTTCAATGGCTGTTATTTGTTTAAAAATGTAAAAATATCAAAAATCTGACATTGTGCTGAACAGTGGGAGGGTCAACGAAATCGCCATATCACTTTATTTCAACATAGAAATCCTGTTTTGTAGCTTTACGTGTTTTTGATCATGTCAGTGACAGTGGCATAGTTCTTGGAGTGAATATTAAGTTTTTCGCTTTTCTTAAACGAGGCTTTTGTCAGGTACAGTCCTCGCTTCAGAGAAGTCATGTGTATGTATGGGGCTCGTTTGGTGTTTAATTTGAATCGGGGCCACCCACCCATTCTTCCACTGCGGACACACTAGCCATCTGTTGCCTCTGTGATGACGCCATCTTTCTGGTGACCCACCCAGTGGCTAGCTGGTTTAAAAACAATGTTTGACTAAACACTGGGAGCCCTCACAGGCAAGACAGACAACTTTTTGTGCACTGTGGCTGGCAATCCACATATAAGAAATAGCCATACCAGTGGAAAACAGCTGATCACCTAAGACCTGATGATGCTGTCAAAATGATACATGATGATTTTTATCTTCCACAGCTGTTGATGTTGTTAAAATTCTGCCTGTGAGCTGGGCTTTTCTTACAGCAGTTAATCAAAGCTAGGGTCGAGTGATTATGATCTGAAAAAAGGCAGTCATGTTGTCCTTTGTCAAGCTGGCAGATGCATATCTATTTCATTTCACCCTGATAAACATTAAGAAAATTATATTTACCCATATATGGAATGGAAAGACATTTTTCAAGGTACGCGGTAATAAGTAAAATCCCACACAGCATCTAATCTTTTCACAGTGTGAAAAGATGACATCCCAGTCTGAAAGTAAGCACTTTTGCAAGCCCATACATATTGTTTTAAATTTAGTATTTGTGGGTGCCAACTCAGTGAAATCTTTTGCTAAGCATTTTTTAATTATTATTGTCCTCACCAGTGTAGAAAAATCTCCACGATCGCATTCATCCATGAGTGAATAATATAGCTCCCTCTGCAGCACCTGTGGCGGTGGGAAGGTGGTGTGGCAGGGTTTATGGCAGGCTTTACACACTGACATGCTTGAAGCTGGTTTGTATACTAAAAACATCTTCTTCCCCACTGCAATGAAGGAAAATAATGACTGATACCCAGTTTTATTAATAGTCCAGTTGATCAAAAAAAAAGTCTCCTAATGCTCACTGGTTTCTCTTCAATGCATGTGTCTGCCAGAATGACGACAAAGATAAGCATAAGACTGACAAGTCTTTGTCTGGCTGGTGGTAATTATCCAGTAAGCATATTAAGTGCATTGTGTATCTGTGTTGTGCTGTTTTTATATGTTGGGGTTGTAGCTAAAGAGGTTTTTGTGTGCGTTTTTGATTTGTTTGTTCGTTTGTATTTTAGAGGTGATCACATCCAGTAATCCTCCTTTTAAAAATGGCCCATTGGAGTGTTATCATTTAATATTATGTTTTAATTCATTTACTGCTATTATGACTTGATTATACTTGTTATTTAGTATGTTTTATTGAGGCATCAAATTTGGAATTAATTACCACACAGGTGATTTAAATGGGTCCTAGTACCTATTTGTCCATGGGCCTGAAGACTGAGCGCACCCATGTTGTCGCTCTCATGTTCTACATGTAGGTTAGATAGCTGTTGGCTTAATGCAACAGTCTCTGTCAGCATGCACAGATCACCAACTAATGTCTACAAGGGAGATATTTACCATGGCGTAATTCTTTCATAGTGCCTGTGCTGAGCATGATGGTATAAAAAAAAACCTTTTTGTTCCATTCATAATAATAGATAATTTTACATTTTCTACACCCACAGAAATGAATGCCAGGTGTCAAAAGAAAAACACCTGCCAAATTTCCATCAGAGACTGAAATATTCATTAAGCTGCCGTCAGTCTACCACCATGATGCCGGGGCTAATTCTTCATGCTGAAGACAGAGTGGGGTATTTCCTGGCATAAACACTGGCTTTTAGATGCAACTGTTGCCTGTGTGGGGTTTTCTAAAGGACGGGCTGGTGAATCATCATTTATTAACGCGTTTCAAAGTGTGTCATACAAGGAAACAATGCAGAGTGGTTTCACTTAACACTTTATTGGTCAGTAAAATCCCCTCTTTGAAAACTGGTTGTGAAGACACATGAGCGGGTTTGACTGGCAGCTCTGCTGTCAAAAAATACTGGCTGTTCAGTTTGAAGGGGCGACAGTTTACAAGATACGTAGGCATCGTAAGAGTGGAAGCCAGATTATAAAACAAAACCAAGAATCAGCATTGTGTTAGCAGTTCAGTACAGTTAGCAGATAGCAAAAGAGGTCGAAGTAGTGGCCTTGTTAATTAAGAGCATCCGTTTTTGTTTCTAAGAGAGTACACTGAGCCCTGCCTCAGTGTGTGGAATTTAACATTCCTATTGGGAAGGCCAGTTGTTGAAGGTAATAATAAAATTGGAGAAAAGGTGTTCACCACCGGAGTGTTCCTGTCGCTCTCCCTGCTTTTATCCATTACTGTTAATTTGATCTTGTTGTGGTTATCCCCATCTTTCTCCTTATCTGTTGTTTGTCTCTCTTCGTTTCATCTGATGGTTCCTTGGCTGACAGGCAGGTAGGGCAGAGATTTGCACATGTTGCATGGTCCTTATTACCCACCAGGATAATAATTGATCAGTGAAGTACATCTGATTTGCACTCAATATGTTGTTACTCGGGCCTGTGAGATGAGTTGCCTTGCACGCCCTTTTTTCCTCGACATGCACATAAACATTGTACATCTGTGCACAGCCATGATAGTTGGAACATGAGCTATAATGTGGTAATCCACAGGCTGTAGTTGGCGTTGCATCATTTCAATCACTTCACACATGCACTGCATCCAGTGCTTCTGTCTGTTAGTCTGTTAAGTATCAGTGCTGGCTGTTTGCCAGAGTGTCTGGCAGATATGACTAACATATTTGTTTTAACCCAAGGCAACATGCGTGGTTTGTGGTAATGTCATCGTCTGTTGGTTGGTGCCATGTCCGGACAGCTTGTGGTTCCAGTTTTGAGCAAACTTTTACAAGAAATGTGTGGATTAGAAAAGCAGTAGTTAGGTAGACTCATCACAATTTCGATATATTTCCATGCAACATGAACTGTTTGAGTCTAACCAGTTTTATCCAAGTTTTGCATTACTTGCAGTTCACACATTGTTTATATAAGTTTTTCTGGCCTCAAATAAACCTGAAGTTTGCCAGGTGTGTGCAGTTATTAATTTACACATTTGGCTCATATTGTGCCGGTATGAGATGGGTGAATTAAAAAAGGACAATCAATTTACAAAATCGTATTAAAGGCCATTTGAAGCAACCGTGACCAAAGGAAACATGAGAGTAATGTTTGTATAAAAGCAAAACTGTATGCCTAAGTGTGTTGTTTTTTTTTCTTTTCAAAATATATGGAATCTAAAATGTGATTGCAACATATTGAGCACATAAGCAACAACAATAATGGACCTGCACCAAGGTCCATTATTATTCTTGCTTGACACCAACACTGCCATTCAAAAAAAAAATGGAGGTTACCCTCTCATACAGCCACCCTTGGTTTGCAAAATAAAAAAACAAAGGAACTTAGCTTCTTGTACTGCTGCTCATTCTGAAGAATACACTTGAAGCCAGCGCTTGTGTTATTGATGTAATTGTTTTGTTGTATTACAGCTGTTCTGTTAAATGATGTGAATGAATTTTCCTGCCTCGCACGTTACTGCATAACTCCTGGACACAAGAGTCAAGTGATTGTAGTCAGTCACTCAAGCAGTGAATCAGCTGTAGTTTATCGTGGCTAGGTTTGCTCTGTCCAAAATTATAGACCTGCCGCCTGTTGACCACTTTGCTAATCAGAGTTTGTGTTGTATAACCATTATTATGTGCTTCTGTGCTCCTTTGAAATGTTTTCAGACACAACAGTCTCCACTACTAATGGAGATTTTCCTGTTGTGTTGCCGTTTTTATGTACAGTGTGTCCCTGGTGTTGTGTTTTGTCTTTGCCTGTGTTAAGTGTTTTCCTGCATCTTTTCCATACGGCAAAGAATTACATGGCATGGCAGAATTTATAGTCGTGTACAGACATTGATGTTATTGTGCTAATATCTGGTTCAGTGTTTCTGTTGGCTATAAAGCACTCTGAAGGAACAATTAGTGGCTTTAGTAACTTGCTTAAAGGCACCTGGGCATCATTTGTTGAAAGGAGGGCACATTGTTATTTACCCATTTTACCCCCTGGTCAGCCGTTTCAGACGTTGACCATACATCAACCTCCAGGCTACAACCGCCCCCATTTTTGCCTTTTTTCTTTTCCTCAAGTCACGGAGGGAATGGTCTAATCTTTTTTGACACGGCTGTCCTACTTAGAGTATTCATCTACCATTTATAGGATCCTTGCAGCACCTCACAGTGCTTTGGTGCATTTCAGGGTCAGAAAGTAATGAGACTTTGGGCAGGAAAAAAAAAAAACCCCTGTGTGAAACTGAAAGTCAGTTTCATTAGGGGGTGATAACTGACAAGAACCATTAGAGTACTTTTGTCTTTATTTCAATCAGTTCGTTGAATTGTCACACTTAAAATATGAATATAAATATAAATGTGGAAATGAGTTGTGTTGGAACATGTTACCAGGGGAAGTATGTCCAAATGTGCTGTGGTTTACAAAAAGGCTTTTTTCCCAGAAATTGACTGAATATGCATCTAGAAGCTGAAGAAAATGTAGGCAGCACACAGTTTATAGTCGCTAGAAATGTCAGGCTGAGGCTGTGGCAGCACCATGTTACAACCCCAAAAACGCAGCAGCTTAAAACTACAGCTCAGCTGACGGATGCAGAAAGAACACAGGAGATGTCAGGGAGTTTGCTCTCTACCACGCCCTCAGCTGACTCACCGTGATGAAGATGGCAGGGTGGAGAAACGTGATTGACACTGCATAGTGTGGCACGTTCTCGGATCAAGGAGGAAATAGCCCGTCAGGGGTATGATTTATTACCTTCTCTATGTGAGGTCCTGCTGTCCTTGTGCATTTAGTAAGTACACAGTACATCTACTGTGTTAGTGTCAAAGTTGTGTCTGCGCCAGTGCTACCATGACAAATGAGGTACGTTTGATGTGTACTTGGTGAATAAAGTGATTGTGCCTTGGTTTCCACACCCAACAAGTACAGCAGTTTGGGCACAGTTCCTGTTCATTCGTGAAGGGAAATTGCTGTTTTCCTGCTTTATGTTTTGATCAAACTATAAATGGCAAAATGTCACCATAAGTCTAGCTACTTTCAATAGTTTATACATACGGTGAGAACTGAATAACTCTAAAGCTCTTTGGGCCAATTCAATTGAAAAAAAAACCCATTTACACCTAGTTCCTGTGTTTGGCTTTTTGTTGAATCTCATTACCTAACGCAGCATGATCCAAGCTGCTCTCAGCCAATGACAAGACTACAAGACTTGCCCAAACTTCCTCTTACTAAGTTGGGCAAGCTTGTTTTCTCACTCCCCTGACCTGTTAGCTATTTTCCTGTCTGGAGCTACTGGTTGTTCACATCTTGTTGTGCTGAGCCATAATGGAGTCTTTATGTTGACCACTCAATAACGTTGTCTAAGGACAATGTGACAGGAATCCCAGTACAAGGAGAGGTACACAGTAATGATGGGGCCACCAGCACAATCTTAATAAAGTACCCAATACACACTTTTTGTTTTGATGTTGTCATTACTTTTATGGTTTTAGGTCAGTAATTCCAATCATACAGAATACAGGATGAAACACAACAGTGGGTCTGAATCTGTCGGTCCTGTCAGTGTCTATTTTCATGTGCAGTTGGTCTGCAAGATGTTTGTGTGATTTCAGGTTTCAGGTCCTCAGCCCTTTTGGCTAACGAGCCCCGACATACGTTCTTGACCATGTCCATCCACTTGTACAGTTGTTTTCTAGGCCTCAAGGTTTGCGCAACCTCCTTGTTTCATGACATTAATCATAACTGTACAGACCATCGCAGTTGTGTCTTGGAAAAAACTTTTCATCTCTCTGACCCCCTTTGAGGTTCTGAATCACAGGTTGAGAACGGCTTTGTTTCAGCTATGTGGTTAGATGTGTCAAGTATAGTGTTGCGTTGTGCACCTGCAGTATGCAGCACCCCTCAACACAAACTTCTCTTAAGTTCATTCCTGAAATGTTACACATTATGTTGTACATACACAACACTTTCCCAAAGATTGTCAGCGTGGGTGGCATGGGACAGTAAATTGCTCTGCTGTATTTCTAATTCCTTGGTCATAACCTCTGCCACCCCCCCCACTCCTCTTCTGTATCTTCCTGCAGGGATGGCCGCCATCCGTAAGAAGCTGGTGATTGTGGGGGATGGAGCATGTGGGAAGACCTGCCTTCTGATTGTCTTCAGCAAGGATCAGTTCCCCGAAGTCTACGTCCCTACTGTATTCGAGAACTACGTTGCGGACATAGAGGTGGATGGCAAACAGGTGAGGCAGATGCAGTGATTGTGTCACTACTATTCATCTTTGCTGTGTAATGTCATGTCAGAGCGGTGCTCTGGTGGATAGATCCAAATCTGAGTCGCAGTCAGAGCTCTTGTACCACCTCGAATTGTACGATCCTACACTGAACATTTGAATTAAACAAAAATCTACAGAGCGTTTGCAGCTTTTTCTGACACCATTTAAGCAACGTACTGGGGTCTCCTAACTGTCTCAACACATCTCTGCCTCTTTTAGTCTTGCATTAGTTCTTGTGCTGGTATCGGGGCTGATTTTGTTCCCAGGGTGCTTAATAAAGCTCAGCGCTTTAATTCTACCTTCAAGGCCAAGTGAGCAAGCGCTGATAAAGCTCTGCTGTTCCATTTTCACATCGTCCCTCACATTGCATCAGTCATCCGCAGAGCCTGGTCTTTTCCTACAGATTGCTTTGTTTGAGTTTGGTTTCAGGCCTTTAAATTAATACTCAAAGTATGTGTCGGTCGTCTTTTAGCTGCGTATGATTTTTACCTGATATAGTCAGTTGAACTGCTAGCTTACCCCGACTAGTGTTGTAGGTATCTATTGAATATTCTAGCAATGTGGACACAGTACACGCTGATGCCAGGCTTTGGTCTACAGATCCACTGTAACTTCGAAAGCCACGTTCTCCTCATGACTTCCAGGTTGATGATGTACTGCATGTGTAGCACTCTGGATAACTGCTGTACCCAGCCCACCTCATCAGCCAAAACGCTCACGACCTCGTTCTAGGTTAATGGGATTCTGGGACGTTGAGTCTTTCTTGGCTGGTTTGATTTCTAGCCCTCTATGCTGTTGAGAAGGACTCGGGCTACTTCTTGTCAAGTGTCACACTTTTCTAAATGCCTTGATCTGGTTTCCTTTCCCGATTTAGCTTTGCAGTCTGCTCAGAGAGGTTTTTATGTGTCACTCTCACCTTTTTTTTTTTTTTTGCTGTCAAGGCTTAACAAACACGTGCCAGGGTACTTGTGAGGAATGAACATGTTGCTAATTTGACACTAGACTAAAAGTCAAACATATGTCAGTTTCACAAGTAGCCAAAACTCAGTAATAAGAGGTTTTCTTTACTATCACTCACCTAGGCACTAATGCATGTCTATGTTTATTCAACGAGTTTTAAAATGCTGAGCAGTCTGAATACAGGCCAGATTGTGAGTTTTCCTAAGTATGAGTAAAGGAATCATGTAAAAATGGACTTTTTCCTGATTGAAAACTGCCTAAAAATAAAATTGTACTATTTGCCAAAACCGTAAACATTTCATGGGCATTACAGAGATACTAAACTTAAACTGTATACCGTTTAATACTTTGCTTTGCACTCTTTATTCTTGTAAGTATTCTGCTCTTATGATCCACTAATTTTTCTCTGAGGATTAAGAAAATAAATCTGTCTGATTTTATAGTTCTTGGTCAGGATGAGGTCTGCTGCAGTCCTTTGTTTATTATCTTCATTTATTTGCTCAAACGTGAAAGTTGTGTTGATCAGAACGGACACGGTGTATTAACCCCCTCCTCCCTTCCTCTTGTCTTTCTCATTCCTCTTTTCTCCACACTCTTTGCCCTTTTCCCTGTTCTCTCTGCCCATAATGCATCTGTTCATCAGGTGGAGTTGGCTCTCTGGGACACTGCAGGTCAGGAGGACTACGACAGGCTAAGGCCTCTTTCCTATCCTGACACTGACGTCATCCTCATGTGCTTCTCCATAGACAGCCCTGACAGCTTGGGTGAGTGCAAACTACGCACACACATAGACACTCAAGCATGATACAAAACACCACATCTCTGTCTGTCCTATGCGCTCCCCCGTCTTTCCGTTTTCATAAGTTATTTCTGGGCTCTGTAGATTGTTGTGGTTCTTAATGCCACTTGCAGAGGCACTTGTGCATACACCCCGACACACTTGAGACAAGCAGTTTGTCATGCAGTGACATACAGCCATGCTGTAAAACAGCCAGCCATGCCTTTTCTGTCATAATGATTATGAACGGCACTTCCCTGATCATATGGAAATGGCTGTGCATAAAATAAAGCGATAAAAGCTGCAGATAATTAAAGTGCCAGACATAAATTAAACAGGATTAAATGAGAGGAAGTCACAGTTGCAATAAAACAAAGGCTTATTGTACCAACCCCCGTAAATTGTCTTGCACGCGGATTCCTCAGACAGTACGTTTCTGTTTTAAAGCGTGGTTTTGCTGACCAAGTATTTTTAACAGCTGATGCTCAGCCGTGATATGGAGGCTTTTCTTTGGGGTTTTGTCTTCACAGGCAGAAGCAGTGACTCAAATTTTAAATTAAATTACTTTGTAAATGTTAGTCTAATCAAAACGCCGGCATCCTGTGATTTAACTCTTAACTAATTTAAAGATAAGGTTAATTGTTGCACCATCACATAGCTATTGTGCTATTGTTTCATTGTCAGTTTCTGTAACAAGGAATAATAGTAGGATTTCCTCTGAGTTTGAGAGATGATTCACTGAGTTTTTAGTGTTTTTAGTTTCTTCTTTAAGCAAGGCATATGTATGGAGGCAAAAAAAGATACTATCACAAAGTAAGAATGAGCAAAATGAGGTACACACACTGGAAAATGAGCAGCTACTGTCACCTTTTCCTTTATTCAGCTGTGCTGCTCTCCCGTTGCTAGAGAGTTTATCCCACAGCTGGAAGAATGTAAATAGTCGGGATTCACCACCTCTACTGTCGTGGGCCCTGCATCAAATGATGCATACACACAAACTTAACAAAACAAGATCTCTGACCAATGATTGCTGATCTGTTCCTTCCTTCCTACACAGAAAACATTCCAGAGAAGTGGACTCCAGAGGTCAAACACTTCTGTCCCAACGTTCCCATCATCCTCGTAGGAAACAAGAAAGACCTGCGAAACGACGAGCACACACGCCGAGAGCTGGCAAAAATGAAGCAGGTAACGTAATTCTTCTTTAGATTAACTCAAAATATCATTTTTTAAACAGAGCGTTAGCGTCATCTCATTTCCATTTGGGGTTTTCTGCTGGTTCTTGTGAGTGAAGACGGGCAAATTATGGCCAATCACCTTTAGACGAGTCTATTGAGGTGGAGCCTTTATCAGTTTAGAGAAAAGACACTGAGGGTCAATACATAAGGCATTTAAATCGTAATGCCAACCAATTCAATTCAAATACTATACGGTTCATTTATTTCCTCAGTTTTTGTGTTTGTTAGAACAAAGCAGGCAAATGCACTCAGTTTGTCATCCACACATGGCAGTTCTTCCTAATTGTATTACGTACAGCACTTTGTGCATGCCTCTGGTGTAACAATACCTTTCTGCCTGCTCAACTATGAGTATGTGAGTAAAAATGAGTTAAGACCACAGCTTTTGTTTGCAGTTATTATAGTGTTTATCTTTATTTACTAGCATCTCAACATGTACATATATGTACAGGCATGCATTCAGTGTGTTCCTTATCCATGTTCTTGGTTCTCTTTTCATCCAATAGGAGCCAGTGAAGTCAGAGGAGGGGCGGGAGATGGCTGGGCGGATTGCAGCATTTGGTTACATGGAGTGCTCTGCTAAGACCAAGGACGGCGTGCGGGAGGTGTTTGAGATGGCCACCAGGGCGGCACTGCAGGCCCGCCGTGGCAAGAAGAGCAATAAATGTGTACTGCTGTAAAAGGGCCGACATATTTGGACAGTTTTCACCCTGGGCGATCACACCCAGGGCTAGGGCTCGGGAGGGACAGAGGGATTACTAGATGGGAGAGGGAGGGAGGGGGAGGAAAAGAGTGCAGTAAATGACTACCGCTGTAAAATGGCTGTTTGTTGGACTGAATTTACCCTGGGACTTGGATTTGGGAAGCTTTTGATGGAGAGGGACGGGTGGGTAGATGGATGGATGGGGGAGGAGGAAGCACAGTAAATGACTACCGCTGTAAAGCATTGGGCTCTTCACCTGTGGGTTTACCATCGAGGTGGGAAATTTACACCAGCCACCAGCACACACTGGTACATATTGAACAAGCCACTAACACTGATAAAGATCATTAGGAGACCCTGGTCCTTTCTAAAAAAAAAAAAAAAATCTAGATAACTGGTAAAAGTGATACATTTGCTGGTGCATTATTGGATTTTCCAGTGACTGTGTTCAGTGTGGACAAGAAAAAAAAAAAAGGTTTGGTTTCCTGCCTGGATGACTTGACAGATGGATGAGGGCAAACAGACAGCATAGAAAATGAGTACCACTGTAAACGGCCACCAGTGGACTATTTATCCCCAGGTGTTCATACCTGGACTTAGGTTGATAAAGGTGTGAGGATGGACAGGTGGAGGGATGGGAAGAAGCGCGGTGTGACCATGATGAGACTGTATACAACAAACCGGCTTCAGCTTACCCGTTATATCCTGCAGTTAGTTGGGCAGGTTGATATGAACAAAAGAAAACAAATCATCAGTAAACCTAAATAAAGTGCTCCTCACAATGGTGCTTTAAACAGGTTGAAGTTGAGCAACCTGCGGAACAAAAAAGATGATTCTGTTGTAGAAACGATGTGTTTAGAAAAGTTTGTCCTCAGGCAGTTGTTGTATCCAGAGGTAAACAAGTGGTCATGTGCCATCAGGCGCTCGGGGTCGCATGTGTCGTATTATCAGAGCCGTGGAGCTACATTTAGTCCCTCAGTGTGGCTAATCCTGTGCTTACACACTCACAGTGACAAACAGGCTGAGCCCCACTCCTTCTGAGATGATCTGTGTGCAGGCACCTAATCCTGAACGCGCCATTATTTGCTGATAAACTGCAGCAAGAGCGCAGTTTGAATTGACCGAAATTTTGCCCTCGGTGCTGGTTTTTAAAACTCATCTGATCTGTAATTCAGAGCGGCTTGCGTCGCCGCCTGTATTGCAGTTGCTGCTTTAAATATGAGGTATCTTACCACAGCAGTGTTGTAGAGGGCAGTGTGAAGTTAACTTCCAGTGGAGCAGCATTGTGACGCCCCCGTGCTCAGGGCTGAACATGAAAAATGCACACACAAGGTCCACGACTGAGGTTGGTTTGTGTAGTTCAGGAGGTGATTGGCTCTCACCTGTAGGTCCCTTAACATTGAAAATCGTTGGCCCCACTCAGTGGAAGGTGCAGGTGAAATGTGGTCCCACTGGATGACAAACGTAGCTCCCTGCCCCTGCATAGTACATCCTGAGCAGACTCTGCCACGGCTCGGCTCCCATCCCTTCCTGTTCCACATAGCTGACTGCTGGTGCTCACCTTCCCTTGGTTTCAGACCAGGACAAAGAACTAGGAGAGGAGAGTATTGTGTTTACATGCACACCACTGATCTCCATATTTGGGATGAACGACTATTAATTTTTTTTCGTGTGTGTGTGTGTAGGCATGTTTAAAGGTCAAACGTACAATAACCAGAACTAGTTTATGTTTTATGGACAAAAAAAAAACGGTGCCTGGGATATTCCATGTTATCCACCATATACATGTCTGCCTTTGACTGCTTAACTGTTGGTATCTGCCATCTGCTTTAACAGTTAAAAAGACAAACACGACACACTTGACATGACCTTTTTTTATTCCGAATCTGAGCATGGAAATGTCAGATTTGTCAGGTTGGGCAGCCAGATAGATTTTTGGGGGGGATTATAGACGTAAGTAATGTACATCACTGACAAGCTGAGTAAGAATTAACCATGAAAATGTTTGTTTGGGATATTTTTTAAGGTCTTTCCATTCTTAAAATGGTAACGGTGGCCACTCGTGTGAGGATTTATCAGCCACCAGCCTTCCCTGACTCTTCTGTGGGTTTTTAGTGCCAGATTCAAAACTCTCTTAACAGTGTTGTACCCTCCTGTTCTTCTTCCTGGCCTACAGGGAGGAACCTGTTCCAGATACCTAGTCTCGTGTTGTTGTTTTTATACTTTATTTCCTTCTTTAAAAAGTCAGATATGTTGTCTATCAGTATTTAAAATAGGAGGTGGAAGACTAGGGGACTGCTTATGTGTCGTTGCTTTAGTTTATTCTTCTTACGTGCTTTACCTGAATTTTTCTGATGATTTACAATTGGTTGTAACGGCCCGTCAATCATCCCTGCCAAATGCTGTCGTTAGGCAGTCAGGAGAAAGGCTGGCCTCTCGGCTGCCTGTCTAGAGCATCGCTAGGGCCACATGTGCTGGCTCTTCTTTCTGTTTGTTTGTTTAACACAAACATGGCTGAAAAGACAAAAGGAAAAACAATTGTAAGTCTCCTTATTATGTACAAATCATTTTTATTTCTACTTTTTATTGTATTTTTAAATCCTGATTTCTGATGCTGAAGCAGTGACATAAACAAAAGGAACAGGAAAACCAAGCTGTATGCAAAGTCTGTAAATATGAGATGTGGGTTTGTTCATACTAGACTATACACACACACAGGACTGGAAACTGTATTTGTAAACTAGCTTTGGTTTGTGTAATAAATTACTTTCTATAACAACCAGCTCCTATTCATTGTGGTCTCCAGGGGGGTAACGGGGAAGAGCTCTAAAGTACAATCAATACGCATGAAGTATGAATGCAGTGATGTGATTAGTGGTTTTGTGAACTCCCCGCGTTATTCTTGTCTCCAGGCCTAAGACAACACACAGCTAATGGACTAAGTGACAAACGATTCAAAATGTGAGGAAATATTCAGAAACTCACAGCAAAGAGAGAGAACTTCGACACCAATTCATTTGACAAATGAATGCCCTTCAAGACTGTTCGCCTTTAGGAATAGCTAATGGAAAAAAAAAAAAGCCAATTTGTATCCTGTCTGACCAACTGCACACAGCCGTGCTAATCAGGAATTATCACGGTGTGAGAGTCAGAGTTAAAAACAAGAACCTGCTTGTGGGTTCTTGTTGGAAGTTGCTCCCTAAAATCCCAACTTTTCAACCCACCTCATCCTGAGTGTTCACAGCCGAGGTTCAACCTAAAGTATTCGGTGAGCATTGGTCCTGCAGGACCCTACGTAGCAATAAATACAGATAATTGTTAACTAGTGGTGCAGGAAGTAGTGGGTTTTAAATCTTTCTGGTGCAGAGCCACACATCATGGCAACAATAAAATCCTGCAGCAGCCCCTTTTGATTGGCTCCGTATCCCACGCAGAGCCTCATCTGATCATAAACCAGGGCCAGCAAGCAGGATGACATAACCGAATGTCATCCAGACCCCTAACATGACTGACTTTTAGAGCCGGTTTTGAAGATTTCAGCAAAATATCAAAGCGCCACATCAACTGGCTTCTTTTACAGCTACTGCTGCACAGTGTGACTGGGTGTTGAGCTGCTCATTAGGGTTTGAAACACTGAATGAAAAATCGGATTTTTCTTAGCCATGCAGTGGACAGAAAAATCTCATACTGAAGGGCACATAGACAATCGCCTTGTAAGCACCAGTGTGACATTTGAAAGAAGTCACACAATCCTACTCTTAAAAATGTAAAGTTATAAGCAATAAGAAGCACACTACATTTCATTTCAACACATTTGACAAGTCACAAATAAACATCGCATCTATAACAATATGAAAACGGTAAATATATAGTGTTTACTAAATGAAGAAATGAATGGCAATTTAATGTGTCAACCTGTAAAGACGGCTTCTGTAGTGTCACTTTAAATGAATAGAAACAATTTCTCCTTTACTTCTCTTCAGCCACCTTAGGTGATGTGTTAAACCTCATCAACACACTGGGCAATAGGAGGATTAGTTGTTGGGGGGCAGAAAGCTGCATCGCACCACTCAGAGTCGAGCCAGCAGCCTCACTCTGAGGCCCGTGCTGCAGAAAGAGCTGGGGTGTGTGGGATGCCGAGGTGAGGCGGTTTCAGCCTGTGTGGGATGATGCTGGATGTTGTGGAGTAATATCGAGAAACTGCCAGTGTGTGTGGAGAGTGTGGCGCAGCTCTGTAACCAACAAGAAAAGACAGTAGTTGTGTAAGGCATTGCGGAGGAGTGGAAATCCAGGAATAAACTGGATAAATGTGTGAGCGGGATGGTGGTCACAAGGATCATTTACAGTAACGTTTTCATGTAGAAACATTCAAATCCAGTCTTATGTGCTTTGTAAATGTAAAGCTTTCTAATCAGAAGGGGCAAAAAGGTACATGTGGTCACATTTTCACAACTGATGTGGACCATAATGTCAAAAATCTCTTCTTGCCTGATGCTGGCTGCCAGAGCAATAAAGAACCAGAGGTAACTGTTGTCATTTTGGTGCCACTGTTAGCATGAAGGACATGAGGACGCGATAATAGAAATGAAGTGAAACAGCCAATCTCATTGCTATTCATAGAGGTAACATAATAACACCAAACCTCGAGGCAAATATGACAACAGAGAGGATTTTCAAAGACGGGAGAGCATGTAGACACAAAAGTTCTCCTTTATAGCTGCAGTGCAAGCATATTTATCATAACTATCAGATGGACTAAATGCACACACACATACACAAAAACTGTTATATGGACAGAAAACTAGTTAAAATAAAAGAAGCAAGGATGAAGGTTGTGTCTTCCAAAGAAAAAAAAAATAGTTTGGACCACTTCCAATCTACATTTACTATGTTCCTGAATATCTTGCGGTTATTCCTTTCATTGCATACCGTTCAGATCACAGGTCACATTCTATTTTGTACCTCATTACATCACAGAGGTGCCCTTTTGTACCTTATATACTGCATTAGACTTGTGTGGTACAGTAAGAGGTGCAGGAGGAGGAGGAGGGAAGAACAGGTATGGAAAATTGAAGGATGGATAGTAGGAGGAGGCATCGAAAATGATGGATTACAAGAGGCTCAGTGGGTGGATGTGAGAGGAAACAAGGAGTCAGCTTGTGCCTCTCTGACTGAAAATGAATCCGTGCGAATGAGGAGAAAGCACTTTTTACCCTTACTGCAAAACACAAGAGCATCAGCCCCAGCGCTGTCAGTAGCCATTCTGGCGAATTAGCTGTGTTAATACTGTACGTAATGGCACATCTTGCATGCAAAGCGACAGGATGTTCCACATCTGGCCCCCAAAGGAAGCTGCATTCAAATGATCTCAAGAGTCTATCTGTCCACGTTATTAGCACAAAATGTGAGGAGGTTGCATTATGAAAGTGACTGGTGCATTTTGATCTTTTCATCGCCCACTAGAAAAGCAGCACGCAGGCTTTAAGGTGTCTTAAACTGCCGTTATCCACATCACTGCACTCTGACACAGGCTACACCCAAGCAGCGTGAAAAAACGTCATGAACAGATGCAGCGCCTTGGCTCCCATCTCTTTCTGCGGTAAACGGCACAAACAGAGTGTGCAGCCATGAAGGCCACGCCAGTACACCACTGGGTTTTGAACAGGAGGCTTTAACATGGGAGGCAACTTGTTGGAACCACAAGGGCCATAATAATTTTTCATCACTTATTTAAAAACTCTACTTATATGGCCACCGAAACTGTAATGCTCTGCAAGAGGAAATGACTGGGCCTCTCTGGAGAGGCAGTCAGAGCGAAACCACAGTTAAAAAGGAAGGAAGGAAGTCCGTCACTGCCTGCTCCACCCAAAACTGGTGGCTTAAGACACAACGCTGCCTCTGGTGCAACATTTGTAAAGGAATGAGCTGGAGTGAGGCTGCTGAGGGTGACGAGACTAATCTCTTTTTATTCCTCTCTGTGTCTCCCCCTCTCTCTCTCACTTTCGCTCGCTCCCTCTCCCTGTCTCTGCGCTCCTCCGGCTGCCGGCCGGAGAAGAGTAGCGCGCAACGCAGCTCAACCACCGGCTTTATATACCAGCCTATTTTTAGCCCCTCGCGAGCCCAACTATATTTAACCAATATGAGCTCATCGCCCGTCCGACTTGTCCAATGGAATAAGAAGGAGCTGAAGGGAGCTGTCCAATGGGAGAGAACGAGATGAGAGGAGGGGGCCGGGTTACACAAGGGCCTATCAGCTGCAGCGAAACAGACAGTGAGCGAGGGAGGAAGCGTAGAGGAAATTGGACAGACCTCTCACTCTGTCGCTTTTACAGAGCACCAGAGTGCAGAGAGACAGAGTACTGGTAATTATGAGCCTCAGCAACACAGTGAACTTTCAGACAAAATGGTTTAAGTTTAAAAAAGTTCAAACGTGATGATTGGGCATAATAAGATTGATATTATCAGGAATAAACATGTTCTAGTTTGCCATTTTGTCATTACAATAATGATAAGTGAAAACAAATACAAATCCAGACCTGTTCCCCATTATGGTGCAATTCATAGGCTATAGCAGTCTTTTTTTGTGGTCTTCAAGTTTCCTCAAATTCATTGTCCACCTTTAAGTATATGAAAAGGTTAAAAATAGACTGTGTCTGAATGAGAGCATTCACAATTAATTACCCATTTTGTTTTTAATAAACTCTCAACCTCCTGTCATGAAGAGGTCTCATTTCATGTGTGGTTAAACCTCACCGGTCCACCAGTCCTTAAGTAAGACAGAGATCAGGTTAATAACCTGCCATGGCACGGAACCAGTTGTTGATAATTTTCATGAACCAGATGTTTTTGAGCCAGATAGCTTCAACATGAGTGCATTTATAACTTGAAGTGAATGAGGAAATGGCAGAAACGTGGTTGATCCTATTCGCTGGCTCTCAAGTCACATAGGTGTAGCATATTAGCAGCGATAACAACCATTGTTTTTAGTGTCTTACTGAGTGGTGGGACTGTAACATTAGCCTGTAACGTGTGATTAGTAATTGCCAAGGAGAAATAACTGAATTCACTATTCACTGCTGCACCATGAACGCAGTGAGAGCTCCTCTTTAGAGGATTGTGCTATTCATCATTATTATAGACGATCTTTGTTCATGACTTTGGACTGGTAGGACTGCTCTGCCTCCGTCTGAGGTGTAATTGTTGTTATGACTTTGGAGTAGGGCCGTGACAAGGATTGCCCCGTGATAGTGAGTCATCCATACACCCACCTATTCTGTTGTTTCTCAAAGTTTTATTTTTAGGCTATCTGCACCGAAACACAACGCCCAGTGACCCATATGCTTTTGTTTCTCTTCAGTTAAGTCTCATTGATACATTTCACTTAAAAAAAAATCAAACTGCCGGCATGTTGTTTCCCATATTCGAACGCAAATAACGCCTATTTCAACTTATTAGCTTGCTGCAATTAATCAACCACGGTATCTGGTAGTGCTCTTATTTTACTAAAGACTGACTACTGCCTACAGTTTAGCACAAAGCACGCTCCCGACAGCCGCGCCCCCACACAAAAGGTTCCAACACATCATGACGGGAGCGCGCAGGACGGTCAGACCCACACCCTCCGACATACTCCCTCCACCCTGTCAGAAACTCCATCACATCTGTCAAAGAATTTAAACCGTGACGGCTGTCTTGGACTAAACCTGATTGGCCAGTATATAAGAAATGAGTAGTCTAAGTATGACAAATACACTGAAACCAAATACAAGCCACGGCACAAAATCTGTACGACTAATTAATGTGAATGCAATTACAGTATAACTATGTATAGTTTTACATGGTCATACTGTAATATCTACCACAGCAGACTAAACACGCGTTTCAAAAGATAGAATAACTTGTAATAAACTGACTACTGAGTGACGAAACTCATTAATCACTTAATAGTCTGGAGTGGGTGGATTAAGGGGATTTGTCATGACAAATTATGCTTTTTTTTCCCCCAAAACACTATGTTATGATATTGTCTGGCTTTTTTTGAGTAAACGATTTGATATAACAAATGAGGGCAAAAATACCAAATGTGTGAAAAATGTTGTCGTAAACTGTTTATATTGTTAGGAAATCTGAAACCAACCTTTGAAGATCTTCTCCACCACTCGAGGAACAAAATCTAAATTATAATTATGGCTTTGCTATGTAATTCACAGCAGGTAGTGAAGACTTAATCAGAATATGAATTAATTCAAATGAAGCTGGTATCCATCCATCATTCTAGCAGACCAAACCAACTCCAAAGGTTTAGATCAATATGGCCCAACAGTTTCCCCAAAAAACCTTTTCTTATCTCAAGACAGACGAGACAACTGAAAGGATATATTCCTACACACCTGCAATTATTTTCTGTATGGTATTATTTTTAAAAATGTCTTTATTTGATGTGAAAGTTCCCCTTCTGTAAGGTAAAGTATGCTGTGTTTACGCTATCTCAGTCTGACCCCTACTGGTTTACTGCTGTCATCACATCTTACGTGTGTTATGTCAGTCAGTCAGCCAGAGTCTTCTCCTTTGACGCAGCGGCACGTTTAAAAACTAATGGTTTGTTGTGCGAAAATGTTTGTTTTGACTGTCATAATGGAGAAACTTTTCTGACGTGGACAAAAATACAAAAGAAATACATGCTGTCCATGTTCGCACGCGCGCCAAGTCTCGATAGAAGTTCACTCTCCCGATGTCTCGCGGGACTTCGACGTTTATGAAACGCGAGGTCCACCCACGTCTCAAACAGGTAAGCTGCGAGAGGAGACGTAAGATGGCAGCACAGTCCCACCTGTGCGAAGACATCTGCGATGTACCCAGCTTATGCCACAAACCAGAGCCATATTTGATAAGATTTTTTCTGTACCACATTGTTTTGATGAATTTAAGTTAATGTAGATGTAAATAATATGAAGTAAGTCAAGTTAGTTTAAGCTTCCCGTGCTAGCTAACAGTTGGCACAGTTACGTTGCCAACAGTTAAGCTAATTATCAGTGTCACAGAGGACTTCCACCTTCCCCAAGAACAACTACCTTCATAGTTTATTTTCAAGGAGTGTATTGTTTATTTGCTGTCAGTGGTTTGTGTGTTAGTTAGAATTATAAATGTTGCTAAACAAATAACATGAGTTAAGTTGTTTTAAAATTTTCCAACTGTGAAGACAAAGACATCAAGTTGCCATCACTCTCAGCTCCAGTGAAACAACACTGAATTGGGACGGAGGGTCCAAGTTAATAATCAGTTACACTGGGGAACACAATTTTTGTTGAGTTAGGTCTGACAGCTGTTTTTAACTAATTTTTGGGTGCGGAATCCAAAACTGATCTCAGTTTTTCTCTATCACGTCAAGTTTTTGAACTATAGGATCCCCGTTTTCTTAAAACATATGAAAAATACTGTACTTAACAGATATGTGCTTGTTTTATAAAAATTTTCAAACATTGACATACAATGAAATATGAAAGAAACAGGCGTGACTGCAATGTTTAACAGTATTATGTTTTTACAAAGGATATGGCTACTGTAATTATAATTACAGTAGGATCCTATAGTTCAAAAACTTGACGTGATAGAGAAAAACTGAGATCAGTTTTGGATTCCGCACCCAAACATTAGTTAAAAACAGCTGTCAGACCTCAACAAAACTAACTCAACAAAAATTGTGTTCCTCAGTGTAATCAGTGGAATTTTGCTTATCTGGAGGGTAAGCTGTGGAGAAAAAAAATGGACGTGCTAGAAAAAAACTGACTGCAGTTTTGGAATCAGCATGCCAATTTTAGTTTTAATCAGCATAAAAATCTAACTCAACAGAATTTTTTTTTTCAAATTGTTCCCCAGTGTTATGAATCCAACTGTTTTGGACACTTGTTATATAAAACTTTAATTAATGAAAGAAAAAAGGCTTCATTTGCTCCCTCCAAGTCTTCAGACCGAGGCCTAATTTTTGACCCACAAACCATGATTATTTTCAGGCAAACAGCCACGAGCACCTTTAAAAAAAACCCTCTCATTTATCTTCAGAGGAACAGCCAAACTGTGATGCTGTCTTTTGTCTTCATGTTACTCACATCAGATAGACAACCATTACTATTACAGGCACTGTGAATTAATTACATTAGGGTTCATATCAACCTCAAAAGTGGACGTAAACCTCAATATACTAAACAAACAGAGCAACATGGTGATAATCAGTGCTCGTTAACTGATGCATTCTCACTCAACCCAGGAAACACAGGGAATGCACATGAGTTAATGGACGTGTTGTGTCTGCGTGGTTTGTGGAGAATAGCAGCGGTGAGATCTGAGGCCAATAATGATCCCGGCAGCCCGAGCTCACACGCTAATTGACTAACAGATGTCAGTTGTCAAAGAGAAATCAGAGGCTTTTTGTTCAAGCTAGCTGGGAGGTCATTATTTCTAATTAACAAGCTGACTGATCAGATGAGATTGGAGAAGAGCTTCTAATTATCCTGTGTGAATGACACGAGAGTTTAGGAGGTCCGAGCAAGTGGTGTCTAGTCTCCACAGATATGCGACTCTCTTTGCCCCGTGTCTTTTGTGGGCAATAGCTCCAACAGCCTCAAAAAGAATCTGAGGTAGTACTGTTAAATAACAGGTCAAATGCAACTGCAGTGCTTACGCAATTTGAATATTTTGTTACTGGCAACCATTAGATCACAAAACATGCAACATTAAGCCACGAATGGTGACTCAGTATTTCACATGATCAAATGATGACTGCAGTGTCTACTCTTTCCTGCTTTGCTATAGCAGAAGTATTATTGCAAAATGCCAAAATGTCAAACTTTCAACTTTTGCACTTTACTGTCTTTAGGATTGCAACAGGACAGCCAACATGAGCACTCTTGAAGGAGTTTTTGACTTCTCAGACCTTATATTTCCTGAGCTTTTCTACCTCTATGATACACATTTATTGATTTATGTATATATGCATGGTCATCCTTCATTTTGTACCTGTCTGACCACCTGTCTCATGTTTGTCAAGTATAAAATACACACAAGGACTGGACTGGGTGGTTTGTATTGCAGTGACAGTTACAGAGAGAGGAGTGCCACCTGTGTAATTAAAATACACAGATTGATTGACAGGTGATCCAGGATTAGGGCCACAATGCAAACACCACAGCAGTTAGAGGTGAGCAGTATAGACTTATGCTACTAATGGTACTGATATTATTATAATTATAATTATATTAATCAACAACATAACAATCAAAACAACTGAAGCATTTAATGTTAGTTAATAAAACATGAAGCCTCAGTAGCATCTTGCTCAAGGTCAGCCCAGCAGGGCACAGTGGCATCACTTAGTCATTGAATAACTGGTCTGTATAATTGTGATACTGCCTCTGCCTCTTCTTCTGTTAAATAATTAGATAACTTAATTACCAAGCAGGTTTGACCAGATTTGCCCTCATCCAATTAAAAGCTGTATGAGGTCGTGTAAACACCAGGTTGCAGGACATCTAATCATATAATTAAACTGCTGGGTCATATTTAAAAAATCTGTACTAATTATACAATAGCAAACAAGTGTGGAGAATCACAAATCAGAAATCCTTGGAGGGACTATATACTTGTTCATTTGCACGCAACCTAAATTCATTATTTATCCCAGAGAATGAATAAATTGTCCCCGCTAGCCTGTGATTGAACTTGAGCTGGTGAAAAATTCAGCCTGCGCTGCTTTACCCCAGTGAGCTGCTGTCTAATGAAAATAACAGAGCAAGAAAGGAAGAGCGGGCTTTAATGATTGCATTTGGGTTGGGAGTGGAAATAGAGAAAATAATGAGAAGGAGGAAAGGAGGAGACTGTGGACAGACTGAGAAAGAGAAAGAGAAGATTGGTTGTAGAATTGGTTTAATGCACCTCATGGCTTGGCCCCAGATTATATCTCTTTAGCCACTCGTCAGCCTGCACCTGAGGTCCTGAGGCAGAAGCCTGCTGGCTTTTCTTTTGGCATTGTAGAACATTTGCTGTTGGTCACCTCAGCTCTGACCTGTCTGAGAAACTCGTCTGATTTTAACCTGCACCTGAAACCTCACTTTCATTTAAAACCTTTTTCATACTTTCATTTTTGTTGGTAATTATAAATTTCTCTGGTATGTCTTTAGTTTTCTCTCATTTTTATTCTCGCTATCTAAATGAAATGTTTACTGTTCACTAAGAATGTTTTATTGTTTCATTGTTTCTATGCCTTTGTCATATGTCATTTATTAAGTGGAAAGAGAGAAAGTGAGTGAGTGAGGGAGAGAAAAAGTGCAACAGGAAAAAGTGGGAACGAGAGAAAGTGAGAGGCCGAGAAAATGAGAGTGAGGAAAATGGGAATAAAGATGAAAGCTGATTTGTGTTTCTCATTTCCACTTTAACTAGGTTTTCCTGAAGCAGTGAATAGGCGTGTGTGCCTGCAAGTGTGTGCGTGCGGGGTGGCCACAATGATCTGGGATCTTGCTCCCTCCGCCTCTCAGAGAGAAAGAGAGAGAGAGAGAGAGAGCGAGGGAAAGAGAGCAGTCACATGCAGAGAGGAGCGGAGACGAGAGACAGAACAGAAGAGAGCTGTCAAGCTGCGAGGAGGCAGCGGAGAGACGACTTAGTTTTTTCTTGGACTGCGTTCTCCTCTCCATCTCTGAAGCCCACACACACACACAAACTTAAAATATAAACACACAAACACACAGATGGTGAAGTGTGTGTGAGTGCTGCTGTTAACCTCTCACACGGAGCTGTGAATTATTTTAAGGATCTGGAATAACTCAGGCCCGACTTGGACTGTAAGAGTGTTTGGATTCTCCGTGGCTTGGACCTGAACTCAGATCGGATTCACACTGTGTGTTTTTTTTAAACAGAGCAACACTGTGTGGACCAAGATTGTGTATCCCCGTGTGTGTGTGTGTGTGTGTGTGTGTGTTGGGATTCAGCACATCACCTGAATGCAACACTGAGATTTCGACTGAAACTGTGTCGGCACTTGTTAAGACGCCTGAATTGAGCAGCTTTGAATTCGAGGAGGACGATGTGTTGGCCAGTGACAGCGGTCCTGCTCGCCCACCTGGGGGCCACCTTAACGGGGGCGTGGAGAGCATCTCAACCAAGACTGCAGTTCACACACACGGGTAAGACACAACATTCTCTTTCATTTCTATCTTCATTTGCTTTTTTTTAGTGTTTCAAGCCTTTCCTCCCTCTCACTGTCTGATACATCTGTCACTCTGTCATTGTCCACACACACACACACACACACACACACACACACACACATACACATGCAGGTAACAGGAATCACACACTGCTTCTCATTTTTCACTTTCCTTTCTTTCCTCTTCCATTAATGCCCACACACTGTCATACGATATGTGGAGCACAAATTATACCTTTGCCTTTCTGTTCCCCTACCTGTCTCCATCAGCCTTTTCTGTTTCTTTCCCACACTGCCTCACTCCCTTGATCACCGTAATCACCTGTATTGAATTCATCTTTCTCCAGTAGTCAAGTTTCACCTCCCACCTCACCCTCTCCGCTCACCGTGAGGGCTGCCCATAAGTGGCAAAATTTAAGTGCCCTGACCACCACAGGCGTAATGTCAGCAACGGTCATGTTCCTAAATTACATGTTGAGGATTTAAAATGGTTACAGCACATTACAGTAAGAAGAGCTGTCAAAGTAATTATAAGGCTTAAAGGAAAATTCAAGTTGGGTCTCATTTCCATAGTTTTGGCCGTCATTTCTTTGTGTTAACATTGTGCTCACCAAAGACATCTTTCCACCAGAGTCAGATTGGCCCAAAACACACACGTCAGACAATCAGTTGGATTGTAAACGAGTGTTTACTTTAGATAGATGATCTAAACCACTTTATTCCTAAGTGAAACTAAAAAGCGAGCGCACCTGAAATGTTGCTAAAGTTCTTTTATCACACTGGTAAAGTGTGCGAACACAAATACGGAAAGTAGAGTAGGTAAAAGTTGAACCAGGCAGGGAAAGTCCGTTTATAATCTGTAGTGGGCAGTTCACTGGATCATTTTACCCCCTTTTTCAGATGCAAAGCAAAAGGATAGCAAAAGGAGTGCAGACAGACGGTCGTTTTATTGACTTTAGATTCATGTCCTGCAGAAATCAAATCCTATGGCCGCATCTTTGAAACAATTTTGAAATTAAGGTTCACACCCAGAGACATCCAACCCGTCATAAACTGACTCTTTGACAGCACAAGCACCCCCCCCCCAGGGTTTGAAATCAAGTGTCTCTGTCTGTTAGTTTCAGTTATGGCTAACAAAGAAATAATTATCTCATGGCAGAAATCCCAGATCCAGATCAGCACCAAATTAATTATTTCTTGGCTCCAGGCCGATCTGTCCACCACAGTGAAATCCATGCAGAGGTTGCTATTAAAAAACCACGACCAGACACCACAGAACCTCCTAAAAAAGGGGAAAGGAAAGCCACAAGTCCTTTGAAGTAAAATATGAAATTCCAGCCACTTATTTAGCATACACTGTGGTAGAGAGCTGATCTGTGCCATGCTGTAATGTGTGTATTTCACCCCCTTTTTCTTCATGCACTTGTTAGTTGCCACTGTGAGGCATATTGCATAAACACATGTTGAATCCGCATGCCCCCGCTGAACAGGAGCACAGACTCTCTCGTTAGTAGGTTTTATGCACGGTTGAATTGGAGTTGACGGGTCCTCTTAAAGGGTGAGGCCGTGCTGCGCCAGCTTCTAATAGTTGTTGGCGTTTGCTGTAACCTTTTGGGAGCAGCAGTGGGGTGGGGTTTGCCCCACTGGAGACTAGAGGAAAGATTTGATGGACATTGAATTCAAAGCATTCTGAGATGTCCCCGAGCAGTAAGCACGATCAGTCTTTTCCTCCAAATAGGACAGACTTTGACCCATGTTGGGTGTTTTGTTGTTTAGATATAACAAACATGACGGTCAAAAGTAATGAGGAAGCCAAAGATCTGCACCTTCTAATTAACACAGGGTTTGGGGTTCGATCTGTTGCCTCCTCAGCCATTTTTTTGCAGTGAATCACTGTCAAATTAAAATCCTTTTTTGGCTTTTAGGCCTTTAGTTACAGTGAGATAAACTCATCTCCCTTTAATCATGTTTACCAGAGACCCCGTAGAATAAGAAACCAACTGATTACACCTTCTTACATAAGCCGAAACACAAAGTGTCTGTGAAGCAGATGCGATAAGGCTGAAGTCCACCAATCGTGACCTAGAAAGCTCAGAGAGAGGGAGAAGGGAAACCTTGTCGGATTCTCCCAGGTGGGAATTTAACTTTAATGAAATCTGAATGTGAAAATGTGAAGAGCTGCTAAATTAGCTGCGCGCACACATGAACTACATGTGTGTTTGTCCTTGAGTATGTGTGTGGTTGCTTGTGCTTACATGTGTATGGGGTGAAAGTGTGTGCGCGTACAGTCTTGTGTAAGTCACACGTTGTTGTGGTTTCAGGATTTCTGCCCACCTCAGGCTTAGACTGTTGTGTATTGTGTTGATGTCTTTGAACAACAGAGGTTTGTGTGTGTTTCATATCTACAGTGGTCAGTGTGCTCATCTTTGGAAACGGAACAAGAAAATGTGTGATGTGGTGTATGTCCACTACCATGCCTGTGTGAGCGTGTGTGCGCACACACACTCTGTCTCTCTCTCTGTGGGAGCTCCATGCTGTGGTCATTTCCCTTCTCATCATCATGGAGGGTTTTCACAGACACAGGGAGGAGATTTTCTGCCGTGGAATCGCTGTAATTAGAAAAAGATTTCAGCGCCACTTAAACACTTTCACTCTGAGCCTGTTTGGCAGTTCACAGAAGTTTTGATTTTCCTTCAACTGTTGAATCCATAGTTGACAACTAATTGAAAAACCAGTGGAGTCGGACATTAAAGTTTCTCTGTGTTTGAAGAAAATTGGCTTCTATAAAAAGCTGTGAAGCAGAAACCCAACAGATCCCAGTGATTTAAGTGGAGGGCTGCAGCGGCAAAATGAAGTAAAGCAGGAAAAATGAGCTACAGAAGGGGAAAACGAGAATCTACCAACAAGATTATATGGAATATGTTCAGTTTATGCCATCACAGTGTACACTGTACAGTATACCACGATAAAGAAAACAAAGGGTGACACCACATAGAAATGACTGGTTCATAATTTAATAACGTGGAAGAAATGCCATGTGTGCTGTACACATTTAGTTAATATTGATATTTTAATTTCCTCTACTGGCTGAGAATCTGCTGCAACTGCCGTGCTGTTGAAACATGTTCAAAACCACACTGGAAAAACTCTGAAATCCATCAAGCTGAACATGGGGCGCTTTTGACAAAGAAATGTCTCACCTGCCAACCGCAGTATTTCAGCCTACCAGGTTGAAAAGGGAGGTGCTCACCAGACTGAAGCTGGGTCCCAAGTCTGAGGTACATACTGGCTCTATGTAATACATTTACTCTGATAAAACTCTGTATATATACTCACTCAGCAAGATGTCAGCGAGCAATATAAAGTCACTTTGTATTTGTTATTGATTATTCCCAGCTGGAAAAAATCAAAAAGAAACTTTTTGTGCTGTGAAAGAAACAGAAAGTGCCTAAAAAAATGTATTCCTTGGCTGTAGCTATGATGATCACAGGTTTTATATGTCAGTAAATTTGATGGTCACTTCATACAAAACGTAACAGAGTAATGGACTGAGATTCCCTGTAGAGTGTTAGACCTCCTGCTGGAGGATGGAGCTGTTTCTCTATAAACAGGTTTACTCATGGTATACCAAACAGTCAAGGTCAGGGATAGAGAATACTATGAGCTTGGCAACATGATGTTAACTGTACTTGGTCTGACACAGTAGCAGAGGATGGTTTCGATCCATCGACCTCTGGGTTATGGGCCCAGCACGCTTCCGCTGCGCCACTCTGCTTTGTGTCTGTATCAACTAGGACTTGACATTACCTAGTACCTTATTCACTAGGAGCTGAAAGAGAGGCAATCTAAACTACAGAGAGAGAGGCAGAAACAGCAGGGAGCAAACATGGCATTGTAAGGCACCGAAAACACCGGCAACATGGGACGATGCTTTGTCTGCAGCACAGACTGTGTAGAGAACAGAGAGGGGGCCGCACATGGACATACTTCAAATTCCATCATCCTGAACACCAGCCCGGTATGGATACTCTGATTTAGACTGCAGTCTGAGGTGGTTTACATGACTGCAATGGTCTTTGATCTTCACTACAGCCTTTTACTTGTGATGTTTTGACTACATAACAATACAGTTGCAATAGCAGAGGATGGTTTCGATCCATCGACCTCTGGGTTATGGGCCCAGCACGCTTCCGCTGCGCCACTCTGCTGTAAGTCAAGCCACCCCAGATGGGACTCGAACCCACAATCCCTGGCTTAGGAGGCCAGTGCCTTATCCATTAGGCCACTGGGGCTTGAACAACAACCACCTGTGTTGAAATTCAGTTTCGCTTCCAAATAACAATTACGGACACGCACTGTATGGTTTTGAATAGCTAGACAAAGGCCCCTGCTGTGGCAATACCAGAGAAAGAGCAGGCTCTATGACTTTGTAGAGGTAAAAATGTCAATTTTCTTGTGATCCTTGCATGATATTGTAAAACCCAGAGGTAACAGGGCTCGTGGAAGACAGTAAGTCAAAGAGTGCCGGACTTAACTGAAGAGGCTTGGTGATGCAGGGTGCCAGGTGGGAATCATTAAATCTGGTTGATACAGTCACAAGGACATCAGAGGGGGCTGTGGAAACCAGTGGAAGATACTGGCTGTTCACCTGTAAAACATTGTTAGCAGAGGATGGTTTCGATCCATCGACCTCTGGGTTATGGGCCCAGCACGCTTCCGCTGCGCCACTCTGCTGTAAACCACGCCACCCCAGATGGGACTCGAACCCACAATCCCTGGCTTAGGAGGCCAGTGCCTTATCCATTAGGCCACTGGGGCTTTGATGATGACTGCTTGTGTTAACATTCAGCCATTTTCACGTCCAAAGAACAATTACGGTAGAACCGTGTATGGTTTTGAATAGCTAGACAAAGGCCCCTGCTGCTGCTGTGGCAGTAACAGAAGCAGAAAGTGCAGAGGGGTGCAGGTGAAGAGTAAAGCTCTGACGAGATCACAACTACGTACAGAAACTGTGACATGATACCACATGTCCAGGAGAACAAGGAAAAGTCTGAACTATTAAAGACAGTTTCTTTTTGTAAAGCAAATAAAGCACAGGCATTTTAACCTGTCCCCGGGGTTAACAAGTCAGTCGCACCTGTCCATTTGTCCGCTTGTGCTTCAGCAACAAGACATGTGGCTAAAATACACTGACACAGAGGGAGAGCATTTTCCAGACTGGAATGGTTTTTTTTTTATCTCTGCTGTTTTAGTAAACAGAAGACTCTCAGGGTAAACAACGTTTGCTCTGTTTGCTGAACGCACACACACACGGACCATTTTTATCACATACAGCAAATCATGCACTTAATTTCTTTCATACTGTCAAATGCAACATAACAGAAAACTTTGAATACATTCACACACACACGCACACACACTCGCAAACACACGCTAGCTGTGAGCGTTTACACACATACTCGAGCCTCAGCCTGTCTGTGTACACAAGACAGTCCTGACTTGTCGGGAGCATAAACATTTCTACCCAGCATGCCTGTGGCCATTTTTTTCAGATCTGATAAGGGTCCATACAAATTTGTTTGTGAATACCCTTCAGCACACACACACACACACACACACACACACACACACACACACACACTTAAAACCACAAGCCCATATACAGGAGATTAACCCATCAGGTTAAGAATGCTGTCAGTGTTGTGTTTATGCCACGCTCCACCACACAGAAACACTACAAATCCCATAAACCCTTGACAGTCTGTGAACAGTGAATACCACCTGCATGTGTGTGTGTGCGTGTGTGTGTGTGTGTGTGTGTGCGTGTGTGTGTGTTAAAGTTGTAGTAATTGAATTTTTGCAGAACATTTTGAGAGTGTAGAGTCACAGAAAACTGTGGGAATCAATCAACGGAGTTTCAGTGGAATACCTGGTACCAAGCTCTGTGTGGTGTGTGTGTGTGTGTGTGTGCGTGTGCGTGTGTGTGCTTTTTCACAAAATATGCCAAAAAAAGGACAAAAAGCCACAGTGTTTGGGTTCAGCTTCTCTCTGCTGTGACACTGTTTCTGTTTGTACAGGTGAACAGAGTTTGATAGCATGCGGGGCAACTCCATGTTTAAACTGCACAAATAACTCAGCAGGTGTCCCAGCTTGACATCACTAATGTCCGCCGAGGCCAGTACTGTGCATGTTACGGTGGGCACAGACAATTACCAGCCGGAGTGTCAGAACCTGCCCCTCTGTGTTGATGAAAACAGCGTATTTTGTCGTATCATTTGGGGACTCGGAAATCTTCCCTTCAGCGTATTTTTGTCGCTGTTGACTCACATATTTGATTTGGAGTTTTTGGACGCCGTCACGGTTGGCTTTGTTTTGAACAGAGCATCTGGTCCGTGATGGCCACATGGACTGACTCATGACACAGGATTGCTCTGAGTTTATTGTTCAGTTTTTGTGTGTGTGTGTGTGGAGTTGTCGAGGCTAAGTTGACTGTCATTAGACTCACTTCTAATGCGTCTGGCTCTGTTTTTTCCACTGTCTCTTGCTGTGTGAAATTATAGGTCAAGCTTCATTGAACCACAACAATTCCAAAACCAAACGCAGGGCAGTGGACGTGGTTCGCGCAGCACAGACGTTCTTCCTGGAACCCTTTCAAGCTCAAATAACTCAGCCTCACAGGAAAGAATTGACTGCTATTGTCCCTGTTGCGGTTGTTGTTGTTGTTGTTGTGGAGGAGAGTCATACTGTGAGGTTTGGAGCTGGAGACAGACCGCCCTCTGTGGCCGGACTCAATGTCATGACACTAGAGACACTGAGGTATTTTCAGGCATTTTCGTCATCTACTTCAGCATATGTGTGAGAGATTCAGTGTTCCAGACACAAGACAGCACCCATATCATTGTCATTATGTCACCCGGTGCTGGAAAGGAAAAGAGGGAGGCAGTGGAGCAAATAGAAAAGTACAGGAAAGAAGGAAAGAGTATTTATGTTTGGAAACACTGGAGCAGTCTGGGACTGCACTGAAGTACTGCGTGCTGTATCTGAATTAATATGACAAATTGAGGGAGGGAAGATGAAGAAAATTAAGACTGTCATCTTCACAACCCTTCGGTACGATGAGGTGAAGTCTGCAAAGGGCCAAAAAGAACGTTTATATGGGAGGATTTCTGAGGGAGAGGTGGGGATGAAGGATGAGGGTCACAGAGAGGGAGTACACACCAATACACAGAGAAACTCACATGCAAAGTGAGGCAGGCAGCAGCTATGTTTAACCCAGACTGTGTGGATGCACATCCAGCCATAGATTAGTTGGTAAATACACATGTGGTAAATATTACTAAATTAGTTTGAAACGCTACAGCAAGTAAACAAACCTCAGTGTGCTTAAACACAGCAAAAAGTACATCAGCACTCACAAACAAGACATTTGCTGCCAGCAGGGAGCTGGTTGTTCCTTGTTGTTCGTTGCCAGCAATGTTTGATTTTCATGTATGTCCTGTTATTTGTTGAAAAAACACATTTTGCAGCCCTCTAATGCTCCAACTATCACCTGTACAACCATGAGGGATGGGAGCTATACTGAAGGGCGGCCGGTTTTGTCATCCAAAGCAAATTTCTTTTGTTTTCACAAGTATTTTTCTTTGCGGCTGCTTTGCATTAAAGGATTACAGAAAGAGACCAAAATGGTCAAAGAAGACAAGGGAAGCGGGACACAATGTCTCAGTGCGTATATGCATTCTTACACATATGACTGAGCCATCAGGACGCCCAGCCCTGTCAGGTTAATCTGATAAATGGTCTTCCACTATTTACTGCTTAATTACCTCATCAACAAAAACACTTTCTGTTTAAAGTTGGTATGAAAACACGTTTGGTAACACTGAGGAAAATTAATCATGTCTTGACGCCTCCATTGAGCCTTTCTAATCCATCAAAGTTTGTGAGAAAATACTTGAATGGGAGCCCAGTTTATCGGAAGGAGAAACAGAGGAGAAAGATAGAGGGGGAGAGGTGGGAGGAGAGGAGCTGCTGGTCAGAGGGGGAGGAGGGGTTAGAAACAGGGGGAGAGAGAAAAGAAATAGGACAAGTAGGAAGAGGGTAGAGGGTTATAGCACAAGGTGTTGACTAGACAAGAGATGGGTGAAGGAGGAGGGGGTGGGCGGTGAACAGAGACAAACAGAGGCAGAGGACGGAAAACGAGTAGAGGCTGTTATTAAAGTGTTACTGCCCGACCAGTGTGAAAGAGATGATGGGGGAGGAGAGGGCGAGAGCTGATTATAAAGATGATACAGTTTGCTTCGGGGAAGAAATTGTAAAGAAAGTAAAAAACAGGATAAGGGTAGATGATGAGGAAAGGATGAGGGGAGAGGTGATCTGGCCTTCAGAAGGATGTTTCTCCTCAGGAAGAAATGAAAAAGGAAAAGTTAAGAGAAAACGTCAGATGGGGCTGGTATTTAAAGGTTATTTAAGTGGAAATTTCAGCAGCACGGGCAGAATAGGACTCCATTTATGCAAGCGTCTGGTACAACCTACACTCTGCCACCAGCTTCCTATTCCCCCTGAGCTACAGTGGCCTTAAAGTGACACACGTTAAGTCACATTTTCACTATATTAAAAGAAACAGGAGGGGTAATTAGTGCACAGATCTAGAGAAGAAGTCGTGAACAAAGGAAGTTTTAAAATCCAGAGAGGTCCCCACTGATCATCGGCAGTTTCCACGGTGTAGAAAATTAGTGCTGATGTCACCCAGGAGGAGGTGAAATAAAAAAAAAAAAAGTGGCTCAATGGGAAGAAGGTGAAGGACAAAACCAGAGGCGAGGGAAGGTGATATTTATGTACCAGGAAATACGACAGCCCAGACAAAAGGCGTCTTTCCTCAAAGGACATGGAGGGAATGAGTGAGGTGAAGTGAAGCTAAAAGGGTGTGAGGGCTGATGGGAGGGAGACTGGGTGCGAGAGAAGGAGGGGAGTGGGGTTCATAGGGAAGGATGGAGCAGATAGTTAGATAGGAATATAAAGGGCCGAGGAAACAATAAGGAGAAGATGCAAAGGAAATGGGAGCTACAGAGGGCAGAAGTTATAGATGTATACATATATAAATATATATATATTTATATCATAAAAACAGATTGGACCTTATGTTAAAATTATACTCTACTAAATTACTGTTTTAGTGCCAATGAACCAAAGTGGTTTAGTGGCTTGATTCCCAGTCTTTTAATGATGTTAAAAGAAGAATTATTTAAGCTGTGTGTGTGTGTATGGATATCTCAGTCTGGACATACATGTTGAAATGGAGACATGAAGATGGGGAAAGCAGCAGTGTCTGGAGGGTTAGAAAATGTGTCACAGAGAGAGAAAAAGGTGGAGCGGCTGAGGGAACAGGGCCAATAGCTGAAGGGGTTAAAGAGGCAGACAAGATGGAGGCAGGACTGTTACTGGCAAATTACTGTAAGATGGCGAGGAGGAAATAAAGACAGGCAGTGCGGTCAGAAAGATGACGAGGAGGAGGGAGGAGGTGGATGTTGGCATTCAGGGTGGCTGGACAGGGAGGGAGGGAAATGGGGAAAAGCAGAGAAATGAGGAGGATAGGGGTGTTCGCCTGGGGGGGGGTACGGCCAGACAATTAGGAGGAGGAAAAGGAGGAGGAGGAAGATAGGGGCTGCGGCTTCAGGTCTGCGGGCGAGACAAGACTATCTACCCTCAGGGGAGCACAGCCGCTTTTTGTTTAGAGAAGAAGACACAAGAAGAATCCTCCGGAGAAAATAGGCCAGACAGACAGATGGACAAGGAGATGGAGGGATGGAGAGATAGCGGGAGGGAGGGGAGGGACGGCGAAAGTGAGGAACAAAGAGAATAAGAGACGTCCAGAGGGATCCTGGGACGTCCAGGTGGATTTGAACAGAAAGGGCGGGTGTGTGTGTGTGTATGTGTGTGTGTGTGTGTGTGTGTGTGTGTGTGTGTGTGTATTGTGGGGCACCTGATGAACAGATAAAGAGACAGAAAGGAGAGGAGAGAAGAAGATCCAGAAGGAGACAAAGAAAAGCAGCTGAGAACGAGGGATTACTGTTGGTTTAAGATGGTGGCCAACTGTCTGGCAGTGAAAGAGACAGGAGATGTTGTTAAAGATAAAAAGGGAGAAAAGAAAAGAAGACATGAAGATGTTTCCTAAAACTGCAACATGATTAAAATGCTCCATTTCACCTTTTTTTTTATAACTTCAAACATCCACCGCGACTCACCTGGTCAGATCATTTTGCAGACAGAAGCAGACTGAGTGTTTGTGATGAATGTGTGTGTTTTTGCTTTCCCGCCCCCGCTCAAGATTTACGACAAAGTCAGTTTAATAAATGAATCGGACAAGAGAGATGTAGAGGCGAGGTGGAACGGCGCTGGATCAGTCATGATTTAAACATGTCACGCAGCGATAAGAGTGATTTTTTTCTCTCTTTGCTGAGCTGAGCTGTAAATAACTTCTTCAAAGTCTGAGAAAGGAAAGTGTTGTTCAGGCGGCGTCTTCCAAAGTTGAGCTGTGTTTTCGTGTGAATGCACAGTGAGGTGCTGAGAAGAAAGACTCCGACTAACTTTTAAGCGGAAGGCAGGGAGTTTTTCCCCACAGGCTGTTTCCAAAGTTTCCCTTAAGTTTCAGCAGCACTTTTTCAATATTGAGCATAACGACGTTCCCATCCCACTCAGATGTACTTTGTGTTTAGTGCTAATTAGCATCCTCAGACGCTCGACTAAGATGGTGAACATGGTAAACATTATGCGTGCCAATACATCACCATTATCACTGGGCGCAGGTTAGCATGTAGCGCAGAGCACGGCTGTGTTTAAGTACAGCCTCACAGAGCGGTGATTCATCGACGTCTAGTGTGTCAGACCAAAAAAGACTCTTTTCAGTGTGCTGCGACTAACTTTTATGTACTTTTAAATGTATGTCTGTTCTGGAGTATCCGTTTAAGCTTCTTATCTACCCTAAAGTTACTTCAGCTCATCCCTAGAATGGTTGGAAGGGTTGACATAGTTTAGTCTGAAGTTGCTCCTGACATTATGTATCCTAGCTATCTAAAAAACATTTCAACCAGAGTTCCCGAATTTAAGCATCCTGCAAAACTGGCAAATGTTTTGGTTCAAAGGCACCTTTGACTTTGTTTCCTGATGAGTGTTTAGATCCCTGTTACTGTAATAAGTGTCTGCCTAAACTGGCTGCCACTTGTTTTCTTGTTCCCTTGTTCTTCAGGTCTGCACACAAAGGTTTATTTACCATTCCACAGCACAAACCTGAGCCCTGCAGACCCACTGCATCAACACTTTGCCGTTAATGTGGCCAAATATGGCTCTGACCAACTCAGTAGATGTGGTTTGGATGATTAGAGGTTGAGTGCATATTTGGGTGCGCTTTCAAATGGATTCTATCTGTTGTTTGCTCTATCTGATCCCAGCCCGATCGCCCGGTAAACACATTCCCACCAGGTTTAAAGGGAGTCTGTCTTTCATCTTCGGACTGAAATGGCTTTTACCAGGCGAACCGTGTGGCTGTGAAACTCAGCTCTGCAGGTTTCAGTGTAAATCTTCTGATGCCCTTCCTTTGACTCATCCCCTAAAAAAAAGTTTGCGCTGTTTTGGATGAAAGCGTTCATCATATATCATCCAGAGTAATAAAGCAAAACCTTAAGACAAGCAGAAGGGGAGGGATAAAAGAAAATGGAGATAATGATAAAGGGTTTTGATTAATGAAAGGAGTTGAAGAGGGATGGGCATTCTTTGGACGATGGTGAGCAAAAAAAAAAAACAGCTAAAATGATAAGAAGCGTGGACAGGAGGTGGAAAGAAGATGCAGGGATGATATACGGTTTTAGTAAAACACGGTAAGGAGAGATGGAGGAAATACAGAAACATCTGCACAAAGGACACATCTGCATTGTAACTTTAAAGCAGGAAGAGGAAAAAAAAGGAAGCGCTAAAGAAAACTAATAATGTAGGAGTGTGTACGCTGCAGGCTGCAGACTACCCATAGTCCTCTCTGCTCTGCCCCGAGGTCCCTGCTGATTGTATGTGTGTATGTCTATATGTACAGTGTGTGTGTGTGTGTGTGTGTGTGTTTGTTTGTGTGTTCTTGTGTGTGCTTCGGTCCCTGCAGTTTTATATCTTGTGTGGGTGCATGCATGTGGCTATACAGGCTTTGATGTGTACATACTCCAGAATCTGTCACTGTGTGCGGCAAGTGTGTGTGTGTGTGTGTGTGATGAGATGAGATTAGACTTCCTGCAGGGCTGTAGTTCCACAGAGGCCACCTGAAGCAGCAGGAACGACGGGAATGTGGGAACAGTGATACGCTTCACCGTGTCCGTCACCACAACAACGTCTCTGCCTCATCGTGGGAAGAGGAGAGAAGAATAAAGGCAGTGGCGTGTAGAGCACATCCAAAAATCTTGTTTTGAACATCCCTCTCCAACCTTTCTCGCTGCAAAGGTTGCCAAACTGTTTGTAGCTCAACAACAACCTGAGCACTTTGCTGATAAAACCTTTTAAAAGAGTTTCTAAAACTTTTAAAGTTATTTGTCCCTACCGTACCCTAGGAGCTGAGTCAAGTCATGTATTTATAGATTATCACAGCATGCCACGCAGGAAAATAAAGGGCTCTGTTCTCCGTTGGTGAGATATGGTGATAAAAACATTCCCAACTCTTATCTGAGACAAAAGTGCAGAACAGAAAACCTTTGATTTATTCTGATTTAAATAAACAGTGAAAATCAAGGTCTCTGGGCTGAGACAGCAGACAACTAAATCACACAGTGACAAGCAACTCTAAAACATGGGGGGGGGAATGCTGAAAATGTGAATAAATCAGTAACATCTCAACACCATACTTCAGTAATGTAATGTTTTTAAATATGAAATAAAATAAAAATTAGATCGGTGTGATATAAGGTGCTGAATATAAAATGTGGACCTGTGCCGTGTCTGTAGGGCCTGTATTTGCCCAATCAGTGGGTTTTATTTTCTTTTAAAGAACACAGTTACAAATAGCCAAATATGAATTCATGCTGTTTGCGAGTTGACTTTTAAAGGGCATGTTTTGGTCTCCTGACTCCTGCCGTCTGTTTGTTTTTCTGTCAGTCTGTTCATTAATATTTTCATCTTCTTCTGACGTGCGTCATTTCTGCTTTGTATTTTAAGCCTTGCAGCGAGCAGCTGAAGGAGAGAAACTGCCGTATGTGGATTATATGGAACAGCAGTTTGCTTTATTTGTTTGCTCTTGGTGTTTTTATCCAAGTCTGCTGACTTTAATTAGAACGTGTTTGATTTTGATGGATGCTGATCGATTCCAAGAAACAAACAAACCTGAGATGGGTTCACCAAAGCATTAATCCATAATGGCAGCAGTGATCAAAACACTGCTGGATGCCTTTAATTAAACCTTTGTGTATCTTTTTTTTTTTTTTTTTTTTACCATAAATTATTTTTTTTTTTGACCGATTCTGACCTACAGTCCAGGATGTTGCTATAGTAGCAGATGAAATTAGTGTCATTTATCAAAGCTTCAATGCAAACATCCAACAGTTGGTGTTTGATATATAGTGTTTGAAATAAAAAGCATCCCCTCTGAGCCAATGAGTGTGATTTCTCAAATGCTAAAGCAGCATTAAAAGACTTGAGGCTGTTTAGTCTAATTGAGGTGATCGTTGTCTGAGATATCATGTTTTCAAGACAGACAGAGGGACGGTGAAAATCCACACTAGACCTGATTACTCTGCGTGAGGGGCCGCAGTCGGTGTAGACACCAGAGTGAGGAAGACGTATCATATGTTGTGATCCGCTGCGTTTGAAATGAAGAGTGAAGACTGAGGTGTGGCGTTGGTGTGTGTGTGTGTGTGTGACAGCAGGTGTTGTTCTCCTGCGGCGGGCTCGGCGCTCAGCTCTCCCACTGTGGCTGGTTATTAATGGCTACAGATTCATTACAAGCAGCCAGTCAGCCATGCTGCCAGCACGCCCGACACTATTAGTCACACAGTCGGGCTGACTGATGCGCGCACACAAACACACCTACAGTTTACACAATCCTGTGCAACATTATTCCAAACTTCTTCAGTTTTTCTGACACTGTTGTGATTTTTACTCTGGCCTAACAGATGTTTTAACTCTTTGCCTTTCCTTGCTCTCTCAATCCAGAGGACATCTTCATCCTCCAGGGGAAAGACAAGAAGAACCCGCTCATCTACGGCCTGTTTACCACTTCAAGGTATGTACCTCTGTAAAGCAGAATGAAAATACGGCACGGTAGTTTTAAATGGTACTTTTCTAATCTGTGCTTCGTTGTTTTAAGGTGTAGTTGTAGCTGGGAAGCACTGGGAGTGTCTTGCATTTCCACTGGGTGGAGAGGTTTCATTTTGACAGAGATTACTCACAGTTAAAAGAAAGAAATGACGTTTGTTATTGGTAATGATTAAACAACAGCAACACAATCCTTCGTTCCTTCAAGTGTCAAACAAAGGGAGCATCCATGTGACGAACATACTCTCTACAGTATAATTTATTGAAAATAAACACTGATTAACATAAAACAAGCCAAAGAAGAAAAATAATGTTTTGTCTGTAGTTTGTTTTAAATTAAACTCAAACTCTGACTGTGGTGGGTTGAAAGTCCCACAAGTTTCTTATATTATTGTAATTTCATGGCTAAACACCACGTAGCCTCACAGCTGTGAATTAAGCGGCAGATGTTGTGACATGAAGTGAGCATGAGGTTTTAGTTTGTGATGATTTCCTACCTCTAAGCAGACACCTGCTGAAATCTGTAACAGGAAGCTGGACCTTTAACTTTAAATATTGCTCTCCCATAAAATAAAAGAAAGTAGTGAAGTAAGTAGTTAGAAAACACAAGAGGTAATTTTGCGCCGTGCCGTATTATGTTTTAATGGTACCATGCAGTCAACAGGGAATCTGTGACACGATGTGAGCAACGTTACATGTGTCACACTGTAATGTGTGACGCTTTCCTGTGAGGCTGCACGCAGGCCGCAGGGTCCCCCATCCCACTGTGACTCATGAATGAAACACATTCATTCATGTTAACAAAACAGAGCTCATGTGAGCCTTCATCATCATTTCATCATCATCAGTGATCTGACTGTGACACAGCGAGGGTGTGTGTGTGTGTGTGTATGTGTGAGAGATGGGAGAGGCTGGAGTTAGTGTCATGTTTTCCTCACACACAAAGACAGACACCCATCAGTATGATTATGACGGAAAAAAGCAACATTCATACCAGTTTATGAAGCTGTGAAGTTACTGAATTATTGCTTCACTCAAAATGTTACTTAAAGGCTCAAGGCTTAAAGGCTGCTTCAGTGTTTTTGACTTAAATTAGATCTGAGTATCTTTGTGTTGCACCAAATGTGTGGTAGCTCCATTGGATCAGCCAGAAGCTGCTGTGGGTGTGAACTATTTCTGTGTTTTTACATTTTTTTAATTTATGTTTTTTAATCAGTTTTTCACTGAGACGTCTTTCAGAGGAGACCCGGAGAACTCGGGGAAAATAAAGAGAAAAGAATGAAGGCAAATTGCAAAAGCATAAAGGCAATATGCAAGATACGATATACGTCTTTCAGAGGTTAAATCAGAGCAATGACATGCTGTGGAACTACAAACTTTATTAAAAACGATGACAAAACACGGAAAATATGAAGCAGCGTCGAGATGGGTTTGATTAGAGTCCGTAGCCAATATGCTTTCTGTTAGAGTCTGCAAAACGGTGCTTTGCTCGCATCTTAGTAAGAGGCAGTCACAACAGAGTGGGAGAGAAAAACATTTTTCTTCTGGAACAGAGCAAGGACACAAACACATTAGCTGCATGTTAGAAGACGGACACTTTGAGACTGACGGATGTGCAGAAAAAGGGCCGAGACTCAAAAAGACAGACTCTCATTAAGACTGGCTGTCTGAAAGACGGATAACAGGTGAACAATACACAGACTGAAAAACAGGGGGAAATATTTTGAGGGAGAGCCAGAACAAATGAGCGAGTGAGTAAAAAACTAAAAAAATAAAGCTGCAGTTTCTCATTTTGTCCAAACTTACTGAGTGCACCACATGTTCTGAGAATAGCCCAGTTTCTGAGGCGGACGCCAGAGCTCGACAGTAGCAGCAGAAGTATGACAACATTTGGCGTGGCGGAGCAGGGAGTTGGTCTGTTTCTGGGTTTTGGAAAGTGTCTGGAATCTCAGCGGGGAACGGATAGAAATCCAAGGCATCACCCAGGGTGGGGTCCCAACCACAGAACTGCAGAGTGCAGAAAGGTCGTTCCATCTGAATGGAAACCTCTCTCTGGTTCACTCGTGATTGCACACACAGAACTTTTTGTCCCCTGTGATGAAGTCGAGACCGAGCGGGAGTCGACAATCCGTCTTCTGTTTTCCATTTAATTGTCTCTTAATTTGATTAGAACTGAATTTAATTATAATAAAAGGAGAAGTGGTTGTTGTTTTACTTGTTTATGTTTTTCATTCATTCATTCTCTCATTCATATTTACATTCATTTTGTATTTCATTTAATGAATCCACTCATGCCTCTCTAACTCTAACCTCACTAATTTCTTTGGACGTTTCACCATAGATCTCAGTCATAAATGGTCAGATAATAGCAAAACATAAGGAATTTATCATGAATGAATGAAACATAACTTTGCAGAGTTTTGCTGTTTTCCAGTTAGTTCAAAGGTAGTAGTTACATTGTTTGTTAATTTCTCCATATAACAAGAAAATAGACTATACTATTGTTTAGGAACCAGCTTCACCAGGATTTCAGTGAAGGAAGCCAGATGGTCCATTAGCAGGAGAACCAGGGTTTTAGGCCACGTTGAGCACTTTTTTTCTTTCCGAAGTGCCGTTGAGCAACGCAATAAAATGCAAACCAGCTACAGGGGCTCTGACCCATGCAGCCAAGAAAGAAAACAGAGTTTCCTCTTGAGACAAATTAGACTAAACACACTGTATGTGTCGGCCATGTGAGCTGAAGGAAACCGCGGTGATACATCCCAACACAGCATTTCCATCTGCTCTGTTTCGAGCTGCTCTGCCCATCAAACTCAACTTAACTCAGATCTGCTCAGCCAAAACCCTAACTATGATCTTAACTACAGTGGACGGGACGTGTTGTGGCTGGGACTGATGCGCTTAAAGCGGCGCATTCATCCAGGCTGGACTTTGGGTTGGAGCACATTCAGTGAACTGATGCGTTCAAGCCGAAATGCCACAATGACTCACAGCTCTTCATACAGAACATCACTTTTCTCTTTAATTTACTGCTTTAAGACCAACGCTACTCATCAAGTGAAATCATCAAAGACACATTCATCTCATGTTTTTATTCATGCAGGCTGGAGGAATAACAGATGGTAGGATTATATGAGACTGACTGTGATGAATGACAGGTCTCCTTCATTCTCTCTGGTTTGTCCTCAGTGATATCCTGAACGGTTCAGCGGTGTGCGTTTACCGAATGGAGGATGTGGTTCGGGCTTTCAAGGGAAACTTCCTGCACAAGGAGGGGCCTCAGTATAAGTGGGCAGAGTTCACAGGCAAGGTGCCCTACCCGCGACCAGGAACTGTAAGTTAACACTCAGACTCCCTGGTTTTAAACCAGTAATCACCTTTAAAATCCAGTAAAAATACACAGTGATAGCTACACTCAGGACCTGTATGAGGATGCAAACTTGACTCGTGCCACAAGTATGAAATTTCTCACTGTCCTCTAAACACCCTCGTCCTTCTCTTCCCTCTTTCTTTATTTCCCTGTCTCTCAGTGTCCCAGCAGCACATATGGAAGTTACAGCTCAACCAGAGAGTATCCTGACGACGTCATCTTCTTCAGCAGGACTCACCCGCTGCTGCAGGTTCAGCTGATATTTCACTTTATTGAATTACACCAAACTAATTTAATTAGACTGTGGCCCATTTTGCAGCGGGGTCGAGCTCATGTTCTCTCTCTCTCTCTATTTTTGGCTGAATTCTTAAGTGTTATTAAGAAATTAAATAAGGCCACAGTCCTCACCAAAGGGACAACAGTCCAACACTAAGAACTTGTATAAGTGAATAACAGTGTGATTGAACTAATCCTCAATAAAACATTTCACATACACTATATTGAATTTTCTGATTATAGACCCTAAACTTTTACACTGTTTTAGGAGAATGTGCTTCCGCTGGGAGAGCGCCCCCTTCTGGTCAGAGTTGGTGTTCACTACAAGTTCAGCAAACTGCTGGTGGACAGAGTGGAGGCCGTGGACGGCACCTACGACGTCCTGTTCATTGGCACAGGTAGAGTGTGCAGCTGACCTTTGCTCTACGTTTTCGAAGGTGCAGCATCACTTTTGGTGTTTTAACCGCTAGGTATTTGTTTTCTCCCAATTAAATATTGTTCTTCTTTCCACAGACTCCGGTCTCGTGCTCAAGGCCATCCATCTGCCCAGAGAACACGGTCAGAGTCAGGAGGTCACTCTGGAGCAGCTGCAGGTCTTTCAGGTACAGCTAACACAAAATGTCTTCTCCATACCAGCCTATTTATTAGAACCTTGTCTACTTTCACATCACTCTGCAAACAAAGTTGTCATGTTAGTTGTGCTTGAGCAATTATTATCCATCCATTTCCTTGAGGTGTGAAATTAAATATTTAACAGTGACAGTATTCGGAAGAGATAATTCAGCACAGACTTTTCCAACCAGTCTGCACGAAAGACTGTGGTTACCACGCAGTCTTCAGTCATTCATTAGTTTCACTGGACAGCCTGCTGTTCATACCACAGGGAACTGAATGGAAACCAGTGGTTTAAACAATCGGAAACACAGACACAGAAAATGACTGCAGTAATGTAACGCATGCATGGTTTTATGCATTTAAGGAGGTCCAACCAGCAAAAATATTGGCATGCTCCTTTAAATGTGAGTGTAAAGACAAACCAGCTCATTTCACTGTGAGCAATTTTAATCCAAAGCTTGTAATCTTACCAGGACTGTAAACACATTTAGCACAAAAGTCCTAAAGCTGCACATAGTTATCATGTTACCCACAGTCCACAATATTCACGGTTCAATATTAATTTTACTGAAGGCTCAAATTCAAAATGAAAGAAAAACTGTGTGTGCGATGATGTGGTGAGAGTTCCAGGCCATGTTTTTCCACTCTCTGTAGTAAATTGACCGTTTTTAAAGTGATGTGGAAACATCTGCGATCAGCTGATTTCACACTGTAGCTGTGGTTTGCAGCCGCACCCAAACAAATTCTTTGTTTATTCCCTCAAAAATCTATCTATCTATCTATCTATCTATCTATCTATCTATCTATCTATCTATGTGTCTGTTTCTTTTTCTGTTGGTGTGTTTCTCAATTTTCTTTTCTCTGTCTTCCTTTCAGCACAAATCACCAGTGACAGCCATGACACTCTCAAAGAAAAAGGTAACAGATAAAAGAGACAGAAACTCACTTTCAAACTTCCAAACTCCCTAACACACACACACACACACACACACACACACACACACACACAAAAATGCACAACATCACACTTATCACTCATCTTTCCACCTTGTATCTCCAAGGACAGCTTCATCACCAGTTGCCATAGTTACCCAACCTCAGTCGGAGCAATAATGAAGAGATGCCACACACACTTACACACACTGACGCTTGCACACACACACAGAAATAAACTGCATTATTAAAATAGTCTGGGTTTTAAAAAAAAAATCAAAATCACATAACCACACACACACACACACACACACACACACACACACACACACACACACACTCCCCATGGCCAAGCACTGACATTGTTACAGTGTGAGTAAGATGTGTGACTCAGAGCGTGGAGATGAATCTGGTTTAGCTATTGATTGTCAGTGTGTCTCTTTGTGTAACGGGAGAAAACTGAAGTCGTCCTTCTCTCCTGGTTTTCCATCATTTACTACTTTCCTCTTTCTCCTTCCAACTTTCATTCCATTCCCATCTCTGTCTTTTATCTTTCCACCCTCTTCTTTCATCCATCTCCAGCAGTGGTTGTTTGTGGGCTCCAGAGAGGGTGTGTCCCAGCTGGGCCTGTATCAGTGTGAGCTGTACGGTCAGGCCTGTGCTGAGTGCTGCCTGGCCAGAGATCCCTACTGCACGTGGGACGGACACGCCTGCAGTCCCTACATGCCCACTGTGCGCAGGTATGGATGACAAATTAGATCTGTCCATACACAACACTAATCGTATTATGTTTGATACAAGTTAGATATTTTGTTTTCAGTCAGCTCTGAATAGCAAAGGACAAACACATGGAATCGATCTCCTCGAATCAGATTTAAGCCATACTTGTTGATAGTTTGAAATGTGGCTCACATTACGACTGAACTCAGGTCTTTCTGATTAAATTTTAAGCATTTTTTCCACTTGACCAACACTTGTTTCTATTACAAAGCATGACAACTGGACATGTTTCCGTGACATTAGCCCGTGATGAGGTTTTTGATGATGCTCTGACCTTTCCTCTAGTGCCACCACAAATCAAACAATAATGTAAAATTTGATTGGCAGTTAATGCACCCGGGTGAATTCAATCATTTTTTTAATTTTTTATACGGACCTGACATTGTTCAGCCCCACTTTCAGCCCCACTAGCATCCTATGTCCTATGTCAAATGCTTGCACATTACAGGTTGTAATGATCTTTGAAGCCTTTTCTTTTCCTCATTTACTTTAATTTCATGTCTCTCTCTCTGCAGGAGGAATGCTCGTCACTTAGGAGAGGACGAGGATCCACTAACTCAGTGTGTCAGACAGGGAGGTGAGGAGAAAGTGTATTGTAAAGTCGTGATTCATTCACAAGTTCTTACATAGACAGTGGTGTGACCTTAAGCAAGCAGTTACTATAACACACACTTTAACAATCCCCTAGCTACAATAAGTCAGGGTTGTTGTTGTTGTGCATGTGTTTTTTTAATTTGGTAAACATGTGTAACATTTTGGTACATATATACATGTAAATGAAGTGTATGCAGAGCATGCAAACTGACGGAGTTCAATTTAAAATATAAAATCAGTCTTCAATTCATTTAAAAAGCAGAGAAAAATGGAAGGAGAGTGAAATAATATTCTGCAAAAGAGCACAGAGAATATAAAACAAAACCAAAAACCAGATCTCTAACGTCTTCTCCTTGATTTCAATCAGCCGGGCTGCAGGTGGAGGCGGAGCAAAGGGTGATGATGGTTGCTGAGGGCAACAGCACCTACCTGGAATGTCTGCCTCGATCCAGACATGCTGCTGTTACCTGGTACAAACAGGCTGGAGAGAACAGTCCTGAACTTAACCAGGTACACATCGCACACTACCCACACACACACACACACACACACACACACACACACACACATCATCTACAAGACACCCATGACCGATTTCCAGACATTCCCCAGACATATCACTCTCTCTCTCTCTGTATCTCCAGGTGATAACAGGTGACCAGCTGGTGCTGATCGAGCGGGGCATCCTGATTCGTCAAGCTGAACTGTCTCACGGTGGTGTCTACCACTGCCAGGTGGAGGAGCATGGCTACCACTGGACCGCCGTCACCGTACGCCTCGCTGTCTGGAGCCCTTCAGCCAATCGCCTCCTTGCTTCCTGGTCCAGCTCCTCCTATCAGAGTGCAGGAACCCAACCGTGGTATGAGGACGTGATGGCTCTAATTCACCCAAGCAACCTGGGCCAGCATTGCCGGGCGCTGGGATACCGCCCCCCACGTAACCACCGTCGCCACGGTGACATATTAATGGTGGAGCCAAACAAAGAAAAAGAGAGGCGGGAGAGGCAAAAGCATGGGGGAGGAAGAGGAGGAGGAGGAGGGGGAGGAAGAGCAGCAGGGAGGAAGAGTAGGAGCAAGCCGCAGCAGAGGGCACCGAGGAGTGCTTGAATGTGTCGCGGAACGGGGGCGGGGTGCAGATCTTCAGTGACTTTAAACACACGCGCACACACACACACACACACACACACACACACACACACACACTTATGCTAATGCTCACACTATGACACACACACTCACACACTTAACTTATACACTGAGACAGACATATACTGTATGTACAGAGACTCCGACATGCGCATGCACTTATCTACAAACAAAAAAAGGCATTGTTTCATCATAGTGACAAACTTTCAAACTAAGCTACACACGAACAACAGAAGTACGTCCAGGAGGATGTGAAGAGCAAAGACTGTGATGCCTGGACAAAAGACTTGTGAATAAAGAAACAAAAGTAGAATACGTTAGGTTGCTTCGCATGTTGAATGAAGGACGAACGGCATGCCCACATCGCTCAACTGTCTCTGTGTCGTAACAAGGACGAGGTAGAAGTCTTGCTCCAAAAGTAGATATTAAATGTTTGAAAAATCATCCAACCCTTCTGAAATGAGTGCTGCCTTCAAGAACCACAGTGGTGGTTTTGCATGTTTTGCCCATTAATTACAAAATCACATATACACTGCCAATTACCCTCCAAAGAAGAACAGATGTTTTCGGATTGATTTCCTACCTTCCAGGCAGTAATTTCAGTCCGCTTTGAAAATCATCTTACAGAACCTTGCAAAATGCATCAGCAAACAACATGCTGCCTTCGCTTTTCCAAACTTTACGCTGTGTTTCGTTCAGATTTCACAGGCGCTCCATCCTTGACCCGCACCGAGTTGAGGTTCAACCGCTCAAAAGCTTTTGATTGACAAGCCGTGTTGTCGGAGAGCGCAAACAAGAAAACAAACATAGAAAACATGGTGAAAAGGAGTTGGCTGCTGTTCAGCAGTCAATCTGAGATGTCAGCGCATCCTTGAACACATCAACAGGGACCGTTCCTGAGACGGCTTGTGTTTTCAGAATAACAACAGCTAAACTTAGACAAGACAGACATGTGTTTAAGTATTCGCTATGATGGAGTTTGTAACAATTTAAAAACCTTTTTGGAAAATAATCAGCAGTGATAGTTAATTAAAGGGCTTTGCGGAGAACTTTATTTACTCTAGGTTGTGAATAGCAGTAAACTGAAAGAATGGATGTATACCAACAGTTCACCTACAGTGAGAGTGCAGTCAGTTTCTTCAGATAGCTGGGGTCTGACCGCGAGATGGCTGACCACGACCACAAAGATGAAAGGCAGAGAAAAGCACGGCGACAGCTTTGATGAGGTTACTGATCTACTTTCCCAGGACTCTGCAACGTCACGCTGCAGGAGATGTTTCCATTATGTTCTCTTCAAGGTTTAGACATATCTGGCACCGATTTCATGCCACGCAACAGAGAGCTTAGTATAGGTGTGGGAAAAGTAGTTGTACGTGGTGTGTTTTACAACGTCAGAGAAAACGCTCAGGCCTATTTTGAGCGTTGGTTTAGTTCGCCTGGAGTCCCACATGAAGTCAGTGTACAGATTTAGGGAACAGATTTCCTCTCTCAACTCCACACGACAAACAAACCTACAGAATTCCATTTTTGCTTCGTGAGTTTCTTGGAAAAAAACGTGTTTAGCTGCTATAAGATGAGACACAGTCCAGTAACTCAAAAAAACTTCAAATTTCCTCTTGACATTTATGACTGACTGTGTTTGAGATGGGTTTAATGAGTCCAAGCCTCATAATGAGGGTCATTACCACCAGACATTTTTGGCAAAACAGAGGATATTTTAATTGGTAGTATTTAAAATCAGTTTTCTCTTCCAGCAAGTGATTTTTGCCATAACTTTGGCTGCAAAGTATTTTATACAACATGGACAAGAACACAGGATTGGAAAAGGACTGAACAATGACCTGAACCGAAAAAGACTCTGTACAGAACATGCATGCTTCTCAAACTATGGCTCAGGACCCAAATTGGGACCCATTGGTGACTCTGAGTTGCTTCCAGCCCAACTAAAGAAGTGGAGTAAAATACTGCTGGTCCTGGAGCTCCAGCTGCTAATGACATCTGGCAGTAAGTCATGAAGCAGGTCGATGTGTAATAAAGAAGCCTTTATTATACAAAGTTGGAACTTGAGAAAGTGCTAAACAGCACCGGCGTCAAATGGACTCTGGCCAGCTGGACGTGATTGACTTCGGTGACTTTGCGAGGCAGTAAATTGTGATTTGCTCTTAATGTTAAAATGTTAAACCAACACTTGTTACACCTCTATTTAACTGTATTCTTAGTGGTATTTATTTGTTTAATCTGGAGTGAAACTGCTTGTTTCAGGACTTGTAGGTCAGATATTTTTTTTCTGTTTTCATCAATTCTAAAAAACAAACTGGACGCTTATGTAACATTAATGTGTGTCTGTCAGTCTGTCTTTGACACTTTGAAGTCTCCACAGTGCTTCTCTTACTTTTTTGCAAGATCTCCAAATGTTACCATCTGCTTCTGTTGATGCACCTTCTCACTCCCACCTGCAGAAATTCAGATCAGTCATATGTCTTTGGGAATCTGGCCCATCCCGCAGGCATCTAAAGGTAAAAACCGCTCCAGCTCGAGGCACCAGGCAATAAAAGCATATTTAAAATTTCATTATTTGTTTATGTTGTTTCCCAGAACAACGAAAAGAAACAACATCAATGGGTAGAGATAATGCTTTTACAGATCAGATTGCATTAGTGATGAGAATATGTAACGTTACTGACGTTTAAAAGATTCATAGAGAGGATGGCGTGGGAGAAGGAGAAAGCCAGACAGACTAACTAAATTATAAACATAACTTTATTTTCTATGGTTTACTGGAAGAAGATGCATTTACATGCATGGTTAAGTCCAATAATAACAGCCTCTCGTATTTTCATATATTTAATTTCATCCCACAGTGATGATGCTAAGCACGCAATCCCGCCTATATTAGAGTAAATATATCCCATGCTGGGTCCTGCAGGATCCCAGTCTCTTTGCACTGCTGGTTGTATTTCTGTATGTGTGTCTGTGTTTGTGTGTCTGTACAGTATGTGTCTGTGTGTCTCTGTGTTTGAGTTTGACATGAGTGGGATCAGAGTGAGAGGAGCTAAAACGAAGGTTCAGAGGCCAAGCCAGTAAATCTGTCAAATTGGGAGCTCGGCAATGGATCGGAGACACTTTTGATGCTGTAAGAAAAATAAACCAGCAGGAGTCAGAGCAGAGAGAGCCCACAGCAAATTAACATGGGCTCGGCTCCTTGGCTTTTTGGCTTTGGCCACATGAAAGAGCCAACCAGCGCTGAGCTCCTTCTTGAATGTGTGTTTGAGTAAAGGGAGAGAAAGAGTTTATGGGGGAGTGTGTGGCTCTGACTAACTGTTGAATGTTCAAAGCGTGCTAGTGTCAGGTACAGCCACGTCTCAAAATGAAGGGGTGTGTGGGTGAGTGCGAAGCTGGCAGTATAATCGAAATGAAATCATGATTTGGTGTCTGTTCAGACTGCCGTCAAATTATATTTAGTGCTTGACAAGTAAACATAGTTAGTGTGAGATCAGGTGTGTTTACAGTCATACATCTGCCTTTTCAACCAAAAGCGAGGGAAACAGTGTTTGATGAGTCATAGCTACTGACATACTATCTGTATGATCACTTTAAAAAGCACAGGGAACCCAAGTTTAGCTCGCTCTGTTGCACGCTAACGTCTCAAACTCGGTGTATTTTTTCATTCTGATATTACTGAGCAGCTGTAACATGATGCTGGTGTTGTAAGAAATGAAAACCAAGATAAAATAGTTACTTTGTTGGCATTCAGAATGCGATATCTCACGAGTCGTAGAACATTTGACAAAGCTTAGCTTAGCTTAGCACACAGACTTAGTACAAATCAGACAGATGAAATGGAGGCCGCAGCTAGCCCTAAAAAAACAACATAAAATTCCAGGGACACTGGACTCTTCCAAAAGACAGATAAAGAAATGTTCCAGCTGTTACACAGCAGAAGCGACATAGGCTAGTGGCGAGTGACTTTGGCTCTACATTGTGACATTGTTTGATTGGCTCTGAACCAGAGCGCACACCCTCAGGCAGACAAAGCCAAATGTGGCACCTCTTTTCGATCTCAAACCCTCCACTTTCTTGTGAGAAGATGCCAAGTTTGAATTCATTTAGAGGAAGCTGCCAGTTTTAAGAGTTTCCATTTTTTTCTCTGCTTTCCCCTAAGTATGCATCAAATCCACCAACCTAAAATATGAAAATAATCAAGCTTGTACGAGCGCCGGCTTGCAGATAATGTGTATATATGAGTGTGTAATGTGTGTATATTTGTGTCAGATCCAAACACCACACGAGTAGGAGGCAGAACTCCTACGAGACATTTTTATGGCGGACCATTTTAAACATTTAGTGTTTCCCTCAAAGACGTGGTGCAGAGCTGCTCCTCATTCATTACAACAGCCTCATGTGTTTCACTCTGTTATGCTGTATTTACATCTCAGTGTCAATATTCGTCTCTTGTGATTTTCCAGAACGACTCCTTTGCAGATGAAATGAAACTGTCTTCAGCTAATCTCCTCTCATATGCAGAGATTTTGTTTTTTCTTTTTGTAAATATGTATAAAGGTCTGCTTTCAAATGAGCACGTTTGTGTTATGTGGTTTATTGAGCCTCTAGGAAATATATCCAGATACTGAACAACATACAAAGACACACATGTTAGATACAACATACAACACTGTCAAGTGAAAACCATATTAATGTATTTCTAGTTTTTTAGTTAAATTGAAATATTTCATACTCTTTTTTTGGTTAAAAATAATTTCTCTACATTATATCTCATACAGATCTTTTACTTTCAACATGTCATCATCAAGCTTTAAACCTCCTCAACAAGCACCCACTTTATTATGCCTGAAATTATAATCACAATCTTCTGAAAGGTAGCTTCTTGAAGTTTATTTGAAGAAAGTCAGTGTTGCCCTAGACCAATTTTACAGTGGCACAAACACAGTTTTTCCCTCTGAAAATGTTATTCCTCTATTCTACAAAACGAGCAGTTGCTGCAGTGATAGGGGAATCTTAAAACGAGTTACAAAGGTAGAGGCTAGAGGCTTTAAACACTGTCTAATTTGTCATGGTTGAGTGAAGTTTCGACCCTACGTAATCCCCGATAATGTAAACCCTCTTTCGCAGTGCAGCTGTTTTTACATTTTAGAAATTTTGGTAATACCTGTCTTTCATCAAAGACCAGCTCAGATATACAACATATATTTTTCAAACAAGTCATGCACAAAAACAGGTTTGGACTCCAATCAGTGCACAGCCATGTAACGGAGATTCATTGCAGTCCAGCAACATTATTTCTCTTGCACGCTCCAAGACAGTAACATACCATACAATACCAAACCACCATCCATTCCTGCCAAAGTGACCACATACAGTACTTTCTCATTAAATGCTCAGCAACTGGTATGCTCTGCTGAGCGATCTGACGGGGGAACGATACGTTCCGATCGAGCCATTTACCCAGCAGTCTTCACTGTAGTTGATTTACTGTTTCCAAAGCCTTGAGGTGAAGTCAGCAGTGCTTCATTGTTTGCTGCAGTTTGTTTATAATGTCATGTACGCACGCTATTTTTGAAATTTGACATGCTTTGGTTAAGTCGGAGCAACTGTGGCTTTACATTTATTTATTGCTGAGATTCACTCTGTAAGCATAATCATGGACAAGAATCTCCTTGAGTAAATGACTGGACTGATAGTGTTCCAGTCTGAGAAACAGGATATCACAGGAGAACAGAAAACCATGCATTAAGAAGAAATTAGTACGTTGCAATGCTGGATTTTGTTAGGAATGAGACAGTCTTTCTCCGGCGTTTCCTACCAGCTTCTACTGTCTGACAAAGTATAGATGTGATACCATAATTACACTGCATAGTCTCCCTTATTATACTGTAATATAGCCAAGGGGTACCACCCAATCTGGAAAACTAGACCTCATTTCAGTAATTAGACTTTTTGACCGATTGGTGTCAATTTACCAATTGAGGTCGTGCAAAACATATTAAATACTATCTGGAGGGGAATTTTGAGAAAAAGCTATTTTTGTTTTGGCACGTGAGCGGTGGAAACAGGCTCTGAACACTGACAGCAACTGTTCATCTTTTCACGTGCTGATCACAGATACTTTTAGGCAGAGACATTTCGATATTCTTGACTAAGAAAATTTTAAATACCTCAAGAGCACAGGGTCATTTTACTTTCTCTTCACCAACATGACTACATCCACTGAGTACAGATATAGTTTGGTTACTTTCAGAGCTGCATAATTTTGCTTGGTCCAGACTGAAATATCTCATGAACTATTTGCTGGATTGCCATAAAATGTGCTACAGGCATTCCTGGTTCCAGGTGATGAATGAACACTTGCATCAGGTCCAAAATTGTCTTTGTCCATACTTTAAGTGTTCCCAAATGGTGAAGGTTAAACAAGGCAGAAATTGTTTGGTAAATAGGGGTTATTCTGCTTGTAGATTATTTTATTCAGTCATTGCATAGAATAAGGTAAAAGTCTGACAACAACAACCACTTATTCAAACCTCCTCAGGACTCTGGCATATCAGCCCAAAGAGACGACTAAAATGAAAGAAATTCAGTGCCAAACCGATGGCATAACAGGACTGTTAACTCAAAACGTCTTTATATATATATTGGCATTTTCCTTTCTTCCAAATGACTCAATTAAAACAAACAGCATGGTTGCAACATGCACCAAACAACCAAACTGAGCTTCAGAAGTTCAGTGTAGGAAACAAGTGCTTAGGAGGAGGTGCTTTTGGCATTTGCCACATAGAGTGACTCATCTACCCGTTTGACTTGTTTCCCAGTGCTAACTCGACCAGAAAGTCTTCTTTTCACCATTTTGCTAATAAAAGTGCCTTTTAGGTGTAATAAGAGGTTTGTGCAGTTCACCGCAGTATCCCTTTCGGTACGTTTTCATGCTGGATGAAACTGTCTGCTCATGCCTAAGATTGAATTTTACAGCTAACTGCCTCAGACAGTCGCCTGTGAATCTCAAACTAATTCCACTGGACATTTGAGGACATCCAGGCTGTTGAGTATACATATATTTCTCAACTCTATTTGATTATCTTTTCCTCTGACTTGTAACCACTCAATCTTCCAGTTGAGCGTTTATGATGAATGCATTTTCTTCAACATCTGCCATGACAATCTTTCAAAACGTCTCTGGAATTTCCTTCCTTCTTGTGCACCATGTTATGAACCTCTACGTGTAGCATCAGAGAGTAACTTCCTGGTGCTGGGAGTTGATGAGGAGCACCTGAATGCAGCAATAATCTCTGTGAGGACAATCTGTCTCATTTGAGGAGGAGAAGCAGGTTAAGCTCAGGTTCTCTGAAGAGCTTGAACTGGGACCATAATTAATATCTGTTATTTATGGGAATATGATTTATTAGCCCTCACTGTCATTTTGGTCACCAACGTGCAACATGCAGTCTCCAGTTTTTATTAAAGAAAAACCACAACTGTTTGAAGGCACGTGCTTTTAATTTGCTTTGTATCCTTCATTTTCCTAAATATTGGCTTTCTTGTGGCAGTTGCTTGTCTGTTAAAATAGCTTCCCTCTGACAGTAATCTCCTCAAGGAAAGATCTGATGAGGGTCACAGTGGTTATTGGGTGTTCTATTGGGAAACTCTGGAAACCATTGGCTCATTTCAGAGGTCTAATTGTCTTTAGGTAAATGTTTCAGGCTTTGATGTTTGGCACAAAAGGACAGGGAAGAAATGGGACAAAACAGCCAAATCCCCACAGAGAGAGAGAGGGAGCAGCTGGCCTGGATTGGATGAGGTAGATTAGAAATTTTACAAGATCTTTAGATGTGGTGACAGTGTGGGTTTAAATACTCTCTACTCCTCTGCAACAGTGTTTGTCATTTCTTGCCACATTCAAGGGTTTAAAAAGCCACAGGTCCTGGCCCTGCTTCCACTGTGGAGGAAAACAGACTAAACTGAAACCTCCTGATCATTTAAGCCTCCTATACAGACCGTTTTCCATCAGTTTAAATCATTTCAAACACATCAAATTCATCAATGGTTTATAAGGCAAAATCAGAATAGCAGTTCTGTCACTATTTGAATACAACTGTATGATGTAATTGAGATTAACACGTTCATTATTATTATTTGGAGATTTGTCAGTTGCTTGTTTACTGCCCCCACCATTAGGTCAGCAGTTCTAGCTCAAAGACCCCACAGGCTCATCTGCCAACACAGCTGGAGATGAACTCTTCATATGTCTTTGTCCACCGGGACGCTCAGCATCTACTCACTCTGTCACAGTTACTGATATGCAACTTGTGTTCTCGGTGCAGTTGTTGCCTGAGGGGCTGTGGTGTTTGTCTCCATCTGTGGGAGAATAGAGATAAATGCAGGATGAACCGTGCTCATGTTCAGAGAGACAAATATGAAGCCAAAAATCTGCAAACAGCAAGAGTTCAAAGTTCTACCGCATGAAACAGCACAGCTCTAGAAATACTTTGGTTTGTTTTGAATATGAATGTAAGATAATGATTTGTAGGTAAGGAGAGACATTCTTTGATCTATTTTTTAATTAATCTGTTACTCTGTTTTATTCAAATGTGTCAACTGGCTTGATAAATAGTCTGAATTACTTCGCTTGAAACGTTTTAATTGCCGCAAGGCGGAACTCTTCTGTTGAGCTTCGCGGGGAAGGGTTTTCTTATCGGACTCAGTTGCTGCTTACAGTTTTCTAAATAGAAACTACACTGGTGAGTGTTTTCTCCGTTAAATTACGGTCTGAGGCAGTAGTTTAAGACGATATCAACAGATAAGTACATATTTCTACAACGGACAACCTTTTATAGTGGGACAGTGTGGGACAGCGCAGGCGAAGCGTGACAATATAGTGATTTGAAGGCCTGGGCAGCTAGCATTAGCCAGCTAACACCATTCAACAACATTTGCCGTTGACAGCGAGCTAGCTAGGCGGCTAACGGTAGCAGCACATCAACTTCCTCAAGGCGGACCAGCTGTTATTTATGCATTCTTCATTTCTTTGTTCTTGTTTGTCTCTTAATGTCACGGCCTGGTTTTCATCTCCAGAGGTGCTATTTAGACAAAGTGTCGAGAATGCAATACAGCCCTGTGGTAACACTGAGTTAGTTTAGTGTCCAAGCTAATGCTAAGCAAGCTAAGCGACACTATATTACGTCATTTCATATGATAGGAAATCAACAGTAAACCATAAGTGACACCGCTGTCTCGTACAGCTAATAGGAGCTATTATCGTCTCACAGTCTGTAATCTGACGATAGGGAACAAGAGCGCACCATGATTACGAGCTTGAATCACAGTCTTTACATTAACACACCTCCTGTAGTGTTAAGATGTCAGGTTTACACCCCTACACTGGGAATAAACCAGAGGCAGGTCAATCCAGGAACTGCTGCATGGAAATGTTGCACGTCTGTGTAGATCCTAGTCCTCAGAATTGTGTTGCTTTGAGGAAAAACACATATTTTACTTCATTTAAGAGACATGCCACAGTAGAAAGAAAAACAAAATGAAACATGTATAAGCAAAGGGGGCGGGCAGGTAGGTTGACAAACAAGTACACAGTTTATGTTATGGTAGGTAGCTCTTCCTTTCATGTCTCTGGTTATGTTATTAGACCATTGTTGGCAACTTTTAACACCAGTAAGCAGGAAGTCTTTATAGCCAACTCATATTTTCAGAATTTTTATTTACATGTAAGTATTTACATTGACCGCCACTGACTCTGCATACATGTAATTTATTTAAGTATTAAAATGCCCCATTATTAAAAATTCCCATATTGCCATTGTACCTCACAATCAGTTTTTAACTTCTAACTGCAGAGAATGCACAATGCCACAATAGAGTATATATCATAAAGTAACATATAATCAAATGTTCCACAATGAAGGTTTTTACCTATATTGCCCAATGATGTGGCTGGGTCTCAAACCTCAAAACTAATGAGCGCCAACCAAAATGTGTCTGCAGCATTTAATACTGAAAACGGATTTAAATAAGGAAACTTCCAACTATATCATATTTAGGCACAGTTTGTATTTTAATCTTAATACATCCAGCGAGAAAAGGGGTTAAACCTTTTTATATTCCCACATTACACAAAGGCATGAAAAGAAAAGCATTGTTTTGTTTTAGTTAAAAAAAATCACATTGGCACCAGTTCACTATTGAAAATTGAAAATATTTCTCAGCCTCAGTAAGCAGAAAAGCAGAATTTCTGCTTCTAACGTTCATTCTTTCTTTGTCAGCAGGTGGAGGGATGAGTCTCTCCCCTGTGATGGGCACAGAAGTGCCTGAAACTGCTAACGGGGTTGTGACACCCGTCCCATCAGAGAACGGCCCTCATGTTCCAGTGTCGGTGAAATGTGCGGGGAGCAGGGTGCCCTGTCCTGGCGAGACATCAGAGGACACGGCCCTTGGACACACAGAGAACCACATAGAAAACAGAGTTTACGATGGCGACGGGCGCTTGGAGACAAACTCGTACAATGAAAGAACATCTAGTTTATCATCCCACACTTCTCGTGTGACAGACCCCTCCCTTCCTGCTGCAACATGCACAGGAGACTCAGAACCGGCCTCCAAAGACACAGACATTGCCAAAGTCTCTAATACCGTTGACCCTCCTGGTGCAGCTCTGCTATGGGACTCAGCACAGCAAGCACACTCCAAAGACTCATCTCAGCGAGGAGGCCCTGCCACTGCATACAGACAGCAGACAGAGGCAGAGACTCTAGATAGAGACAGCCGAGAGGAGGAGGAGGAGGAAGAGGAGGAGGAAGATGGTGAGAAGGAGAAGCAGGATGAGGAGGACGATGAGAAGAATGAAAAAAAGTGGATTCATCAGCACACAGGAGGGAGATCAGAGGCGGAGGTGAGCTCACTGCAGCTTTATTAGATTATATGTACCAGAGAGAGAACAGGGCATCATGGGAATGACAAAGGATAACATGAGCAGATGTTATGAGCACAATGTCAATGTCAGTGGGAGACACTGCTGTAGAGCAGTCAGGACTTCTTATCTGAGACTTCAGTGCAGAGAAGAGAGGGATTAGCAACAGTAGGAATGTGTGTGTTGCTCTTGGTCTGCTTTCATGGTGATTCATAGCTGGATTCAATAAGAAGTAATTTCACCTCTCTTCTTCTCTGTCCTTTACCCCCCTTTTTGTTCACCACCTCACCTGCTGTTAAGTCTTCAAGACACTACTCCTCCTCAGCCCCTGGTCCCAGCACCTCGTCCTCTTCCTCTCCCCCACCTTCTCTTCTGCCCTCAGATGATATCCCCTGCCCTCCTCATGTCATGGCCCAGGTCTGGGTACGCAATGTTCGGGGGATGCAGGACAGCAAGAGCCTGGATGAAATCAGCCAAGCATGTGGAGGTAAATATCCAGGTTTGATTTTGTGCTTATTGCAGTTTAGCTCGTTTCTCTTTATCTCTGAACTTCCCTGAATTTATAAATACATGTTAAATTAAAAAATAAATGAACAGAAGTGGGTATTGTAGAGATTCCATATTTAAGTAAGTCAGTAATAACTGACTTACTTCAGTACTTAAACTTAGTAGCAGTGTTTTACAACTCAATTCAATTGACTCCACAGGTGGGTCGGGGGCACGGGGAGGGGGCAGAAGTGGCCAGTCAGAGGGCCGACGGGCCACAATCTCCTCAGCTCTGGAGCTGGAGGGGACGGTCAGCCATGAAGGAGACCTGACTAACTTCATCACCAAGAACCTGGAGCAGAAAATCAAGATGAGCTCCAAGCCCAGTTTGGACTGCAGTGACTGTGAGTATGGACGCATGCTTTTATGCACACAATCAGAGTGAATTCTCTGTTGTCATAACACGATTCATTTAATATTTTAAAGAGAACATGCATTTATTCCCTCAGACCTCCTGTAGGTGTGTTGGCACAGAGAAGCAGGCTTGTATTGTTCCCAGCAGAGTTTATCAGTGTATATGAAAAGTGTATGTTTTATCTGTTGGCGTAGAGGATGTGGAAATACATCCGTACACGCTCATAACTACATTATATTTAAGGGTCACGAGGCTTCAAAAGATGAACTGTTTGTATTTTCCGCAGCAGAGGGACGTGTCAATGGCATTTCAGCAGGTTAATAACATTTTTATTGGCGGCGCTGCTGAAACTGCAGTGCAGGGTGTTTGATTCATGGCCAGTTTCTCCCTGCAGAGGCTAACAGGCCCAGTCAGCCGCTACTCATCATTTATGCATGACTTTGGTCATGTCTAAACCATAAGAGGTAATGGAGAATGGATGCGGTCTCTTAACCAAATTAATTGCTCTGTCTGTTGTTGTACGATGAACTGATTGATGTTTATCCAGAGCCCCGCTGTGTTCACAGTGCAGCACACTAGACGAGGCAAATAGTTTTTAATTTATGTATTTGAGGCTGATTTGTTTCGTTTTGTATTCATCCATTTCTTTCTTGTTACTATCGTTACACAACTCACAGTTTGTTCTTGATCGTACGTGATCTTTGACTGAACTTAATTAGAGAGGATATTTGTGTGCAAATACTTTGATTCCTTTCTGTTTAGAGATGTTTTTGCTCCAGCAGCTTCTTCCTTTGTAGTAGCATATCAAAAGATCTTAATGACTTCTCGTCGGTTGAATTAAATTAAAAAAACAAACTGTTATAGTTTTGAAGTGGGATGATTGTGGCGACAGTGCAAGATAATGAAACCAGTAATATGAGGTCATAGGGAACTGCTCAGCCAAGTTGCTGAACTACTTCTCCTATCTGTTCAGACATCAATGAGTTAGACAGAGAAACAAATGATGGAAAATGATGATTGCAACCTGTTTGAAAGCTGTCGAACAGCACCATTACTGTACTGTCCTTCAGGTTAGGGTTTATAGACTAATTTAACAATGAGTGAGTTAAAAACCACTGTTTGAGTAACGCTACATTAAAATGATGTAAAAAGGACTAGTGATGTTAGTTTACAATGAGGGATCTTTCTCTCTTCTCTGTAATTAGTAATTAGTGACAAAGACATTTTTCCCTCACTTGTCTATTTATTGTTCTTGGCTTATTAAATTAGCGTCAGACTGTGTTTTAATGAGGCCGCAGAGACTAAACCCTGCCGAAAGTGGAGCAGAGATAATTTTCCAAAAGGTCACACGTGTACAGCAATTTCATAAATCAAATCATCTCTAGAAATTGAGCATGTTGACTGAGCCCAGCCTGTCCACTCTCAGCCATCTGTTTTGTCAAAACTTCCAGAAGAGAGACTCTGAACCGCTGCCCTTCACTCAGAGAAAAACCCCTCTGGATCAGAGCACCAGCTAAACGGGCCATTCAATTTAAACACAGGAACACAGTCAATATGCCCTCTGCGGAAGCTCATTCCTCCACCTGCTGATTCAATTAGGATGGATGACTCACAGACTTTGTTTAGACTGGAGGGATTTATAGCCGAGGTCTTCCTGCAGTTGGGCTGGAACCAGTTTCAGACCTGGAGACTGTTTTTTTCTTCTTCTTCTTCTTCTTCTTCTTCTTGCTCCGCGGACCACACACATATTTTATGTAAACCGGGACTTAACGATTCAAGACACAAGTGCTCTTTCAGTTATGGCCCATAAGCTGTTTAAATCTGTTGAGGCAGTTTTTTGTGTTTGTGTATCATTTTTTCCCTTTTTGTCTTTTAACACAATTTTTGAGGTAGTCATTTTAGGCCTTGTTTGCCCACAGCTCGTGTTTGTTGGTTTTCATCTCTCTGTGCCTCTGTCTGATCCTGCGTGTGTGGTCCACTTCGGTATCACATTGATATTGGAGGGACGACTCTTGAAGCTCTGACAAAATATTTACATGTTAATATTTCTGATTAATTGTCATCAGTGATATGGATTTAATGACTAAGTGACAGTAATTACAAAAATAAAAAAGCTAGAAGAGCCTGATGAGTTCAGAAAATAACTTCATTTCACTTTAATGCAACAACTTATGATGTATCACGATGATGCCCAAAATTGAATATCATGGCATTAATATAAAATTGACATTTTGTGTCTGTTTATGATCGAGTAATTCATCAACTAGTTAAATGACTGAAAATGAATCAACAGCTTTGATAATTATCTGTACTATAGAATAACCAAAAGAATAATTGATAGAAAATACAATTTAGGCCTGCTTTTATATTTTATTCAACTAATTCAATCACTGTTTCTCGCCAGCCGACTGTTCAGGTCCAATCTATCGAAGCCGAGGGTTGTCGCGGAGACCAGCGGATATCCCTCCGATTGACCCCGCTGTCCTATTGGATCTTCAGAGACACACCCAGGAAGTGGCACACAGCGTGGAGATGATGATGAGGAGCCTCAACGGAACCATCCAGAATGTGAGTCTGAATCTCTTCGTGCTCTCCGACTCGTCATGGAACAAAATCTTTTGTTTAAGTCGCTGAAATAAATCGATCTTTCTGTCTGTCCATGCAGATGACAGCTCTGAGTGTGGGCTACATCCAGACCTACAGAGACTCAGTAGACAGCCTGGGAGAGTCTGTGGACATGAGTATAAAGGTGTGTGTGTTTCTGTATGTGTGCACGCTTGAGTGAGAGGGTCTGTGTGTTCATACTTGCTCTCGTAGATTGTTGGGAGTGACTCTGGGAACTGTAGGAAACAACAGCACATAAAGAGATGTTCCACCAGAAAACATAAAACATGCAATTCATCCTTGTTTAAAAAAAGAGTGTTACAAGATCTTACATCAGCCACCCACGATGACCCAGTCATCATCATTTGTATTCTCGTTATGCTCCCGTTGGTTCCTCTTTGGCTGCAGCTTTTTCATTGCCTGACTTACATTTGGGCTCCCACAGGGCATGTACACGCTGATGGCTCGCTGCGAGGAGTTGGACCGGTCCATGCAGCCCATACACACCCTGGCCGCACAGATCCGTGACATCAAACGCACCCTGGACGCTCTGGAGGCGATCTGCAAGTAACCCCGCCTTGTCCGTCACGAACACACACCCCAGCTGCAAAGATGCGACATCAAGCACATGACTGAACACGGCTGTCTGCAAGTAAACCCACCTCCCTGCAGGTAGCACACACACACTGCAGCGAAGATTAAGTACACCTTTGGATTCCTGGAACCATTGCTACTAGGCATGCTGGATAAATGGCTCTAATAGTCCCTCCGCTTGTTCATCATTTGAAGATGATCATGTTTGTGTTGTGAGATTTCAGTTGAATTGGGCTTGAATTGCTCTTTGGGAGTTTTCACTTCCTTCTTTTTTTTAAAAAAAAAAAACCCCAACAACCTCACTTCCTCTTATAAAGTTGAAACTAAACATCTTACAAATTAACTTGTTTTGGGGACACTTGGTAACTGCCCTGAACAACACACACACGCGCACATACATACACACACATATATACAAGCAGATCTTTGAAGACTTGTGGGTAGACGCCCTCCCTCCATGATACAGTCTAAGGAGGATTAATGTATGGTTATCCGTCCAGCCTGTTTGGATCAGATTGCACTAACCTTTCCTCCCCACCTGGGGGCGATGTTTCTCTCTCTGTCACCCTCTCTCCTCTCATGGAGAGGCTCGTATGAACTGCTCAGAAGACAGTGACTTTTGCACAGGAACAGAAAGTCTATTTTTTAATCTTATGCAACAAAAGATCAGCAGATTCTTTCACTGCAGGCTAAATGAGAGGAGGGGAGCCTCATGTCTCTGTCTTTTTATCTTTATTTATTCAGTTTTCTCAGCATGCTCACCTTTTCAACTACTGTACACTGCAACTCTGTGTCTCTGGTAACTAACCAGCACAGCCAGAGGTTTTCCACTGAACACCTCCATTGGAGCATATGAAGTTTAAGCTCACATGCAGCTTGAGGGCAGATGTCGAGTGTGATGAAAGTGTCTATCAGTTCAGCAACTAGCAGCATTTCAAATCACAGGTCTGCTTCTATAATTCAAAGCTGTGTCAATAGGTCTAACATCTTTCCTCGCCTGTGTCAGTATAATCCAAGACATTACTGAGAACATAACTGCAAAAAATATCACATGCAGCCTCCACTGTGGCTTTAAAGATTTGAAAAAAGCTTTTTGAAAAGCTTATGATTTCATTTTTAAAGGTCATCAAAAGTAAACACACTTCTTGAAACACAGATTGATTTAGCCAATATGTAAATTTTTCATGAGGGCTAAAGCCATTGAAAATCTTAATTTCCAGGCATGTAAATTGTTGATTAAATTCATTGGAATAATCATTTATTCAGATATGCTTTGACTGTAGTCAGAATTGAAAAAGTTTGTGAGAAAAATCCAAATTCTTTGATTTACATTTTCAAACAGTTTTTGGTGCTGGATGTCCTCGATTTTTTTTATTTTATTTTTTTTTAAAACAATGTAAAGATCGGACATGTTGTTTCCATGAAGGAGGATTAAATCTGAAACATTGCTGGACGGAGTTGGGACGCAGCCTTTGGAGGGGAACTAACGTGGACGTCGTGTTTATTTGCCTAAAAAGTGTGTATTCATTCATGCTTTCAACGTTAAAAGCCTCAGAACACCCCCAGCATCGCTTGGCTGTCACTTTACCAACCTGAAGCCATGTGCTCTCCTGGAGCATCGTACTTAATTAAATGAAGAGACTGTGGTACTTCTGTCATTACACTGGTGGGTAGCCTTGCAGTAGGTCATTGTACCTGTACTAGATTTTTTTCTACTACTACTCGTACATGTACCTGTTACTGATGGCAGGCAGTATGTAACTTGGCTTGAGCAGTGATGGCTGTCTTACATATAAGACTTGTCCAACACTCTCGGTGTGCGGTGATTGTTCCGAACCAACTACTGAGGTGGATTTAATCAACAAAACATTATCAGAGCAATACTGGGAGCAACATAAGTACGCCTTTTAATCTCAGCCCTGCATTGTCTGGACTGTCTCTCTGCGCGGTTCTGCACCTGTTTATGTGTTTTCACCACTACGGGAGAAGATCATGTCATTAGCGTCACAAAAAGCTCGGGATTACTGTCAGTGTGAAATCTCCTCTTTGTCTCATTGTCATTTTCCTCGCCCTTGTTAGCAAAAGTTTGTGAGAATTGTCAGGGGGGGAATTGAAAGAGGATTAGGACGCATCATTAAAAAGCTTATATTAGAGAATAATAGGATCCTGGTTCCCCTTGATGATACTGAAATTTACTCAAACATGTCCGTAGTTGTAAAGATGTAAATGCTCTTTTGCAGATGAAGGTAAAAATGTCCAGAGAGAGGACATTTGGGAGTCTTCGTAGATTTTGGAGGTGAGACAGGACCCTTGAAATGGGAGACATGAGAGGAAGTGTCATTCTCGTGTTCATCTTATAAATAAATGTGTGATTAATTCATTTTCTGTTGTACAATCAAGATGCACCTGTGTACATATGATCTCTTTCTGTAACTAAAATGATTTAGATACCCTTCGTCTTGAGTGTATATTTTAATGAAAAATAACAAATAAATTTACATGAGCTGCAAAAACAAACATCCCAGTCTTTTTTTTCTTTCTTTTTTTTTTTTTTTTAACAGTGAACTGCCTCAAGGAGCACTGAGGGGTGTGGATGAGGAAGAGGCAGAAAAGAAATAACACTGACATACAAAAATATATACATATATGCAGGTTGCCTATTGTGGACTGAAGTACATCATGATTTTATTTTTCAGAGGCCTTGAATGATCAGATACTGCATTATTAACAGACATTTCAACAACAGTTATAGTTTAATTACACGCTGTTGAGACCAAAAAGGTCTCACCGTGCTGGTTTGTCACAGTAGGAACCAATACCCAGGTGTTACCAGGTAACATTACCAATGATAACAGCCAGACCTCGAAGCTGAAGCAACTAAATGGAATTCAGCCATCATTCATATTCATCATTTACACTCTGTTCCTACTGTGACATGTCAAAAAGGACAGTGTTGAGTGGCGCAGTGTCACCTGAGCTCAGGTAGAGGACGCTAGAGAGTTCAGAAAATAGGTGCTGCTGTTCCTCAGATAAGCCCTTTGAAGACATTATTATTAACATTTGTGATAGAAACAGGGTTTTTTTGATAATATGCAACCTTGAAGGACAAGGTTGAACAATCACTTTGTCTAAAATTGCATTTAGACATGTTAAACCTCTTTTAATTTGATTTTATGTTATAGCCAACAGCTCTTTAAACTGGATTAAAGGGGTGGTTATCTCCCCATCCCACTGCTCTGGTATGAAACAAATCAGATGCCCAGTTTTTAATATATTTGTTTCTGCTGCCACCTTACTACAATAAAGCTGAATGGCATTTTTAATGTATGCATCATTTTTTCTCTTTTCTTTTTTTTTTTTTTTTTTGGTTGACTGTCTCTTTAACCCAGCACTCTTACTCAATGGGAAAAGAAAGAAAAAGAAAAAGAGAGGCCTTAAAATGAAGAAATCATTTCCCACATAGCAAAGCACTGACAAGTAGATGTATAAACAAAATGTGCAAAGAAAATGCAGCATCAGTGCAAATTTAACACACTGCTTTCATGTATGTGTAGTCAGCTTGAACGGCTGTTTGAATACAGTGAATGAGCAGATACCAAATCTAAATATATTGTGTCACATCTCCTTTTGTCTTTAAAAACAGCCAGATGAAACTGAAAAAAGTGACAAGTGGATCTGTATCAATGTCTCTTGGCACATTCAGTGATGAGTTTCTAGCTCTGGACATAGTTTTCTTTGTGATATGGGTTATGTTCAGCTACATAACAGCACACTTGCAGCATGAGCAGGGAAACCATGTCTTGCTAAAGGGCACTTCTGTAGGGCTCATATTGCAGTTACAGCCCAGACCTTCCAGGTGAAGGCTGGTTTGTTCACAGTTTAAGGTTCCAGGCAAAGACTTCCAGCCACCAGCAACAGCAGAACAGTCAGGTTTGGGGCACTGAGTGGATTTGTACCACCGTCTGTAGGTACTTCCAGTGAAGGCTTTGGACTTCCAGTACCAGGTGAACTACTTCCTCTTGAATCAGTCACAGAGGCACCTTTAGTTGTAGAAGCTATGGTTGCAGCTGTTGTAGTCCCCATTGAATCTCCAGCAGTTCCATCTGCTGTGCCCCCAACAGAGGCTCCGTCTTTGGGGGACTGCTGGTCTGAGACGTCGCCATCTGCAGTCTTGTACCACTGGCACTGGAAGTCTTTCTTCCAGATCTCAGCTGGGTCTGGTTCAACTGGTTTAGTGCTTGTGTCCGGCTGATCTGTGTCCTTTCCTGCCTCTGCCTGGGATATTTGATAGAAAATGGTGTTAACAATTTGTTGGTGCTGTAATTTTAAAAGGAAGTAGTGAAAAACAAGTCTGAAGATTAAAAAGCATGGCTCAGTTTCAAAAGGAAATTACACTTTCATTGTGTTAAAGTAGTATTGATACTTTATATTGTGTTGTGCGTGACAACTGAATATTACCAAAGCCCCATGCAGAGATTTCCAAAAAGTGATGAGTGTTCCCAGAGAAACACAGTGTTCCTGCGTTCAGTGCTGTAGGATCAATCTCCACCGGATCTTTCTCTGTTGTGTCTCAGCTACTGTTTTCCTCTCTGCTTTCTTACTGTCTAAACACAGAAGATCCTCAGGCAGCTACACTCCCTGCTGATTCTTTCCAACACTTTTTTTTTTTTTATAAAGTCTTGGTTATCTTTGTCAGTCGTGACTCAAAATGAGTTGTTCTGTTTCCAACTTTCTGCACAGAAAGAACATAAGTTAAGAACTTCTGTCTCATTACATGCGCCTGTAAACTGGCTTTCATGAATCAGGTTTTCAGTAGCAGAGAAGCCAGAAAGTCAAACTGCTATCTAGCACGTTGAACTAGCCTCAGATAGCTCCTCAGTCCCGTATGTGTTTGTTAACCTTTCTATAAGCATGAATTCGTAGAGGTCACTGTGCAGGCTATTCCTCAAACTGAAGACTTTAGTGCACTATAATATACACTTAGTCATTTATTACATTCACCCAGTTAAAACGTCTGTTTGGTCAATTTATATAGAAAAAAACATTAAAAGTATCACAGACAACAGCCTTCACAACTGAATCAGCACACCCCTCAAACAGTTTTGACAAAAGCTGATCATTACATTCTCGTTGTGTTATATCGCAGTGGTTTAAGCTACATGTCTCTAATTAACTTACTCAGTGTTAGGTTTTAGCTTTCATAAGACTGTGGGCGCCACATGGCTTTGCATAATGACACAAAGCAGCTTTGATGTTGCTATCGCTAGACCAAGGACAGAGCAAGTGTGGTTTTACAGCCCTATGTACACATCTATTTATGGCGTACTGTAGCAATGGACATCAGGCTTATGCTTGTCCACAGGATTTATAATCTACTGCAAGCAAATGTTTAAACCTACCGATAATTACTTTCTCACCTTTTCCATCACCTTGTCCACCACTTCAGATGGGGGTGGGAGGTGCAGGTAGGCGGAGCTTTCTGGATTTTGACGGACGCATCGGCCCTTGCCCTGGCACAGAGAGGCTGAGCAGAGTCGAGTTGCCGTGGTTACATTGATAGAGTAGGGTCCCAAGACCTTACGGACGAACTCTGCCAGGTCCTGACACTCTCTCTGTGAAACAGACAGTTAATGTTAAGTGGAAGCAGAGAGAGTGGCATGTGCTGTAAGACCGACAGACAGATAGATACATGCAGAACACATTTCCAGCACAAAGCCATCTTTAATACAGTGATGTTAAATATGTGAACTGGTAAAACTGCATGTTTTTAAACTGGAATCCTGGGGAAAAAAGTTGATCACATCTAAAAATATCAGTGGCTGGATAAGTGTGCAGACATATCTGTGGGTGTATGCACTTTATGCAAATGTATAGTTGTGTACCTCCGTCTTAGTCTCACTTCTCTCCCAGATGACAACTCCGGCTGTTCCCATGGCAGCACTCTCTCCTATGGTGCTCACCAGGTCTTCCTGTAAAGAAAAAAGAAACGATACAGACACGCTTTAAGAGAATCAAAGCACAGCACGCTCTTTTTCATATTGTCTCTTTGTAATTGTCATAGTATGATACAGTAAACACCATTTGTCATGTTTAAATCCTACACCTGATGAGCCATTGTTGTTTCCCTAAATAAAGTAGTCAGACTTAAGAACAAGGAAATAATTAGTGCTTTAATACGCTGAAAATCCGCTTCTTTATCCTGACTTGCGCCGTTTCAGCATCGGTCCGTATGAGGGGCTTTTGGATCAAATACAAGGTGTTTGTGTTCTCACCTGTGACAGGAAAGTATTAGTTGCAGCGTAGACACTCTTGACCAGTGGGAATACAGGAAGATCAAACGCCATCCCACTGAGAGATGAAACTCTTAGTGCTTCTCTGATTTGACTGGACAAATAAAGCCTGGCTCCAGATGTCCCACCCTGTAAAAAGGGGGACAGATTGTACAGATTTCAACCTATGAACCAGGTCCAACGCATGTTATTACAAATGTACTAAACCTCAGTTTGGCTTTCAGTGAGCTGCTTAAACCACAATAAACTGTGATCTGTTTTTGTCCACTAAAGCTCTTTTCAGAACTCTGTCATAGAAAATGAGTTTACATCATAATGTTTCGCATCAGCCTGATGGATTGTCTTTGTCAAGTGAGCTGGCTGTGTTGGATTTACTTTTCCACTACAAAATCTTGGTATGCGGTGGCTTTGACAAGGAGAAGTTTTGTAACTTTTTACAAAACTTTAACCAAACATGGCATTTTTCATTTCACTTTGTTGTGTAGATGTTGTTACCTGCTCAGGGGACAAGCTTAGGTTAGACAGTAGTTTTCACAACTTTCTGTGACTTTACCTCTCCCTACTGTTTTGTTTTTCCTCACATCCTGCAAGCAAGTACTCGCAAGATTTTTCTCTTGTTACAATCAGGTTTTCATAGCTCCATCTATAAGTTATTGTGATTTTACACAAACAAAATAGTGTCACACACCTGCAGCTTCTCCAGGGTCAGGAGGGGGTAGAGGGCGGAGCATCGTTTCCATAGCCACAGAAGCTCGTCGTTAAGGGCCATCTCTGCAGCAGGGCACTGGCCGGTGTAATTGGCTAACAAGGTTTGGGCAGGATCGCCGTTGTAGCAGCTGGGGTAAGGGGAGATGCCCCATAGTGCTTTTGGCCTTAACCTTTTGACCTCCCGTAGAGTCTCCATCATTACTGACTGGGCTGCTGCCTCAAAGTCCACCTGTGACGAGATCAATAGATCACCGTTCAGTTCCCACCAGACATTTTCTGTTTTATTATATGAAAACATGCAGTCAAAAGTTTTTCTGAATAATTTTTATGTCATGGCTCATTAAACAAGTCTGAGCATTATGAGATATATAGTGACAGTATTTCTATTCTACAGTATTTTTGCAATCAACATATCTATAACTCTGTATTTAGAGTTAAATGAGAACGCTGACACAGTCAGTGCAGGTGGAAGGTTAGCTTAGATTAGCATCCTTTAAGCTCACTAATGAAAACACTCAATGTTGTTTGTTTAGTCCGTAAAAAGACTGAGGTGTAAAAACAATTTGCGAAATTTTTGAGACAGACTATTTCCTGACAATCTACCTCTTTTACTTTGAGGCTATTGTATGGATTATACAGCACAGGTATAATGAGAATGATATAGTATATAGAATGAGTAATAATTATTAGTGTCACTATTGAACAGAGTACTGCAAAGTGTTTCTAGTGGTTATGCTAGGTTAAGCTAACCAGTTCACGGTAGCTTCATATCTCGTGTCTAAATGAGATCGGTCAATCTTCACTAAATCACGGCAGGAATACAAAAAAGTGTGTTTTCCATTAGTTCAAACTATTATGTTAATCGTTAAGGCAAAAATGGACAATGACATCTTGTTTATTTATCTATGAACATTTTTAACTGAATTTACTGGTTATTATATAGATTTACATGCATTTGCATGATTTATTAAAATGACCATATATAACTAAATAAATATATGCTTTGACTGTATCCTTATTCCCTACATTGCATTTAGTAGAAAGTGGTCCTGTCAGTCCACAAATCTACAGCTTGTTGCTACAGCTTGTTCTACAGTCTGTTGTTGCTTTCTTATCATGTGTTTTTCATTTAAGCCTTATTTACTTTGACCGTGAGACCTGCATTTTCACACTATTATGCAGGAGATTACAGAAAATTACTCAGTTAACAAAACCATAGGTCATATTTATGAACCCTTTCTGAGCCGACTGAATTCACTGGATGGATCTTTTGTTGTTGAACACTGATGTAAATTTGACACGACAGAGAGAAAAGCTCACTATGTCTGGTTGAGTCATCATTTTAAGTAAGTGTACACTGTATACAGTAACTCTCTCTCCTCTCCTTATCCTCTTGTTCCTCAATTACTGCTGGAGTGCTCTCTTGTTTGTCCTACCTGCCGTACTGCTTCCCAATTTCCTTCCTCCCATTTCGTCCTTTGGTGCTTCTTTAATGTTGCTCAAATCATAACATCTTATTGAAATATCGTTGCCAACCTAATAATGATACTTTTGGTGTAATGACCAAAAGCAAATAGTACCACAGTGGTGTTTAATGGACCAAGTCTCAGTGGATATTTGCATTTTCCATCAAAGGTGTTCTCTTGACTAAAGAAGAAACACTTCTGGAAGGTGTTTTTTTCCTTGGCATCTTGCACACCCCCCATCTGCCAACAACTTTGAAGGTTTTCTATCCATCCATCTTTGCCCATGCTCCCTCAAGCTCACCCTTTTTCCTCTTTCCTTTTCATGTTCACTTTTCTTCCTGCTTCTCATTTCTTGCAAACTTGTTTTCTCCCTTAATCCTTCCTGCATAAGCTGCCTGCTCCTTCTACCTTCTGTCCTTTTTATTACCGCCTGCCCTTGAACTTTCCTTACCTGTGACCACTTCTCCACCTCCTCTGGGGTCCAGTTAGGAAAGAAAGTCTTCAGCAGGTTCCTCGATGCCTCTAGATACATGGCCTGTCTTTCTCGGTTCCTAGACCACTGGGGTACCCACTCTGCCCAGCGCAGCACCCCCAGCCCGAGGTACCTTGGGGCAGGCAAAGCTGCCTCCAAGTCCTGCTGAGTCGTTTGGAGGTGGTTGTCCAGCCGTGTGTGCTGTGGTAGCCCCCCATTGATCGGCGTGTCTTTGTCCACAAAGTAGGGATATTTCCCCAGAGTGTCCTCATAAAAGACAGCCACACGGCCCTCTTGTTCCATCCCGAAAGATCTGGGATCAGGTCGACCGGAGCAGGAAGAGTCAGGGATGCCCCAGAAGATTATGAAAGGCTGTCCAGACAGGAGAGGGGGGCGAGCTGGTTGGGGCGGACCGGCAGTACCAAGGTCAGCAAAGGCAGCAAGCAGAAGGAGGAGGCGCAGTAAAACTGGAGTTTGGACTTTAAGGATGACTGCTGAAATAGTTGTGTGAGTCCTGAGATTGTGAGGTGTCAGTTTTGGTTCTGGCTTTGGGTCTGGACGCGACCATGTCTCGGTCCACGCCATTGAAGCGGCCACTTCTCGGGCTCTCACCCCTTCAGGCGTTCACAGCCAATCATGTTCCTGTAAGACACATGAAGCAAACCCTCCTCAGTTGGTAGTGTGATATAGTCACTCAACAAAGATAATGGTCAGATAATGAGCAGTGAGTTGTGATCAGGTTAGTTTCAAAAGATCGCCGCCAACAAATTTCAAACAAAAGCTTCATTATTTTGTCTGCTGTTGCTTTTCTATATTATACCTCGCGTGAATATACCGATATTTGTCTCTGACTTTTCTTTTATTGAGCTGCACCCTGTTTTGTCACCATAGTGTCTTATTTTAAAGGCTTCAAATCCTTTTCTTAAACTAGTCTTATCTTCCCTACCATCCTTCATCTCCCCTGTTGTAAGTGGGAGTAGTGAAATCAGTGACAGATTATGGGCTTCTCAAGGGTTCCCCCCGTCACACATGTCATGAAGAAAGCCAGTGTAGTTAATATTTAATACGTTCAGTGATGTACGAGACGGCAGACGCTCAGGAGGGGTCCAGGTTTTACAGTAGTTACAGAGACTGCATGAGGCTGCACAAAGTAGTAAAGCAGGATAAATGTTGAGTGGAAGTATCGATTCCCACATTACATGTTTAAAAAAATAATCCTCATTTATTGGCCTACGTTGCTTCATAGAAAGAAAAAAAATCAATAGATCAGTGTTGCTTACATGATAGTATTATATGTATTAATAAATGTTGATCCTTAAAATTTAAAACAACACTCGTAGCCTCTTTTGAACAAGATTTTGTTTCCCTTTTATAAATATCCATATACTGTTTTGTTTCCTGTCAGTAACTGATGCTCATGTGTCCTCCAGAGAACTTAATTTGGTTTCATTACATATCTCCTGCTATAGACAACTTTTATGCATATATGTACATGACCAGTTCAGGGGTGTTTTTGTTCTGAAGGAGAGGATTATTATGTTGATAGAATTCAATTTTGATTCATTTATCCCACCTTTTATTCATCTACTTTAAGCTCTAAAACAACTTTATAAGGTCAGATAACTAACTTATTTAGCTCGCTTGACCTATCTTTGAGTTGGTCAACATTCCATACGTAACCCTGCAGATACATCATTGCCCTTTGTGCTAGAGACAATAAAAAAAACTGTTTTCATAGTAACTTTTCTGATCTCTCACATTTCATCACTGCTACATTTATGAGTCATATTATAATTTCTATTCAGTGCTATGAGCCTATGACACAGATCATCACTGTGTGACTCACTCTGAATAAGGATAATGATGAATAATGCGCTAATATACGTACATTAGCAGAAGAGTATCAGGCCAGTTCAAACAATAAGGGCAAAAGTAGATTTACTGTGGTACTACACTTCAGTACACTTTTAAATTCCTCCCACATACAAATGTTTTTCCTCGTTTTGGATCCACAACAGTTCAGAGTGACATATTTCACTTTTTACTTCACTGCATTTATCCGTCAGCTGCATTTTGTGCCCCTTTTTTGCTGAGTACAATTTTACATACAAAACATACAATGAGATATTACAAAATGTCACATTTTTTGGATTTTAAACAAAACAAGAATTTGTTAGACCACCTGCAGTTTTAAAGTAGTGCCTTCAGGTTAATGCATCAATAATTTAACACTCAGACATCAGCAGAGGCAGGAAAACTGACAGACAGACCCTTTGATGATGAGATGAGCACTGCAGTTATTTCCTGCTAGTATATGTTCAAGATTTCAGATTGTGTATTTCAGTATGGATAATAAGACCTTAGTTTGGAGATGATGGTAAACACACAAATGCAGTGATAACAATGTGTACAATGTGAGCTGAAGAATAAAAAAGTTGAAGGATGTCTTTTTGACAAATAACATTATAAGAGAAAAGAAAGCGAAAAACATCATCTCCTGGTGTCTCTTGTTAAATCTGAAGTGTAACAAATATCCTGTTTGTTTTCCCAGAATGCAAGTTTGACAGTTATGTTGTGTAGACTGTCTCATGATTTGGCTTCTTGTTTGTGTTTTCAAATATAAAATATAGCAGGAGAAGAAGAATTGTTTGAAACAAGGTTCTGCTGATGTAACGGACAGGTAAAGGAGGAAATCCTTCCATATAACTGGAAGGTAGTTTCTAATAATAGTTCCGTTAGTGAAACATGTGGCCACCTGAGATAAATATACAGTTTGCCTTTACAGTTCCACAGAAAGACTCTTGCTCGGCAGGCAGCACGAGATACGGGGAATTGACTAATATGTGGCTGAGAGGCTGTTTGCAAAGGTGCTTAAATCAAGATAAATCAAAAGAACAGCAAAATCTTTTCTACCGGGGACTGTTAAGAACTTAAAATGGAGGCAAAAAATCACAGGGCATTAGAGGAAAACAATATTGCTCACCCAAAAAAACCCCAAAACAAACAAAGCAAAACTTTATTATATGTAAATTAAGAATATGTTTTTATAAAGAATCTACAAGAAAAATAAGACTGAACAGTCATAAGAGAGAAGCGTGTACAGAGAGAAATGCACTGACCTACAGATAAGTAACAAAATTGAGACAACAGATCCTTGCATTTATCAGAGTAATCAGGAAAACTTTGAAAATTGCAGTTTCTAAAAATTGGAGGCTTCAGAGTATTGAAACAGGAAGTGTACTCAGCTATTAACGGTTGGCTGTTGGCAGTGTACTCATGTATGTCTAGACAGCTAGTAATTACTTTTACTTTCTTTTGCTTTTATTTTGGTTTTTGAAGAAAACCTAAAAACAAGGTGATTGACTTCTGGAGTTACAAGATGCTTATCTTTTCGCTGATTTCTATGGCGATTTATGCACTAAAATGATAACACTTTAGAAATGATAATGCTTGGAAAGTCACTGGTGAATCTAAACATAGGCATCCTTCCTTTGGTGATGCTGGTGCGGACCGAAATCTTTTATACATGTTTTATGCGTGTTCAGTTGGGTTGAGATCAGGTGAATGTAGCATACAGTTCACAGTATGTTCATTTACTGTGCTTTTAACTACTCAGTAATCCTTAGTGTTGCTTGTATGGAAGCAGCTTGTTATGTGTTTCCACTCTTTTATTGCATTTTTCCATGGATTTCATCATCTTTACAGTTTGTGCTTTAGGCTTTCTGGATCATATTGAACTCCACTCTATCATATTGTGTCCCATTCCTCTGGTGTTAGCAAAGGGCTTTAGCATTTTAATGTTTTCTAGCTTATTTGTCTTTGCCAGGAACTTGTCACATTTTGGTGAAAAAGCTTCAGCAATTGCTTGTTAGCAGTGGCAAGTCCTCTCAGGCGGCACAGATAGCTGCTTGCTCTCTAACAAGCCATTAAAATGCGCAATTTTACACTGTGTGAGGACTGTCTGGTAGAGACAAAGTGCAACTCAAAATGCCAAGGGATTCTTGTAACATGAAATATGTGCAAATAAAAACACTAGCCCAGAGGAGGGAAAAGAGGAGACTATATGTGCACCCCCCTGAAGGTTCTGCACACACTCACAGGTGTTTTTCAATTACACTGGCTGGCTTTTGGTCAGGTGGAGGTGAGGTGGAGCTCTGCTGGAAATTATGTGATGTCACGAGCCTAAGTGACAGGCGAATGAGGGAGCTGTCAATCAGGTGTTGTCTGTACACGCCCACACAGTCCTGAGAAGAGATTTAATCAGGCTAAAGTGAGAGCGCCTGTGTGGGCGGGCAGGGGCGTTGCATTTTAACAAATAACTCACGGACGCGGTTTGACACCTGAACTGTTTCTGACCTCCCTGCAACAGAGCCGCATTAGGTTAACAAGCCGAATATAATGAATGCTATTTCACATCATTATCAGATTTAGATGTTTAGTTCAGTTCATTTTCCTCCTCCTCATCATCTGAAAATAACATCCATTCAGCTGTAATTATAGCTAGCACATGAATGCCTAATTGACTGATTATAACTTCAATGATGCTAATTAATTTGCACATTCGCTGTGAAATCTGTTAAAAGACATCGAGCATAGATCTACATTAAATTAGAAAAGAGAAGGTTGGATTTAGCAAAGAAACCAAATCAACTCTCATGGCTTTTTTTTACTTTTTTAAAACTGGACATTGACAGTACTACAGTAATCCCTCCTGTCGCCGCCTCACTTCTTTTGAAGCATTTAACTGATGCTCCTATCCGCGCAGACGTCCGACGAACGGTTGAATAAGCTCCCAGATCACCAACATTATAAGCCACTAATGCTGAGGAGGTCAAAGGTCACACACTGCACTGCACGGCGCTAACAAACCTGTGTTGCTAAATTGATCACCTAAAAAAATGGAAAACTTTCTTTCTTTCTTTCTGGTTAAAATTATTTTCAAAACTGAATTTGAAGTCAGTTGATTTTGTGGGGGTTTATAATGTATTTTTAAATGTCCCTCTTTAAAATTTTCCCTCTAAAAACCTGAGGGTTTTACTGTAATCTCCTACAGCCATGAGGATCAGACAATAACAAATAGTTTTTTTTAAATTATTCCAGTCATTGTCTGCTTTTTAAAAATTCCCAGCACCTTGGTCTTTAACTGCCCCCCCCCATTTTTTTATTTTTATTTTTTTATCCCAGTAGCTATAATCCTGTCATACTGTACAGTATGTAATCCCTCACTCAGTGGTCGCGGTGAATGGTAAACGTGATAACGGGCTAATCTGTTCAGACGAAGCCTCTGGTCTGTGTTTACTCTTCTGTCTGGACAGAGGTTGACCCTGAGCCCACCGCCCCCGAAGCCCAAAGCACAGGAAGACACGAAATGGTTAGAAATTGTATATTGTATATTGTAATATATACATTGTATTACAAAGTGTCACCTTATATATTAGTTCAAAGATTGATAAATTATTCATCTCATCATTTATTCTTTACAATGTTTTTCTAAATCTAATTAAATTCATCATTAGTTGGTTATTAATAAAGCATTTTAATGATTATTAGTAGTATAAATATACAGTTTATTCAGTTCATGTCATTTAAATGATATCTCATAAATCCTGCATTTCATTTATTGGTCATTTCCTTTTTATTTATTTATTTTTTTTTATCTCACAGTCCATTTGTGTGCTCCTCTTCCATGAAAGACACCACGCTGTGCCAATAACACAAGGACAGGAAATCTGTTATTTAAACCTGCTGGGACTCTGATTTGATCTCTTCATCATCAAACAGTGTTAAAAAAAAAAAAAAAAATCTGATTTGGCGCTTAAAGGGAAGAATATGCATAACAACGAGGCCCCGCTGCTTATTATGTTAAATTTAGACCATGAGATCTCGTTTAAAAACTTGGCAACCGGAAGCTGTGAGCTTACGGCCGCGCTGACTGCTGCTTTCTATCTTTGACGCTGACACTGACTAGCAAACGTTGGCCGCGGTGCAGCGCAACAGGTTTCCTTTACTGTTTTGTAGCTGGTTAACCTCTTATAGAATAAATCATAACACTGTGGGTTTTGTGACCCACACCTTTCAGGAGTAAAATTAGAGAAACACTGTCATGTGTTATGGAGCCTTTAAGCATCGATGTCTCCTCTTTGGCAGTAAATTAAACTGGTTTTCCGCGCTGCCATATTCTCTGGTCGTGCTGTTTGTGCTGCCGCTCAATGAACGCAGAGGAGACACCGGTAGGATCCAATCAGGACCTGAAATCAGCTGAGATTAGCGCGATACCTGCGTCACTCCAATCTGATGCCCAGAAAAGAACCAGTGCGGCCATGCTACAGCGAGTCACTGCTCAGCACTCAGTGCTTTGGGTTAAGCGTTCAGGAGTTACCACGCATTTTATCACAGACAAGTGGTCCTCACAGTATCGAGACTTTGCTTAGCATCAGTCTCTTTCATACCATGAAGAGTATATATGCAGTGTCAGCTTGAACACGGTGATATTGAAGGGTGACATTTGCTTGTGTTTGCTCAGAAAACGTGCGGTTGGCTCCAGCGACAGAAGTTAAAACATCTGGAAAGATTCAGAGACACAGAGAGTGACCAGTGTTTCCCTCTTTAGCCAGTTTATAGTGAGAGGTCCCAGGACAGAGACGTCAGTCCAGCACTTGTCATGTTACTGTCAGGTCAAACTTTCACCTTGTCCAACACTTTTGTCCTGTATATGGTACCTCAGACAGTCAGCATCAGGATTCCTGTAGTATAAGCTGTGGCTCTGAAAACCAACTGGGATCAGCTCCAGTTGACCCTCCCTTTAAATGTTGAATGGGTACAGCTATTGGATGGATGCATAGATTGACAGACAGTGTATATTCAGTAATTCAGTTTTTAAATCTATAATAAACTAACAGTAGTCTTCACTATAAGGGGTCATTGATTCAATAATACTTTAGCCAATTTTACCCAATTGTTTAAAAATAAATGTAAATATTGTTAAATCAAAACCCTTCTGGCTGATTTCGACACAGCATTCACAAAGGTGAGATTTACTGCAGGACTACTGAATTTCTTCAGGTCGACGTGTTGCTCGCTCCTATTATGACAGTGTTTTTACATTTCTTTAAAGTTTTAAGTGTCAGTCACTGTTATGACTTTTCAGTCAGTGAAAGCTGTGCATCAAATGCATTCGCACCAATTAATCAGACATGTCAGTCCTGACTTTTAACAGTCAGTAATTTAACATGTACAAATATTTATGTTGAACATCGACCACAGTCTATGCATTGTTTTAATAGCACTTAGTTTCTGTTGATAATTGTCTCAGCTTTTAAAGTCTTATTCTTTTCAGACGGATCATTTTGGATAACTGTAAGTTATTGAGTGAGTCAACCCAATAGATGTGCAGATCACAGGTTGAAATGCAAATTAAATCCAACAAAAGAATTTGTGCCTTTGGATTTGGGGGAAATAGCTTTGAATTGTGAAAGTCGTCTTTATTTTATCATTTTGGATTTAAAGTCGTGCAAGCTGTGGCTGTTAAGCTAGCCCTGGCATACTGTGGCATCTACAGTTCAATGGACATGCTGTATATGGACTTTAGTTTGGGATACTCAAACCTGTGACCACCAAGCACACAGTCCACAGTTTTTTGTTTTGCACTGAGCATAAAAAACAGGAAACTGTGTTCTTACATTTTAACCAGACTTTTGTTCAGGAGACATAACAGCTCGTCCAGCTAACACACACTCCTCTTCTCTGCTGGGGTTTCCATTCAGTTGTTGTCATATTTCTGTTCAGCACATCAAACAGCTTTTTAACGCAATCATTTTTAAGGCCACTTATTAAAAAGCAGAATATTGACTTTTTCCCTTGAGCCCCCTTCACAAAAATTACAAAGAAAACATTTTTACTTTGCAGTCCTTGACTAGCCTGGTGCCAGACTTCTGACTGGCTGCCCACACCTCAGATTCCTTTATTTTCATGGATACCGAAATTAATTAATAAAGGCTTGGAACAAAATGTTAATACAGTTTCATGATTAGGTCTGTCCCCCACCTGCTGTCATGAATTAAACAGCAAACAAACAAACAAAACGATTACATTTGATTTAACTAAAGAAGTCTGTGCTGTTGTTTTGTCTTCTATAGTCTGACTTTAAATCATTAGTGAATCCATGCGTATCTTTCAATATGTTGTTTTAGCGTTTCTGAATATAAATACTTGTCGTATCTTTATTGCTCCTTTTTGTTTGTTTGTTTTTGTAAATCGCTGATTTTATGACTTTAATATTTTATCATGGGTTGAACTAAAGTAAACTGAGCAAAAATGACACCAGAGCTGGATAAATGCTACACTGACTGGACAAGACGAGCCAGACTTACCAAGGCCAGGGTTGTTCCTGTATTTACTCCTCACAGTGTGGACATCGTCTGAGTTACTGCCCCTCACACTACAGTACTTCACTCCTCTGTCTTCGGGTTTATTTGTTACTCTTCCAGATTGAAAAATCAAAGAATCCTGCTGGATTTGTGAGGGCATGGATAAGCTGTGCATGTATAACATGCAGCAAAAAGAAGCTTGACATCTGGAAGAGGGAGATAGAGACAGAGGGAAGGAGATAAGGAGACAGAAATAGATGAGAATTAAAAAAGTATTAGGAGAGGAAAAGAGATCCGAACTGAAGAAGAAAAAGACAGAAAAAAGGTAAAAAGAGAGAGACGGAGACAAAGAAGGCTAGAGGAGGAGCTGAGAGTCTGTCCAGGAGGTAAATGACGGGTGGGCAGGTGTGTGGGTGTGTGTGTGTGTGACCTCACCTTCACAGCCAGGCTAAGCTTCCTTACTGAAGGAAGGTAAGCGGGGTCAGTGTCGACCACGCCAGCTCACATGACCAACGACACTGATCGTAATCCCATAATCCTCTGCTCTACCGCTGCCGCTCTTGGCTAAACAAACACCCGAGCTGTGGAGGATCACACCTGTCCCCCTCTTCTCCTTCTTCTGCTTCTTCCTCACACCCCTCCCCCTCCTCTTCCTCTTATGTCTCTTCACGTCTTCCTCTCCGTCTCACTGACTTTCCTCCCCTCCTTCATCTCTGCTCTTCATTTCAATTACCTTTAATTTTCTTCATTTCTCTCCTTCTTTAACTTCCCCCCTCCTCTTCCTCCTCATTGCTCTCCTCCCCCTCTGGCTCCTTTCCTCCCTCCCAAATCCCTCTCTCCCTAATCTCTTTTCTTCCACACTTGACTCTCTGTTGTTTTATGTTGAACTTTTTTTTTTTTTTTCAAGGATTCAGCAGCAGACACAAGCACCGTCTGGGGTGGCATGACACAGCAATAAACCACTGCTCCATCTTTCTCTTCCCTCTTTTCTCCTCCTGCTCTTTTACTCTCATCCATCCTTTTCTACCTCTCTTTGCCGAATCACTGGCATATTTTCCCATTAGCTTTCTGTCCTCCTGTACAATTTACTTTAATGCTTTAATGCATTTTTACACATCCGTACCCTCAAATAAATCTTTCCTCTGTTGCCTAACATATTTGTATATGTGCCTACAGAACGCACTCTGGTGTCTGATGATAATCTGTCACACTCTGCACTACTAAAGCCACACTAGTGCCCCCGTGAGGACTTTAACCCGTGCTGATTTTGACCCTTTGGTGTTGCTGGATAAAAAGTCGGGGGAATTCTGAAAATAAAACAACCATCTTACCATCCTGCATTGCATTCTGGATATGAAATGCTCCAGGTAAAAAAAAATATTGTGAATGTGTGAAAAATAGTTTTCATTAAAAACTTTAAACTTAGATAGTTAAAAGATTGTTGCTGAGATGGGCTGGATCTTATCCAACATGGGAACCTTCAGTCTCTCCATCATGTCGTAATAATGTGCTGCATCAGATAGAGTCAGTGCTGTCAAAGGCAAACACTTTGCTGTAGTTCAGATGTTTTGACTGGACTGTTAATTGTTACTGAGCGAATATGGAATAATACATAACTTCAGAGTAAGATGTGCTGTGTCCCTCAGCTCTGCCTACAAAATGCACACTTTACTGTTGTGTTGTTGTGAATATTGACATTTCAGATACTATTAATCACTATGGGTTTGTGTTAGATTTCATCATGGTTTTAAAAAGCATTTCTGCATCCATTAATACTTCTTTACATATGAATTTCATAGGACAGAGACCTTTGGACAAGAACCAAAAACAAAGAAATAGCAACAAACCCGACATAACTGACACTTAACAGGAGACATGGCAGTTTTCTAAGCTCCTTGTTTTTCAGATGGTTAATATTCATAGTGATCCTAAACTTAATGAAGAAAATAACGTATCAGTACAAATCTCTATGTGGCTGCATTTCAGCCATTATTTAACACCTCATTCACCTTTTATCACCATTGTGTTATTTTTGTGGCTCATTACCATAGGATTGTACATTTCTTTTTAATTGTGTGAAATCAAAGCCGTTTTACAGGAAAAGGAAGGAGACTGATTTTGCCGTAAATGTACCCCAAATTGGTCTTGTTTACCTAAACTTGTCATATGAACTATTAAAACATCAGAATCCAAATTTTTCTTTTATTTCATTATGTATTTCTTTCTATTCCTGTTGCAGAATGGTTGCGTTATATGTTTGTTGTTTTTCTTGCCCTTTGTAAAGTTAGGCTGGAGCGTTCTGTGACCTTTATAGCAGAGCAGTCTGAATTTAATATAAGAGAAATATTAACTTAAGAAGCTGTTGTAGCCCCGTTTAGTTTTGAAAGTGCTTCAGGTGACAATGTATTCCCTCACCAATATAGTTAAATCAGTCCCTGCTGTTTTAGAACAAAATGTTACTTTTGGTTTTTAGATTAACAAGAATCTTTGTCATAGTTGATTGCTGATTGCAAAATCTTATGAGCTTCCACAGTTGCAATGACATTATTCTACATATTTGTTGATTTGGTTTTCCTCTGACGCATGCTGCAGTGTTTACAGAGGACAGCACCTATCTGACGTATTTGACATGGGCTATGTAGGAGAAACCTACATAAAATATAGAAAATGTAGCTTCTCCGTGTCTGGCTTTTCTGTAACAAATCACATATTTATACTCTCCATCTAGCGCACTCATTTGTGCTTATATTTGAGTCCTCACTACATCATCTTTTCCCTCATTGTTTTTGTCTTTTTTTCATTTTGCCTCTTATATTTCCATCCCAGTCCTTTATTTAGGCTCCATACCTTTCACATTCCATCTCCCTCCTCTAAGTTACCTGTCATCTTTTCCATTAGAGCTGTCACTGCACACAATAGCTAATAACCTGGTCAAAGAATCGCACCTGTGCTCTCGTGCTTTTTCTATAAATTCCTTGTTTTTTCTCCCTCCTCTCACTGCTGGTCTTTTCGTTAGATTTTTGCCCCAGTTAACTGTCGTCGTTTCTGTTTTTCCTGGCACTGGAAGCAGCTTTTTATGTTGATTAAGATTAAAACAGTCCTACTTTTTGTGATTTACTTTTTTGTGTATTTATTTTGATTATATTATAACAAACATATCGACATGGACATGGTGATGGCTCATTATACTTAAAATGTTGTATATTTAATCTGTCATATGTAAAGATATCTCTATATATGTTTTTTTTATGATTTATAAAACCATACATAGCACTCTCAGTGTGTGTTGACTGCTGAATGCTAATGCGTGTGTTTGTGGAGTTCAGTGCTTTCCTCATAGTATCTGCATCTGGCTAATGCTCGTGGATCTTACATATTCTAGCCTTTTATTTTATTCCCACCGAGGCATCCGGCACTAAAAATACATGCGTCACACCACAGGGAGTTCTGGATAAAAGCATCCACCACATGTCAAGTTGCAGGCTATACATGAGTGCTGCCTATCTTTATGTCATAGTGTGTGTTTGCACACAAACTCACAGAGACACACGGTGTGCACAGTGTGTCTCCTTCGTATGTATCAGTATTTGAATATGTTACATTGCACTCCAGATAGTTTGCATTTATATGCCTCTGCTTACCCTGGGGCATCAATTTTTATTTAAGGTGACATCTGTAAATAAATGAGGGTAAATGCTCTTTTCCACCAACATCATACTGTTGGGAGCCTCCCAGTCAAACTGCAGCCTGATCTTTGTCCACTTGAACAGTTGAGGTTGGACAGTTTTTAAAACCTACGGTGCAGAGAGCATTCCTCTTCGGAGTTTGTGCCTTTTCTGTGAACGTGTTACAGGATGTTGCATGTGAAATTGATGTTTTCACATTTGAATTCAAACATGATGAAATATCTGCAAATCACATGCGTCCTGGTCTGATTGCAACGCGTGCTGCAGGCTCAGGTGTTTTTGCTTGTGCTGTGCGTTGTACCTGTGTCATGCTGGCGTGAGGAGGTCTTCTGGCCTCTTCAAGGTGGAGCAGACGGAGCACTCGGAGTACACGGATTAGACAAAGGTCACCAACAATACCTTCGGGTTAAACACACACAGACCATCATAGACACACATACACACGAGCACGCCAGTCAGATTATATGTATTCAATTCCCCCAGGTCATCCAATTTGCTCTGAGGCCATGTTTCCCTGGAAACAGATCAGCGAGGGGATGATGATGATGATGGTGATCTCAAAAGCCGACGTATTTGGATAGAAATAGGTAGCACTGGGAGCAGATAAGGAGACATGAAGCAGATAAGACGGGAGGAGGAAGATAAGGGGCTTTGGGGGCATGGAACAGCTGGGAGGAACGATTTGTACAATGTTTTTGTACAATTAAAACAATTCATATATTGCCAGATGAAAACATATCAGTGTTGGGGATCTTATCCTGGTTTCTGATTCCAATTCTTACCGTTTAAGAAACATATCTGCTTTTCAAATGCCTCAGTCGGTGCTGCTCGGCTCGTACCTCACCAAGACCATTTTATTTGGCACTGGTAAGACAACACTGTTAAACCTCCCATATTACTGTAGTTGTACAAGTCATCGTTACAATTTTCACTCAAGGGCAAAAACTGTCCTTGACTTTAATTTTGGCCTCCAACCTCTTCAAAGCTGTCCCCTCTACCAGCGATACACCGCTTCAACGCTTCGATTACTCCACTGGTGTCCAGTTCATAAACCTGAAAAGCACTTTCTGCAAAATGCACCAGATGCCCTCTGTACCTCCTCCACTGTGTAAAGGCAACGACCCTTCAGTCTGATTTTTATTTTGGAGAAGATTAAGAACACCTTTATTTGTCCCACAAGGGAAAATTTGCAATAAAGTCGCCATTGCCCATTGTGAATAAAAACAGCTGTGTTCGAAACAGTGTTGGTGCTGTTTGAGAAGTCCTGTGCATTTTCAGTAGGCTGTGCCAGTGTCCAGTGTCCAACTCTGGTCATTTAGGCTGAATTTCCTCCCTCAGAAAGGTGGAGTAGAGCTCACCTCTGTGATCCTGGAGCGCAGGAAGCATGCAGTACTACGTACAGGCAGACACCAAATATTATGTATTATGTTGTATTTTGAATGATTTAATGCTCATACATATTTAACTCATTCATTACACTCCACTGGCCATTGTCTCAATGCAACCACAGTCTGAGGGTGTTCAGTGATCTGAATGCAGTGTCCAGCTGCTGGACCTCAGTTCTTGGCTTGGCCATTGTTGGATGTTGGCTGAGCCCTTTCCTGCTAGAGATTCCTCCCATGTCAGACCAGTTTATAAAGACGTGCTTTCTTCCATTTCTCTTTGTCCTCACAGGAGCACAGAGCAGTGCAAAAGATGGGAAAACCCATTGCAAAGTGACAATACTCATCATACAATCAGACCCATGAATTGACACTGATGTGAAATTTTAGCACTGATGTACATCGATCGGACTTGTGAGGAGCTTCACGTCCTTCACGCTGGCGATAGTCATTAATTAAGCCACTAACACAGCTGTCATTCAACTGCAAAAATAGGTTTTAGAAACCAGTTGCAAGCGGTGAGAGCAGAGAGCATTCCTCTCCTTTCATGTCATCTTTCGCCAACTCAGTGCTGTTTTACAGCAGTGCCAAATATCAGAATATCAGAAGCAGCTCGGTCCATAATGGTCCCGGTTAACTGAAGCAATTACCAAACATTAATGTTGCAAATATGCAAACAAGACAGACTAATAAGCAGTTTTACAGACATCGAAAAAGAAATTTTATTAACTAAATTACATACATTCTGCAGAAATGACAGTAAAGATACACAGCAACTAATGATTTCTGCCACCATCAACTTGATCGCAGCACAATTAATATTTATTGTATGGAGAAATCCGGTTGCATGAGAGCTCCCTCTGATGGCCAGAGAGAAAGGGGGGGGGGGCAGAGAGACCAACTGAAAGACTAGGGGACACACACATACACACACACACACGCACACAGATACTCACACATGTACACACAGATTGAGTGGTATTACAGTTTGGCTGACGTTGCGGCTCTGAACTGAAAGATTTGCAGTGTGAAAGCACCTCTATTGTGCTTTTTAGTGTGACAGTATCCAGTAGGAATGTGAAGCTAACTGGTCTTTTTTACACACAATAGATAGCATCGAGTTCAGCGGGGACACCAGCCGCAGAGTTTAGAGCTGACGTACAAAAAAAGCGAGAAAAGGGAGAACGCAGAGGGGGGAAACTGCAGCTTGTGTGTTGTTATCTCAAACGAGCAAGAAACAAGATCCGATATATAAAATTCGCAACTATGCGGCAACATTTAAATGGCAACATGTCTTACTTCACAATGAGACACTGAATTTATTCTGCTTTATCGCTGCCTCCGCTGAAATCCAATGTTTTTTAAGTTCTCCAAACCAACCTTGTATTAAAAAGTCAAGGTTGGGAAAAGGAGTCTTACCTTTTAATTTGGCTTAAATGAAAGCTGTGATCATAATTGCTAGAAGAATGAAAACATCACTGATTGCAGCCTTAAAGGTGATAGTTTGAAAGCAAATTCCTTAAACTCTTAATCCCTGATGAGTTTAATTTTCTGCTGCAAGATTATTTTGTCACGTACATCTCGCTTTTGTAACGTCTCATTTTGGAAGCAAACTCCTAAGATGCAATCTGTGTGTGTGTTTGTGTGTGTGTGTGTGTGTGTCCACAGGGTTTCTTAAAGGGAGTTAGAGAGAAAAAGCTCTTGACACTGTTTGAACTGGTCCGTTGATCCTCAGCACTCTTCAGGTGGCTCATCCCCGTGGAAGCAGTGTGTGTATTCCTGGGTGTGTGTTTAGGAGAAAGAGGTCAATAACCACAAAGAGGAGGGGATGGTGGGTAATGTTGGAACGAAGATTGTGTGTGTGTGTGTGTGTGTGTGTGTGTGTGTGTGTGTGTGTGTGTGGGTGTGTATGTGTGTGTGTCTCTGTCACGGAGGTAGAGCTACTATGGAGCTGAATGACAATGGAGGCGGATGTGGACACAGCATGAAACCGGAACATAACTCTTCAAAAAAGAAAGAAGAAACCAAAAAAGAAAGAAAGGAAAGAAAGACGGGAAAAGAAAATGAGAGAAGGACAGTATGGAGTGAGAAGAAAAGTAGAGTTAGAGAAAGAGAGACGAATGAGAAAAGACATATAAGTGAAAGCAAAAAGGAAGGAAAGAAGGAAGGAAGGAAGACGGAGGAGGGAGGAAGGAAGAACTGTTGAGGTACATTGACTGATTCGGAGGAGGGAAAGCAAGATGGAGGGAGGGAATAGAGGAGGAGTCTCTGAAACGGTCTTTGATCTTGGTCTCGTTTAAGTGGAAAAAGGAAAGGAATTACAATGTGTGTGTGTTTGGTTGTGTGTCTGTGTGTGTGTGTTTGGTTGTGTGTCTGTGTGTGTTTGCGTGCGCCCATCCAAAAGGCCTCCATCCTGGTTTGTCAAATCCTCGGCTGAAGTAAAGTGAGGACTTGAGCCTTTGAGTGTGTGTGTGTTCTTACATGTACTGTATTTGTGTGTACTTCTAAGAGTGTGTGTGTGTGTGTGTGTGTGTGTGTGTGCGTGTTGAGGCCTAGGCGGATGTTTTCAGAGCTCAGCAGCCATGTCGGGGTAAGGACAGAGAGAGAGAGGGAGAGGTAGGTGTAAAAGGGGAAAAAAAGAGGATGGAAAAAAAAGCGTGTCCCAGGAATTTACAAATGAAAAGAGAAGGTTTTTCTCTTAATGCGATTAAATTTTTCCATTTCACCGCTTCCCCGGCCGACAGTTTCAGCTCTTTAGGAGCACAGAGCCGCAACGCAACGCTGTCTTCAAGACGGGACGGCGGGGGGTGGGTAGGAGGGGGGAGGCAGCTGGCAGGGGGTAAACAGGAGGGAGAGGAGAAACGGAGGGAGAGGGAAAGAAAGGCTGGCAGAAATTTTACATTTCGTAAACCACTTTGGCAGTGTTTCGTCTAGTTAACAGTCGAGCCAGTGCAGCGATTCAAGCTGAGAAATTAAATTGAGAAAGTGACAGACAGAGACAGACGGAGACAGAGAGAGTGGGGAAAAAAATGCAAAAGGATTAACAGTGGATAGACTGAGCATGTGGAGAGCGAATGTGAAGTGGTTTGTTTCAACTTTAGGCTGTTTACATCATGAATTGAATTCACTGAACCAGCCGACGACAGTGCAGTTTGAACTCCAGGAGTTCAGTTATGGTTTAGTTTATTTGATACAGACAGAAAAGTGACACAGTCACAGATTTACTCCAGCTTTGATGCTGAGGGTGACAGAACACGTTTTTGGACCTGTTTCCACTCTAATCTTTAATACCACAGCAAGGTAGCAACCGTCAATATTCATGGATGGATTATGAGACAATGAGCCACTGGGCACATTCAGGAGTTACAGTTCCATGTAGACAGTGTTTGTGTCTGTCTGTAGTTGCTTTATTTCTCTTTGTAGTCGTTTCGTGTCACTTTGTAGTTGTTTTATATCTCTTCATTGTCATCTTTGACCTTTTTGTAGATGTTTTGCATCTCAGTGTAGTTGTGTGTCTTTTTGTGGTTGTTCTTCATCTACTTAGCGGTAGTTTTGTTTTTCTCTATAGTTTCTTTTTGTCTCCGTGTGGTAGTTCGATGTCTCTTTGTGGTCTCTTCTCATGTCGTGGCTGTACGTTTGTGTCTCTTAGCGCATCTCTTGCAGTGTCTACTCTGCTACATCTCTATGAGGCTGTACTTTGTACACCGATTTCACAGTGCTCATAGTGGTAATGCTAACATGCTCACGTTTGGTAAAGCATAACGTTTAGCATTTTCACTATCTACCTACACTACCTTAAAAAGGTCAGTTGATCACCAAAATCAGTTTGAGTCTGTCCCTGCAGACTGTATATTTCCAAGTAATGATTGCTACTTCTGTGTCAACCAACATAGTCAACAGACAAAAACAATGCCACCCGTAACCACTTCAGCTTAGCTAAAATACACATATTCATCAGCACAATCAAAAACAAAATCTAATATCAAATTAAAACTCTCTAAGCTCTTTCATGCATATAGTCTGGAAACTGGTTAAAAAAAACCCTGCAGAAACTTCTCCATTAAAAGCAGCAGGATGTATGATTCACACATTATTTTCATGTGATGTGACTATTTAAACACCTCCTCTAATTACATTAAAACCCTCTGTTGTTCAGGACACATCAACAAACAATGTCATGTCAGCGTGCCCTCACCTCTTGTTTGCCCACTGATGTTTATACAATACACAATCGGGAGCAAAAATCTATTGCAAAAAAGTTGCAAAAATTGCAAATTGCTGATTTACTGTAAAGGTAAAGTTAACATCTGCCCAGAGCAAAGGGATCTGTGGTTCCGCGTGTGCTAGAACAAAGTCTAGAGCATCTATAAGAACCAAGTAATAATGTGTATTAGCAAATCTTGTGCGTGTTTTCAAGTATGTCTTAGAAAAGTTTGAAAGAAAAGGTTCAAATATTTGCCCTAATGGTGTAAAATGAATCATGGTCCACGAGTTGCTGTTGGGAACACTGTAGTGTTTCCATACATCACTGCTCCGTTGGGTTTTACAGAGGACGTATTGGTTTTTCACTCCCACTCAATGGAAGCAAACAGGCTGTTGCAGAATGTTGTGGGCCACTGGGAGAAAACCCTCAACTGGAAAAATACTTTCAAGTTGAAAACACCCCTGGCTGGCAAGTAATTGTGTAACCGGGTCTAAACAAACCAAGACCATACATGCAATAAAGTGAACTGATCCAAAGTGGTGCAACCAAAGAAGACAAACTCACTGTGGGTGTGATCGCAACGAGATGAGGCCAATTAGGTGTCACATGAAAATGAAGACACCACTTGGATTGTTTGGAAAACCGTAACTGTTTCGAACAATTGTTGATTGGCTGCTTCGTGACCTTTCCTGTGTTAACGCTGCAGATCTGAGACACTTTGGGACAAGATGAGGTGTCTAAAATGCACAAAATTATGCACACCAAACACGTGAAAGGCTGTTTCAGAGAGAGGGGAGAAGAGACGAGCTGAGGAGAGAAATACCAGCAGCCGATTTGTTAGATTTTCGAGAGGCGGTTCGGCTTTTAAGAAACAACCACTTGAAGATGGAGGCGAGCGATACCCCATCTGTGTGTTTCATGGAGAGGCTCAGCAGCAGCAGCAGCAGCAGCGGCGGCAGCAGACACCAGACATGGCTTTCCGACAGATGCTTCTTGCTTGCAGCACTTTAATGTAATTTGTTGAAGTGTTCTTATAATGATGTTTGCTCAGTGGATGACAAATTTAAGAAGGGAACCAATGGTCCGTTAAGCTACGTGTCTGTCTTTCTAATTAATTTACAGTGACGAAGACAAAGATAGGTATTAAGGTAGCCACACTAGTTTCCTTTACAGTAAAACAAACAATCTGAAGCTCCACTCACAGTGAGTAGCACGAAGCCTGACCAGCTCTCAGCTCCAAAGTGCCTGTTTGGCCGGTTTCCCTCCCTCTGCTGCTATTTGCAGTTTTGGCCACAGTGCCAATCTCTGTTGTCAGACAGAAACCACTTATCTGTGAACAATACAACAATCTTTTTTTGGTGTGGAGCACCCAAAAGGTCACAAATACCTTGGTCGGCTTCCACAGGTCAGTTCTGCGTCTGTTTCCAGGTACCGTATAAAAGGAGGTCATTCACACGCTGGATGCACTCATCGTATGTTGGTCATGTGTTTTTTTTTCTGCTCAATTTTTTTAAGACTACTCATTTATAACAGACTGTGTCAACAAGCAAACAAGTTATATTGAACATGTCCAGCACTGTTCAGCGGGGCAACAAGGCAAACTAAGCTTTCCTTAAAAGTATAATCTTACTTTTATATTATCTATGGTTCCCATGACGACTCCTGTGGACAGGAGTCAATCGTAGTTGATCACACAGAGATCGATCGATGAGATATCACACAGCGCTGCAGTTCCTCTTATCTCTTGCGGAGCGTCATAGTGTCTTCCACCTGACCTGTTTGTTTTTGGATTCACTCTCACTTGCATCATTTTCAGACACAGCTGGCCACTTCTTTTAGCTCTAGAAACCCAGGTTGGTACGCCACCTGCCCAGCACCAGATTGTGAAGCCGATGTGAACAAACTGAAGCAAGCATCACTCGTCTTCTCCTTTTCAGTAATCTGAGCTAAATTTAGGTTGCCTTTGGCTTCTGGGTGCAGACCTTTGACTCTGCCCACTCCACCAAGAGGACTGATCCATCTGGCATCATGACCCTGAACAGCTGTTTATTGGCTGAAAAAGCAATTGATCCAATCACAATTAGCCAATCACAGCCACGGTTGTGACCATCAAACTTATCAAGCTGTTGTCAAGTGCTGTCAAGCTGTGTGTGAGTAATGTTGGTCTGGTTGGTTCTAGAAAATTGAGTCTGTCTCCCCAACAGAAACAGAGTGAGTTGAAGTGGAGTCAGCGTCAGACTGCAGATGGAAATGAGTGTAATAAAGTGACATTCCTTTTAACACATTTACTTCAGCTATATAAACTAGTCAACAGGTGAAATTCAGAACTGAACTAAAAATCAATAGCCCAGACATCTACAGTGGGACTGCTAGAACACTTCCTTCTCAGGTCCATGTGAAATCACTTGTTACAGCTGTTGAAGTCAAACAGCGAGTCTTTTTTCTTAGTTCGTCAAGTCTAGTCGCCCCCAGTGGAACCTGGGGAAATAGAGGAAGTATTATAAGTATTGCTATAGTAGTTATGGAAGATAAACCTTTCCCAAGTTTTATCTAGGACTCATAGCAGAGCTATACCTCCCTGCATGATACTTAAAATATACTATTTCAGGTTATCAACATCAAATAGTTATTTGCTCAATCTCTAATGTCATGCTGGTCTGATCCAATCCCTGCTGTGTGTATTAGTGAGTAATTACAGCCTACAGCCAACCTGTCCTGCCTCCATTTAAAAAAGGACAGAAAGAAAAGTGAGTGCAGGAGTAATGGAGCCCTTTATGGACACTTTGGACAGATATGAAGAGGAAATGTGTCAAATTGTTTGAACCCACTTGTTGGCGAGTAAACAGAAAAGCTGTGGACATGAATGAGAGTCGTTTTCATCCTGGTGTAGATGCAGCAAATGTTGTCTGGGACTTTGGCTTCATCCAAATGCTTTGTTGCTCTTTACTGCTGGGCCCAGAGCGTCTGGTGTCCACTCTGAGCCACAATTCTGTAATTACAAACAGTCCGCTTTAGTGCCAGAATGTGGACTGGCAGTCATCACGGTAGTCAGTGTAAGCACCCACACTTTGGCCTTTGTACTATTACTCGGCAGCCATCTTAGTCTCAAAGTCCTGCTCTGTGGATGTTGCTCAGTAACTTGTGTCTCTGTGCCAGTTGGCCGGATAGAGCACCACGCATCTAACCACAGAGATGTTATGGAGGGAAACGCTGTGTGTCTGCAGCCAAAACTTGTTGAGTCTAGAGAGGTTGCTGCACCAGATCTGGCTATGTTCGATAGTGTGTGGCTGTTGTGTGTGGTTGAAGGGCAAATTGGTCTCTGTGCTTCTGCTAAAATAGATTCTGTACATCCTGTTCAGTTGAACTGTCAAAAAAAAAAAATCACGGCTCCAGCTTTTGTTGGTGTTTGGCAAATACCGGAACTATCACTGCATGTCAGAAAATTGTCAAGCGTGGGTAAAGTACACCACAGTTCCATTAAATGTACTTATAAATGCAAAGTTGGCTGTTTTTAAATAGTATTGTGTGTTTTTGAGCGGTCTCAAGTGAGGAACTGAATGCCCAATTACCAAGATTTTAATCAGGATTTAAATCGAGCGTGTGCACCAATCTGTTGTCGAACCTTTCCTGGCTCATCATGAGACAAACAACACGGTGTCTGACAAGGATGAAATGTTCCTAAAATGATGCACAGTGTTAGAAATTATATTTCCTTTTGCTTGTTTAAATCCTGCTCATCTCTGGATCTTTCAGGCGCATCACCTTGAAATCTTGCACTTCCTCCACCAGTCGGTTAAAAAATCCAATTTATCTGGCTCTGTACTAATGTGGCCAAGGATAAGTAGCGTGTGACAAAAATGAAACAAACAGAGCGTCCTCTCAATGCAAAGTAATTCTTTTTTGTTAAAGTGTTGATACAACAAATAATGCAATTTTGAAAGCATATGCATAGCTCTCAGACTATCTGTGTGTCTTGCAGTGATTTGTGGAGCTCAGATACAAAACACACGAGTCATTACCTCCTGAAGACAAACCGCACTTTGAGTTGTTATTGTGTGCAGCAGTGTATATCAGACAAAACAGAAAGACTCACAACTGCATTTAAATTACAAGGTCGCTTTTTTTGTATCATTTGTTATTCTCTCGCCCCCCCCGAGGCTTCTCCATGCCCACTTTTTTGGCATCTCTGTCCACCAGAGTGTAACAGCCAGCCATCCAGCCAATGAACCAGGAAGCCAGCTATCCTGCCTGCGTGCCTGCCAGCTCTCAGGCCGACCGACAGTGGAGGAATGGGTTGGCCTCTGGAAGCTAATGGTTCATGCCCTCCTCCCAGGGCTGAAAATGAACTGGAATGTTGTTTACCTCAAGCACACCAGGCCACTGCACAGAAAAAAAAAGATCACAATACACAAACTCCAGTCTGAGACTCAGGTAATTTTCTTGAAGGGTGAGACATGCTGAGGTAAAACAATCTCATTGACACCTTCAGATCATTTATTTGGTTTTGTACCAATTTTTGACAGACAAAACAATAGTAAACCAAGTGTGACAGCTTGAGAATAGATTCAGATCTAACTCTGGGCTCACAGTGTCTGCGCTGTCATCAGCAACTTAGCCAAACCATTTGAGAATGAAAAGATCAATCCCATTAAACGAACACAGCCAACAGTGAAGTGTTTTTGGTGCTGCAAAATTCAAACGGGATCATTAAAACGTCTACATTTTTGGATATTTATTCCTTTGGTACTGTATGTACTGCTGAACACTTGGCCCAGTAACCACAAACAAAGCCTAAGTGTGTGTTGGTGCCTCAAGTGACATGGACAAGAAGTTTTTGATTGGCATTAGATAATTGTTCTCAGTTGTTTAACTGAAGTATCTGTGGGACAGGCGAGGGCCCAGGTGGAGCCATCTTGGCGCCACAAATGACATTTGACTACAACTTCTGATTTGTCTTTTATTTCAAAGAATGCAAGTATCCGTCTTGACATGTTTAATACTTTACAATATCTGTCACTGAAGACAGGCGCCATGACCCTACAAACACAAAAAAGCTGGCAGAGGGGCCATCGCGGCGCCACCAGAGACATTAGATTTGCGTTCCTTGTCCAAAATCTTAATTGAAGGAGCCTCAAGTGGCATTATGACGCCAACTGGGGCATTTTCAGAAAGACTGTTGATGTCTATGTTGATGTATTTAATGCCTTTCAGTGTCTATCATGCACAGTGGCCCAAGGTATTCACAGATGGGGCCCGACGTACCATTGAGAATGCCGATGAAGGCTGAATAGGGTGACAATAAAGGTGAAGTGGGAGGTCCATTCAGGTCCATTCAAAGGCCTTTCAACAACACACACAAGGGTTTGAGTTTGATGATAAATGATGTCACAAAAGTCAAAGTTCATTTGTAGGAGCACAGAGTCGCGTGTCAGAGCGGGGTCAAGGTCAAGATCAAGAGTGTTCAAGTTTATGTGTAACTTTGTTATAGTCTGAGGTTTACAAAATATAAACACTAATACGAAGGAGTTTTACGTTATTGTTTTTTGTAAAATATTGGCTCACATGTTGTTATTAGATATGTACTGGATACTTGACATGAATCATAGAGTATTAACAAATGATGCCATATGTGTTTTAGACAATGAGTCCTTCATGCAAACACCATAAAACATGAAAAAGATAGAAAATAGATCACATTACCTTTCAAAGCTAATGGTCTCAGCTGAACTCTCCTGTCAAAGACACAGAAGTTAGACTGCAGGCTTGCCGCCACACGTAGGTTACACTACACTACAGTCGCTTTGCGCAGACATATTCCACATGAGCAGTTAGCAGTCCTTCACATGTGTACACTTGCAATCATTAGCAGATTAGAAAACTTACATCACAAAAGACCCGGCAGCTATGTGGATAAGATAAATATCATTTGTGTTTGGGGGATTTCCATTCACCACACACAATACAGATGGATTCCCAATTTGTTGCGCTTCAATATTTTTTTGTTATTATTGTAACTGCACGAGATGTTGAAAGTGTTACACCAATGGAAATCTCCCAGAGACATGCACAAAAAGTTAGAAGCTTTCAGCGCAAATTGCAAAACATTATATCTCTCTCTCAATGCATTGAAAATGAATAGGAAACCATTAAAAGTGCCATTTTAAACAAGAATGGTTTCTTAAAAAATATTCTTCAATCAAGGAATTGTAAGAGGGAAAAAACACATTTTCATAGTTCTCACTGCAGCAGAAAAGAGTTAAATTGTTCAGTGTTCATTGTTTTTCCCGTTCTTTGCCCCTTTATTATTTAAGTGTCTAACTCTCAGGGTCTGATGTGTGAAAATGAGGTGGGTGTGAGTGCACAATGCAACACTTACTGGAGTAGAAATCCCTCCTGAATGTTCAGTCAGAGCTGTAAAGGGCAGCAGGTTGAGTACTAGTAGTACTCTGGCTGGCTCAACCAGGCATACTGTGTATTGTCAGTGACCTTCAAAACACCTCAGACCTACATAAGACTATCCAGGAAGTGGAGAACCTTGCTTCCCCCTGTTGATGTCTGTGAATTTATGACCTTTCTGAAAGCCGTTTCAGTAGGTCTGCTTTGCCCCCAGGTCATGAAACCTGTTAGTGTAGATGAACAGATTTTTCCCAGAGTACAGACAGAACATAAAGAAGCAAGATCATTTATTAAAAGGACATTCTCCTTGTCGTCGAGCCACTGAGAGGTCGGGCATCTGAGTCCTCATCATCAGGCACTCTTCAGCTGGCTGGATGTCTCTGTGAAAAAAAGCCTTAATCACAGTTCCTTTGATAGTCTGGCCTGAAATCTGCTCATCACTGCACCACTCAGACCTTCAAAATGCAGCTTTTTGCCTTAAGGTGGTGCATTTTGACAACCACAGTCAAGCATCTGCCATTTTTACACTGCTTACATTAAGCTGCAGTTTCAAAGTGTCCAGCGTCTCAACATTTGAGCGGCTTACAATCAGAGACAAATGTTGGTCCTTTGCTTTTAGTCAAATAGTTCGGATGAGAGTTGCAATCATATTGAGCGGTTCCACAGCATTCAAATTGCATTCAGTGCCAATGTTCAGTGTGACACAAGAAGTAACACTGTTGATATTGGAGATACCCTATATACAGTATGTAATACTATAAAGCAGTCAGCTCTGGGTTTTTCTATAATTTATCACTAATTAGCCATGTAGTATCCTGTAGTTATAAGTTTGGGTGTATAATCAATTGAAAAGTCTCTTTAAACATAATAATTACGGGGTTTGCAGATTTGACAGCTGGAGTGTGAAAGACAAAATCTACTTTCTCAACATTTTTGAACAGGTCAGCTGCAAGAGCCTGCTGCTGTTGTCACTGTGGCATCCCAGTTCTATAATAAGTCCCATAAAATTAAATGTGGCTAAATTCCTATATTAGTACCCTTATGAATCATGAATGGATGGGAAAATGGAGAGAGCATCTTGTTGTATTTTAAAAAAGGTTTAAAATTTGGCCTGGATGCTAAAGGAATGGTGAAGATGTTGTTGTTTATTCTCTGCACCGTGGCAGTTTCAGGACATCTCAAAGTTAGCTTGTCAGGCTTACCTCTACTCTGCTTGAATGTATGCGTGAATGTAAATTTGCTGATATGGTGTGTTACATGCTAACGTTAACCACATTGTGATAATGTGCGCATTTAAGTGAGCTAACACTGACATTAACAAGTTAACATGCCAATTAGCAGACTGTGGGGTACTTTCTTGTAGCCATGCTACTAAAATGGCTGCTAGCACGGTTTAAAAGCCAATTAGGCGTGAGCACATTTATCATACACTTACCCTCCTGTTACTCTAGTGTGAAAATTGTACATATTAGAGTTTTAAATAGACGAAAATGTTTCTGCTCATTAAATCTTGTGCTATCCAATGTTCCAGCTGCGTGTAGATGGCTGCACAGTTCAGTGGATTCAGGGGCTTTAGAGCAGGTGGGGTTAAGAATAAGTAGAACCGGTGGTACGCTGGTTCAAGTGGGAGCCACATCAATAAGAAACAAAGTCACATGCATCCAAACACATTAGCGCATGTTAGAGCAGTGTGGTGTGGCATGTTTGTGGCATGCCTGCATGTCGTGGTAACCATGTGAATTGCCGTTGAAGCCTAAATGTAGTGGAAAGACGCTGGGAAAATAGTGAGTGAATTTCTTGCTTGAACTTCTGATTTTGTGCTCGGGTGAGCATGTCTGGAGGCGGAGACGTGTGTGTGAGTCTCTCTGTGCTAAACCAGCACTTGCAAAAAAGATTTGGATGTTTTTTGATACAGAAATGGCAGCACAGCAGTGCATGTTGGTTAACTCGCGCTCCTTGCTGTGTTGAACACACACACGCACACATTCACACTCTCTCAAAAACACACACAAACAGCCAGGCGCCTGCATGTGGTAGCTTCAGTTGAGTCACAGTTGTCTTGTCACACCCCTCTTTGCTATGAACCTATTTGACCCGGCCACACACACCTACACAAACAAAACACAACACACACCAGATGCAAACATGTATTTGTATTCCCAAGAGGAAGTAAAAGAAGATGAAGTAATACGCACTCACTGCTTCTTTTTCATTTTGACACACACTAAAAAACACACACCTCTTTCCTTACCTCCTGAAGTGAAGACATTCACACCCCTTGGTGACTCTGACAACAGGGCTCATCTGTCATTACACACATGCGCACACACACTCATACACAACAGAGGGGGAGAAAATAATGACCTGTGTGTGTGTGTGTGTGTGTGTGTGTGTGTGTGTGTGTGTGTGTGTGTGTGTGCGCGCGCATGTGTGTACGTGTGCAAACAGCATGCACATTCCTGGAGCCGCTGACCCGGGCTCTATGGGTAACCATGACGACCACTGCTTCACCATGGAGACGACCGTTACTCCCTTTTCTCGCCCTCCTCTCCTCCTCCTCCTCCTCCTCCTCTCTTGCTCCCTATTCCCCCCACCCCACCCTATTCTCCTCCCTCAGTGTCTCTCCCTCCACACACCAATGAAATCAGTCGATCCTTCAAACAGGAGCCAGGTGTTCATGCCATCACTCTGTAGCTCTCACTTTCCATCTCTCCTTGTCTTCTTTCCAAGAAATGGTGTCAGTAGCTAAAGCCTCATATAAGCATATCCTATGCGCCATAAATCTCCATTATGGTTCAAAACACATCAGTGAGGCACATGGCTGCTCTGGGTGACATGTTCCTTCATTAGTAGGAACACACACACTGTAGTTTGTTTTGACTCAATACCACACACACCATCCTGTTGTTCTAAATACTTGTACTACAAAAACTAAATGTGTACTAATCCGCTGTGGAAAGTAGTCCTCAACAAATGCACTATTTATTCCTGCTTGTTTACTGCTTACATGGCCCGGCTGTTTTGGGATATTGTTTGCTCTTTTTTAAAAACTGCTTTATATATTTGCGATCTTTTAAAAGAATTATGTTTTCTCAGTTTAATGGCTTTGAGCCTAGTGCCCAGGCAGTTAAGGGACGGGGATAGTGATGATAGAATAATGTACTGTTTGTTTTGGTCCTTTCATGAGATCTCTTGACAATAGCAAGAATACAGTGTAGACTAACACCAGCCTTAATCCCTCAGAAGTCTAAATGGTTTCCAATCCAACCACACCTCTCAGTAACCAGTGGAAAGTCAAATACACAGACGTTTTCTTTAGCGTTCCACAGAACTATTTCCTCTCTTTTTCCTGGTACCATCAGCTGACGTAAGTTTCACAGCAACAGTTTTTATCAACAACGGGCACTGGGATTTAGTGACTGGATGAAAACAACACATTGTTCGTTCAAATTTAAAGGCAGCTCTGAGAAATGGCAGCCCCAAATGGCAGCACCAGGTAACAAACTGAGGTGACATTTGTAAACCACAACAAACACTTTCATGCTTACCAATCTGGCTGGTCTGTGAGTGTTTATTCCACAGGGAACCAAAGGGACTCACTCAAAGGAAAAAGATCTGACACTTGTGGGTCAGCTTCCTTTCTGCTGTGTCACTTTCTGTGAGTCAAAAAGTTTTTCCCACCACTGATCGTGGACAGCATCTACGGGGAAAAAGCCTCACAATCGGAGTGAATAGGCTCACGTATGCTGCCTCACATCTTGATACAGAGAAATTAGTCTTTTTAAGATGACAGATCATGTGATGCCATTTGTTAGCTTGTTATTAAGCAGTGGTCAAATCACAAAGTAACATTTGCTTGTTCGTACAAAATAGTTGGTGCTGGAGGCTTGATGATGCAGTGACTCAATGCAGGGCTAGTTGGTGAACTGCTCTAGCTGGTGAGATAACCGTTAAATGTAGCACTAGACGACTGCAGCAAAAGATCCTGCAACTTCTCGGATTTTCTTCCTCCTGCTCCGTTACCTTTCCCACGACAGGTTACTGCATATCATTTTGTTCAGGACACGGTAATAAAACAGCAAATTAAGATCATTGTTAGCTTAGCCCGGTTGCTAACAGGACAGTACTTTCAAAACATGCATTTGAACTGGTGACTGTTGTCTGTGTCTGCAAACCTCTGCTCTGTAGTGGAACAGCTTTAAGTCCAACAGACAAGGTTAATTCTAAGTGAATGATACAAGAGAGGTAATAAGCTTCAATTGCTGCCTCTCTTTTGCACTGTCTGGATAACTGTTACGTCAAAGGTCAGCACTGTCATGGCTTGCTATATTCCACAGCACAACTTTGCATTTCACCCTCTCCCATCAGCAAATCCATTAATTGCGACTACTCCAGGTCCTTAGTAGAACCATAAGAAGATTATGGATTTAATGATTTATTTTTGTGACAGAAAATTGAATCAACATTGAGATAACGTTACAGATCTCAACTTATCAGTGACATCAAAGGGTGCTTTCACACTTTTCAACAAAGGCTCACAATTTCTGTTGTACTGTATGCATTTGATCTCGTCAATTTGATTTCACATTGAATTTACTTAGTGAGATGCTTGATCTTGATTTTTACTTTAATTTGCCACTCATGTGTACCTCCACCAAGGCTACCTAATGTCCTAAAGATCAAAACACAAACACAGAGATAGACAGTCGGGGGATACATGTGTAGAGTTTTTCACAATCTGGTCGCTTATGAAAAAATAATGAAGATCCAGTATCCTGCATCTGAAATATTGCCTTTTCTGCGGTGCTTGACCAAAGTTTACGACAAAAATCTATGAACAAGTTTATGAGCTGGCCAGATCACTGACAAACAGCACAGTAAACACTGCCTCCATGACAGTAGCAAATATCAGGCACATTGCTAAAGGGCATTTTGTGGATTTCTTATGTTACGACTTTGCCTGTGCACAGACACAAGCAGTCCACCCACACATAGCTGTCACTACATCTTGAATCACTACTTCCTGGCCTCTACACATTAATATGACTGATCTGAGTTTTGTGGGTGGTCATGTTTGACCTTCACTCAGTGACAGGACGTCCTGGAGGTCTGTTACAGCGCAGACTGTCAAGGGTGGCTCATAATCATATAGTTATCATCAGAATTCATCCTTAGCAAATGTTAAATAAATGGGGAGTAGAGATGTCTTTCCTCAGCTGTCCCCTAAATTGAATTGGTAAGAAGAGTGATGAGCTTCTCCTTTGTGTGTCTGCAGAGGTGAACACGGTCTCTCTTCACCTGCTGTTTCGCTGTGCTTTCAAAAAGTCAATTTTTCTGAAATTTAGAAAGGCAGGCTCATTTTAAGATTGATGACTATGAATCTTTGAAATCTTATTAAGGATACTGAATGGATTTTGTGGGCCTCAGGGTCAGAAAACTTGCACTACCAATAAAACACCACATAAAAAACCCTCCAGATCGAAGGAAAATCTGAAATGTTTGGGTTTTTTCCCACAACAGCAGCAACCTTTCTGTTCACCTTCTACAGAAAGGCAGAATCAACAGCTCTTTTATTAAACCTGTTTACATCTCTGTTGTGTCACTTTTCAAGATGCTGTTTCTGCAGTTAATGTAGGCGCTATAAACATATGTCATATGAGTCACATGAGTTCACAGTCATGGAGGATTTATTGTGCCAAACTGAAAACACAAAGGTGTTGAAAATCCATTCGGACTTTGTGGTTTTCAGCTTTGACTGACACACGCTAATGCTGTGTTCATATTCCTGATATTGACACATCCTTCACACCTTTGTGATGGTGTGACGTGGAACTGACACAGAATGTGTCAAAGCATCATCGAGCCTGGGACGTATCAGTGGTTCAAGGCCAGTACCATGTCGTGACAACACCACCAGTCTCATTCCAGCCCACTTCTTTTCACTCAACCTCGTTTTTTCTGCTCCACATTGTTGTTTGAATTTGGTTCTCTCTTGGTCTTATATACTACTTTATACTACATCCACATAGAACAATACTAAGATATGCCATACTGTAGTATGTATGCAGTGTTAAAATCACAGATAATCATTTCACAGCCCCATGTAACAGATTTACTTTGTGATCACAGGACACCAGTAGTTAGAAAGCAGTTTTGTACATTTATCAAACAATCTAATCTTAAAGTTCTCTAAAGAGGATTTACACTGTTTTATTCTTTCATGCTATTGTTGATTGACGGGTGTCTCGACCTACCACACTCAGCCCTGGTTGTTGCTGCCTGCTGTAAAACCCGAACTCTTACATCTGATCAGAAACAAATGCTTTACTTCACCGATACGCACGCCACTTCTCCTCCAATCTGTCGCAAACCCTCAACGTCACCGCCCTTGTCAAGTTGGCGTACATGTGTTTTGTTTTGGTTTTTTTGCTCTTCTCGAGAGGATGGGCATGTTTGAAGTGATTTTCCGATCTCCGCGTAACAACTGCCACCATCTGTCGCTGCCGAAAATGAAGAGCTTTGCCTGTCTGAACCCTCATTGTCTTTTTGTTTCATAAAACAAAAACGATTCACATTTTTTTCCCAAACGTGTATCACAGAATTTCAACTGCAGCATAGGTGGCCGGTAAAAGCTTCAAATTTTGTATCCAGTGGCTTCAGAGATGATATCATCAGGTAGTTACTGTGGCGTCTCAAAATGAATAATGATTTATTACTACAATAAAATGCCGGAAAATTAAAACCAGCAATCAGAGTTTTGTTACGTACAGTTTTGTTGCTATTTTTTGAGTCATATAAACTATAAACTACACAAAAGGTGAATTGATGCCCTCATTCTTCCTGAACTGCATCATCTCTTCTTCCTCTTCCTGTTTCTCTCTTTTTGTCTTTCTTAATAAAGCCGAAACTCCATGAAAACCAAACCACATGCAGCTATATATAGCGCAGAGTAAATTTTGGGATTCGAGGCAGCCCACGCTGTCTCCATTCACATTATTGCAGAGCGGTGGCGTCATGCACCAACAAAGGTGACACCACAGGTACTTAAGTCTGCCATCGCCGTTTTTTTCCCTCCTCCTGTCTTGCTTTTATCTCATCACCGCCAGTCCTCGTCTGCATTCATCTTCCCTGTCTGTTCATCTGCACCGTTTCGCTCCTCATCACCTCCTTTTTTCATCTCCTGTCAAATGATCTCTGAGACCAGTTTGATCCCCAGACCAACTCCCTCCTCCTTCCCACCCGTCGATCTGTCAGTCTTGCTCTATTCCTGATTGTCTGCCTTTTTTCCCCCTACCCTCTCATTCTTAAGCTCATCTGGCTGTCTCTTTCTCTCACTCTGTCTTTCTCTTTGGTCCCTGTTCTCCTCTCACCTTACATGTCTTTTTCTCCTCTGAACCTTTGCTTTTTTTGTTCATTCCCACTCTCATTATCTTCCCTTTAATCTAACCTTCCCCCAATTTCTCTTTCCTCCGTTTCTCTCCTGTTGCTTTTCTTTGACATTAGCAGTCTCTCTCTCTTTCTCCTCTTTACATTTCATCTCACTTTCTGCATCACGCTTCATAAACTTTTCCATCTCTCATTAGATGTGACGCATGTGAACTGTGGCTTCTGAGCGATCGCTTGCCAAGGCCCACCCCCACAAAAAAAAACCCCAACAATTATATGTCAAAATTTTTCAAATGCTCAAGTTTTCCAGCACAAAGTATAAGGATCGTTAGTGTATTGAAGCACTTTTAGAAACATTATCCTTTGATGAACACGTTGAACAAGTTGTTGCATTGCCGGTGTGCATGTGGTCCTCAAGTCTTTAACTTTTCTTCTGCGACCTTCCCACAATTTTTGTCTCACAGCTTGTAATTCTCTCCCTCACTCGCCCCTTCTCAGAAATGCCAGAACTATTTCTTTACCTCTTATCTATCATTTCCTTTTGTCTCTCTCTTATTGTCTTCTGCCATTAGCTCACCAGTCTGTCTCTCTGCTCCTCTGGCAGTTTTTATTTCAGGCTCTTTGACCCTCTTTCCCCTCTTTTCTCTCCACTTTTTTTGTTTCCTCTCTGTTCCTCTTCTCCTCCCTCCCTCTCTCACTGACATTTCTCTCCCTCATCATTTCCTTCTTTCACTCCGTGGGTCTCTCCACCACTAGTCACTCTCCTTGCCCACCATCCCACCACCACATGCACACACGCGCATGCATGCACGCACGCACGCACGCACACACACACACACATGCACGCACACACACAGACACACGCACACACTCCTTTCTCATTCATATTCCACCTGTGTCAGTCTCCTTGGAGTTGCCTGAGGGAATCAAATCCACCTTCAAATTCATCTTTTTATTCTTCTTATTCCCTGTTTGACTCAAGGTCTTAGTCTTTTCTCTATTCTTCTCCTTTCCGTAGTAAGTATAATCATCTGTGCAGAATTACTTAAGATTTTGTTACTTACGCCGAAGCAAAAATATGAAAAAATGCTGTACATAAATACAGCTCGGAAAGCACAATCAGTCGATGTACATCCAGTATCTACACGTGGGTATAAAATTGCATTATGTGACTGAATTTGTCCTGAAGACATCGCACTAAAAGCAGAAAATATAACAGACAAGGACAAGGTGAAATATAAGAAAAAAGGATGATGAAGAAAGAGGAAAATCCTGTCTAGTCTCTGCAGAGGACATTCAAGGATGCCTGCAGCTTTAAAGGGTATCACCAGTGTTATTTCATTATCTTCTTTTTTCCATTAGGAAGCACAGTTACATACTTCTGTTGGCTGTAAAGTGGCAAAACAAAGCTTAAAGTGGAGTGAGCGGTAACCTTTTTACCTTGAATAGTCTTGGTTTTTCAGTGAGATACAGTTTTTGAAAGGGCAATGGATATGTGTCATAAAATTATATAAGAGAGCATCTAAGGGCCTCACAGTCTTCAGCAGCCAGTGGAAATGTATCACCACAACTTGACTTGTGCACTGTCAGATGGTACACTGCATGTCACGTATTGTGTGACCAAAGTTCTCTGTTAAGTGATGGCACCTGAATCTTAAGGTGAGCAGGCTCCATTCGCTCATTCAAGACGGTGAGATGTTGAAATCTCTGACAGCTCGTCAATAACTGGGATGCTTAGATCAAGAGTGGACTTCCAACTTCAAAGCAAATTAAATTTATTTATTTTTGTATGCATGTGCTTCAATAGTCAGATTCGTGTAACATCCAGACATGCTGGCAATACAATTATATATTTGTGGTGGAACAATCCACCGGTATGGTTTTCAGTATGATCAGAATGTATCTATTTCACTTTCAGCCAAAAGAGATGAAGTAAATGTGTCCATCCAAATGCATTGCACTTGATGAGGAATATATTTGTCTTTGTAAATATGTAAGAACCAAAACCAGCTTCTATTGGCTGACAGCTACTGTTTTCTGAAGGAGAATGAAGTTTCACATTTGCTTCAAAGCGTTAACAGAAGTCTCCCACATCTTCCCTTCACTTTACTTGTTTTGCATAAAATCAGTTGGTACATCACCACACCCACGACAGTTCCCCGTTCTGTTAGTTTGATGTTCAGAAATGACTTTTTGGAGGCCTGCAAAGTCTGTGTCCATAAAAAACTGATTTAAGGTTTGAAGAACATGCATCAACCCTTTACTGCCAGTAATTACAGTAGCTGCGTTGTAAAATCGTGTTTGGTAAAATGATCATACTTATCTAAATCGTAAAATGACGTGCAATACAGCAGAATTACTCTGAAAGTGGTGAAAGGAGGTTTTGAAGGGTTTTTGAAAGTAATGATTTCAGCGAGGCTGGGCACAGTAAGTGATGCATTTTAAATGTTTCCAGTTTAAGTTTGCTTCAGTGTGAGAAAACAAGATTAGTCTGACCATAATCAACCAGCGATGAAGAATTCAGCTCGACCATCTCAGATTTCACGCACAGAGAGATACAATGCAACATTCCCTCTGCAATGGGTACCCTTTTAAAGCTTAAAGTATTGAAACAACAATATATTTGCAAATTACCACTGTAAACTGCTAAAACTAGTCTTGGTTTGTCGGTTGCCATGCCAACACTGTGCAGCTAGAGCGTTAGTTAGTGATTTCTCTTGTTATCTCTACAGTAGTCAGAATTAATTAAAGTTCACTTCTTCTTATCATTCCCATTTCTGCGATTAACACACTTCACCAGCTAAATTTGGTCCTTCATCCACACGACGCAGGCAAGTTTCTGAAAAAAACTAAAAACTTTTAGTGCGGACGATGAAAACAGAGCTTCGGGAAATGCTGACATAAACCTGCTTGGACAGGCCGTGTGCTAGTAAAGTTAAGAGCACCCACCTCTAACCCACTCAGGGATCACTCATTTTAAATGTCAGTTTATTTCATCAGACAAAGTCACTATCACAAAGTACAAAAGAGATGTAGCACAGAAAGTAGAGTTCACCCAGTTAACAGGTAATATTTATGACTAGGCTGTGTTTCCTGCTGCACGTACAGGCAAATGTGGAAATGAGTACAACCCTCTTACTTAAAATACTTTTACTTTATTAAAACAGTGCAGGTAATTACAGGCAGCAGTCTCTTTAGCACAGAATGGCTGTACAGTCAGAAAACATTTCACTAGTTTCCCGTTGTTTAATTGTTTCGGTGTAGTGGGGATTCTGTGTGAAAGCACCCTGACATCTCAAGTCATATTTACACAGGAGTGGTGTTGTGGCTGTGGTTGCGCTCTATCAGTCCTCCCACTTGTCTCCCTCTCTCTCTCACTCTGACAGGCCAGTGGGTCTCCTGGTGAGAGCTGACCTTTCTCCTGAAGGAGAGAGAGAGGCGGCAAACGAAGCGAGAGAGGTAGTGATGTGGGTGAATGAGCGAATGATAATTTACCCGGATAGAAGGATAATTGTTTGTGTGTTGTCGGACAGAGAGGTGCATGCGTATAGACAGTATGTAAAAGAGGATGGTAAGGTGAATTATGAGATGTGTGTGCAAGTGTGTGTGTGTGTGTGTTTCCGTTTTTGAACACATGCGTGAAAGTGATATGTGTTAATGTGTGTGTATGTGTGTCACTCTTGGTAAAATGCAGCAGTGAGAAAAAGAAAAAAAGGAGGGGGGTGTGATTGTACGTGTGTGTGCATACCATATGTCCAAGGCTTGTGTATGCATGTGGTTAACTGATGGTAAATAGAGATATTTACAGCATTGTGTCTTCATGTGGTAACCATGACGACATCACAGTGGGAGAGGCTGTCTGTCTCAATGCATTATGACATCAATGTTTAACCCCCAAAACACACACACTCACACACACACACACATGCAAACACACTGTGAATACAGCTGGTAAATGCAGACACAGTTGCTGCTTGGTTACACACGCAGACCATACATTTACATAAAAATACACACACAAACACACATGATGCCAAGCTGCAGGTGTGCGGCACTTGAGCCTAAAGTGGAGAAACACGCAGCTCTTAACCTCACACACACACACATAGAGATGCATACGCACTCAAGTGGGGCAGGAAGAAAACCTGTTAACACTCAGAGGGAAGCGTGCAGGTCTCTGAAGTACTCTGTGAACACATTGTAAAGTGGTAATGTGCTGTGTGTGTGTGTGTGTGCGCACGCGTGCGTGTGTGTGCACCTGTCTTTTTTGTACAGCTAGAAACCACCGTTCACCCTCTGAATTTCTTAATGTAATTATTCAAAATATGGATCTGCATCAGAATCCACGTAATGACCGTATAGATTAGTCATAGCAGGTTTTTACATTCAAATGTTTGAAAATGGTCAGATTTGCAATATTTAAACCCCAATCTAGCTCAATAATATTACAATTGAATGTATTAAGCTCCAAGGCTGATAGAAATTCAACCAGTTTTTCAGGTGAACCGAAGTGTTGAAACATCTATTAGCTATTGTGATATTTTATTTGGTTCTAAAGGAATGACCACACACCTAGAGCCAAATGATTTCAGTCAGCCGTCCGAAATATAAAGGCTAATTGTTGGTTATGACAACTTGAACCTAATTTTTATAGTTTTGGCCAATCGTCATCTTTCTGTTATCAGATAGTTTTCACCACAGTAACCCCTGAGATCAGGCAGCACAGGGGCATCACTGCAAGTCCAACACGACGAGAGGCGAGCAGTTGGTTTATCAGACTGGCTGAAAACAAGGCAATGGTTAAGCCACTTTACTTCAAGGCAAAATGAAAGTGAGAATATATGAAATGTTGCTCAGAATCCCTCATTGCCAGGAAAACTGTGCACAACTACGGAAAGTATTGAAGGTCAACCTTGGCTCAGGAGGTTACACGCAGTGGAAAGTTCACTGCTTCCAGATAAATTTGGCCAAGCAAGGAATTGGTTTACAACCTGCCTTATCAACTGATTTAATCATGTTTCTTGCCCCATTAAACCACTTTTAGTGATTTCAAAGACCTCACCAAGTGATTTGATGTGTACAAGATTGTTACAGACGGTGAAAACTATTTAAAAACTGCAAAAAAGATCAAAGTTGCTGTAAACTGGAGTTATCAATTCGTGTCTGTTTGACAGAATCATACAGTTTCATTACAGATCAGCAGTGACACTGAGCAATCAGATGCTGAATGCAGGGAGAAATCCATCTCACACAGGGGGTAGATGTAGACTTTCTGCACCAACAGTCTCCTTAATGAACCAGAAAGCAATGCAGCAGCAGCACAAGTGTTTTAAATGAGAGGAGGCACAGCGCTCACCTTTAAAACAAACATCCTTCCTGCTCTTACTATGCTGTCACGCTCACTGTTGCTCTTTCCACCTGTTGGTAAATCAGTTGAATGCAATTTCCCTGCATCTTGTAGGAAATCACTAAGTGAATTAGAGGAAGACAAAGAAGACAAAGGCGATTCAGGAGACAAAGAAATAAATCTCTACACTTGATCTGAAAATATCCCCTGGCGTGCCGCGAACGTCTCAGACTGATGATATCTAACACTGTAAAATAATCTGAAGGAGGGTTTTTCCTCTGATGATATTGAGGTAAAGACGTGTTTCCAAATACTATCCATCACCTCGCTGCGTGTGTGGGTGTCTGTGTGTGACAAAATGTGTGAGATAGTGCAGGTGTGTGGGTGGTGGAGACAAGAAATGGACGGAGAGAGAGAGTGAGAGAGCGAGGGAGAGAGAGTGAATCATTCCCTGAACAGACCACCTCGACAGCGTGATATCAGATGCATTATTTGATGATTGGATCGCTGGCTACAAAAGCTGATAGATCTCCGCCTGAAATTGATTTCTGTCTGGATGTGACTCTCTCTCTCACGCACACACACACTGAGGCTATGAGACAGAAAGCCAGGGGAAACTAATTACCAGTTCACGGAGTGTCTGAGAAACCTGAACCTCAATGAAAACACCTGAAGGACTGGCAGGCTGGCAACTAGAGACAAAATAAATTGGGAAATTAATGTTCTATTATTGGACCAGAGTGTGTGCAAGTGTGTGTGTGTGTGTGTGTGTGTGTGTGTGTGTGTGCTGCGGGGGGAAGGGGGTGCTGGTATTTTCACAGGGTCTGATGGTTTTATCGCCTTTAGCATCACTTTTGGTCTTTCTCGGGGGCAATTTTATTAATCTACAAAGAATAATACATTTGACACATGAGCACTAAGATTTCTTGCATTTAAAATTACTCTTCTCCACGTTGTGAACAGCAACAAGCAAATGATTTTTTTTCTGACGCTTCAGGCTCTGCATGTTCTTTTTTGCCTCCATATTTTTAATTTGTCTTTTGCTCATGTGTCTTCATGAGCATTATGCCTTTGAGCCTATTTTTTTCTGACCTCCATTGTGTTCTTTAATGTGTTTTGCGTGTAGCTGAGCATGTTTGTTTGCAGTTAAATTAGAAATCGTGCATTGTGCGAAGTAAGGTGAGGCAAGTATAGTCAGTGATCAGCATAAGACCAACAATACCTGAGAATCAATCTCAATTCCGAGAGCGCCGACTGCAAGCCAGGCGTTATTGTCCAACTTTAGTGACTGACTCCACTAATACTCTTATGTCTGAATGGGAACAAATCCCTGCTGCCAGGTTACAAAGTCTTGTGAAAAGCCTTACCAGAGCAGTGCAGGCTGTTACAGCAGTGTATGAATGCCCATGGTTTTCAAATGAGCTGCTGAAAAATGTCACAGCACAGGTAATACTGATAAAATGATTAGTTGTTACGTGTAGAGGATTTAATTACCGCTAAGCCTTATGGATGTACCAGCTGCTAAAAGGCCTCGACATAGGCTGAATCCTGTGGGTGTCAGCACATGAAATGAAACCCTCCACTATCTTCAGCTAGCTTCTTAAATTGGATGACAACCTGAAACTGTGCCAACAATCATGTGGGTGTCCATTTTCTTTTGCCCATGTAGTTCAGGTTCCACCCTTGTGCCACAAAAACTCCACAAACTGTTAAAAACACGTACATCTTTGAAAGTTTGGCGACCTTTATTCCTTTAAAACAGAGAATATTGCCCGTGCAGCTCAACATTACTAAACTGCAAACTAGTGTAAACTGCATCCCCTAGCATGCTCAGTAGCATCTAGCCATCATGGAGCTTCTCTCGGGTGATTCAAAACTGCAGATGGCATGCTGGCTTCAGATTATGGTGTAGAAGCGTCAACACGGTGAAGGTATATCAGTTGATGATAACAGCCAATCAAGCCTGCAGCAGAAGACCTAATCAAATTCTAGCAAAATATATAAAAAATATAGCTAATCACTGTGTTATCACAAGCAGACCCTTGCATAGTGAAGCGATGAGGTTTTTGTCTAAAACACAAGCTTTACAACAGAATAGTCTCAGATAGTATATATTTTTCTAAAGTATAATCTCCCTTCCATTACTATTTATTTATTTATTTATTGATTGATTGATTTATTACGCACATTGGCCCTGACATGCTGTTGTATTTCTCCATTTGGAGACATTGGAAACTGGAAATGTTTAAGGTTTTTTGTAGGTTGCAACTGCTCATAAAATAAGGTCATTTGACTCTGGCTTGAGACTCAGTTCAATGACAGTAGCGATATTTGTTCTTTGCAGTCCACATTTAACTTTGAATGCGAGTCAGATGAAGCTAAAACCATGCAGATACTTCCAGGCACTGAAAGAGCAGGTAAAACTGACTTAAGAAGATTCACCTCCCGCTACATCTCAGCCTCTGCCCGTCTATAGGAGTAACATTAGTGGTCACGGTGATGTTGTTACTGGTGTGTGTGTGTGTGTGTGTGTTGGGTTGGGGGTTACCTCTCTGTCAGAACTCTTCTGTCACACTCTGTAATGATCAAAGCCCTCCCTGGGACCCCCTACCGTACACACTCACAGCCAACCAGCCAACTGGACAGGAATTGCTCAGCCATGCAACCCCCGCTCCACACGGCTCATACAGGATCTCACTCACACATGCACACACACACACACACACACACACACACACATACACGCACGTATACATACACACATACATGCACGCTACTCCTCTCCTGTTTCGTGTCTTTCATCCCACTGGTTCCTTCGTCTTTTCTTCTTTCTTTAACACCGTGCTGTGTGGTTCTCCGCTGTTTCAGCTCCTTCAGTTTCCAGTTAAAAGTTTGCTGTTTAATGTATCCCCGCTTGTTGTCTCCCTGTCTTCTCCTGCAGGCTCACCTCACTGTTACACTGGGTTTTACGTTATACTTCTTGTGCTGGTTCACAGTTTCTCTTTTTCAATTGGTTCTTACTCTGCTCACTTTGTTGTCAGAGTCGATGTTTGACACTTTCAGCTCTCCTGTCGTGCTCATAGAATCTCATTGTTTCAGTCTCTCTCGGTTTACTGAGATTAGTGTAATGAATGCCTTTTTGTGACTCCTCCAACCTTTCATTCCTTATTTGTAGAATCTTTACCACTTTCACCCTTTTGCATCACTTTTGCTGAATCCTCTCTTCTTACCTAAGATAGATAATAGGATTATTTCTACACTGCATCTTTTCACCTGTACTATGACTTACTTCTTTATTCATACATACTTTTACGAATGTATCTTATACAAATTAAATTCAAGTGCAACTAAATTGCAATCATATTGAAAAATAGAGAGCAATTCATTATATATGATGCAAAGTCTAATTGCATATCCAACAGGATGTTGATAGAATTCAAAATTAAAACTTTGAACTGTATGTTTTGCTCATTAGCAGTCATTAAAAATAAAAGCTTATATCTTTATTTTCTGTTATTTAAATATCACTCAGTTTCCTGCAGAGGCATTAACTACACTCACGGTATTGATCACAAGAAAACTGGTGTTGTGGTTCAACTATTTCTAATTGGTAATGCAAAATATTTGCATATTGATTCATGGTAATTTATTTTTTTCTGGACATTGGGTTATATTGTTTTGGTTTTCTTTGTCTTTCATGAAAGAGTATTACCCTCAGTTCACTTCTACATTCTACATTACATCCTTCCCTCCCTGCCTCCGTCTCTCCTTTCATCTTTTCAGTGACGCTTTTCATCAAAGACGGATCTGATTTGATAAATTTTGTTTTTACTGTGTGTTTTTTAAAGTTTTGGTGTCTCCTCATGAATCCTCGCCTCAAGATGGTCTTCAAAGGATGGTGTTAGCCTCACTTTCACCAACAAAATATTGCTATTGCTTAATTATCACCCCCGGAAAACTTCAAAAGACTCATAATGTAGCAGCAGTTCTTCTCAGGGTTATATTTTATTTTGTCAACAGGTTACAACCCCAGTGAAAAGTTACATGCTGTTGGAACGTCGTCCCTGCGATTACCGGTGCGATTGAACCCCTCCCTCTGCTCATCATGAGCCACTGATTCCTGGTACATCTTTTTCATTTTGAAGGAAAGTGTGCATCCCACCTCCCTCCACATCCACATCCCCTCCTCCGGGCCTTGCGACAGCCCACAGAGCAGAGAGACAGGAAATGGAGCAGAGAGACGCGACAGCCCAGCACGAGACTGGAACCAAACCTAACCACCCACACACACACACACACACACACACACACACACACACACACACAAACACGCACACATCTGCACTGATACACTAAAACCTCCAGGAAGCCCCATTTGTTTTCTGACTTGTCGCCCCCAGAGATGCTTTTCTGCCTCGCTCACAGCTGATTGTTCCCTACATGTCCAACATGCTGGGAGTTTATATCTTTAAACAAGTTAAAACCGCTTTGGATCCTACACCAGGACATATTTTTGACCTTTAACTTCCCTTTTAGCTACAACACCTTTTAACTTCACAAACTGTCTTTTTTCAGCATTTGCCTCCAACCTTGTGTACAGTGTTGTATTTGTAACATTTGTAACAGTTTTATCATGCTAGCTAGCTCAGTTTCCACAAAATAGCTGTATGTTGGCAGTTTTAGAACTGCACAAATGGGATAATCCAGTTAATTTATCAAAGCATCTCCAGCTCCAGAAGGAGCTGCATGAAGTCTGACAAATTACCCTAAGGAATGTTACTTGTTCAGTTTTTACTGCAAAAGAAGAAGTGAGGTTTACACAGTTTAACATGATACTTTACTAGAATAACACAGAATAGCACAGACATGTTTCTTGTCTGCTGAAGTCTGAGATAACCAAGGGGCACATTGACAAATGCAGCAGAAACGAGTAAAAGTTAATTTGATAACAACTACAGCAGGCTCCAAACTGTTCCTCACAACACGCAATTTCCTCTGTTATGAAAGCGGACTTCTCTAATGTTTGCTGGTGATTTAGTAAAGCCGTGTTTTCCTCATAAAACGAATATCACTGTAAGCTGTTGAATCTTTATTTCATTTGACTTCAGATGGGAGCAGATTTAAATCTGATTGTGTCATATCAAATATATTTGCACAGCAGTTTTCTCTGCCACTGGAGTTGGTGCGTCACTCCGCCTTGAGACACAGCCAACCCACCTGAAAGAATCTCATTAGTATTGGTATCATCTGAGACTTGTCTGATGTCTGACAGTCTAAATGCTGTTTCAGACATTTCTCCACACTGACGTTTGGGGGTTTTTTGGGGAGGGGATAACAGGATAAGCATGTCTTGGAACAAAAAAAGCCAGTTCTAAATAAACGAATGCTATTTCTGATTTACTTGTTAACCGAGACAAAACGGAGAAAATGTAGCAGTAAACCCTGTGTATCATAAGCCGACTCAGGTGCTACCGCCCAAAACTAAAATCAGACCCCAGAACTGGCTCGCTAACCTCGGTCACTCACAGATTACTTTACTATAGCTGGTCGGGGGCTGACTGTGCACTACATCCAGAACAAAGCGGAGAGACAGCGAGAAAAGGCAGAGAGGATAAAAGAGCAAGAGAGAAACCCAGAGAGGACGATTTTGAAAAAAGCTGCTTGTCATCGGCTCTGCGGAGCTGAAATCCCCTCTCTCAGCTCTCTGGCTGGTGAACAAGCAGGGAGCCACAATGGCCAGCAGATTCCCCCGGATTTGGAGCACAAAGGGTAGGCAGTCGTCCACCCAATAACCCTCAAAACCCCACCGCCCTGCCACATGCATCCCGCCCCACACACCATCCCTCCTTCCATTCTGATCTGATGGTCAATGGCTGCTGCAGCCTCCTGAATCAGTGGCCAACTGAAACAATACAATTCATGTGTGAATGTGTGTGTGTGCATACACACTTACCCAACAAATCCTGGAGATTTTAGCCAACTGTCACTGTCCTGCCAAACAAGAGTGTCATAGTTGAGGTAATTGGAGTTTTGCTCCAGGCACAAACACAAGTTTGTGTTACTATGGGTGTGAGGACAGTTACAGTGTCTTCAGCGTCTTCCCTCCTGTATGTTAATCCTAATTAGAATCTTCCAGCCATAAATTCACCCTAAAATTAGCTCAAATTACATCATTTTGCAGAAATATCAACAGTATAAAACTGAATAGTTTTTTAGTGATAGTGATACACACACTGACTTCCAGCCAGCTGTAAATATGTGTTTTTAAAGTTTTAAACACTGGATTCAAGTTCAGCCTTGGCCCAGGCTCATTAAAAGTTACCTGCTCTTGTCACAGGTGGACCTCGCAGAGAAGACCCATTTCTAGTCCTTACCCTTAGCTTAAGAAACTCGTGGCTTCAAGTTTATTGCAGCCAGGTGTTTAGTGCACTTGAGTTTGGCATAATCATTAGGTTGGTCTCAGACAATTAAACAATGAAGCTATTAAGCTCAATTAATGACTAATGTCTAATGTCTCAGGCACTATTATGATCCTGCCTGAAGCGAAGGTAGGGAGACGGCAGCAGGTGGCTGAGTGTAGCACAGCGATGGAGCATCCACTTAGCCAAGTTACAACTACCAACTGTGTGTGTGTGTGTGTGTGTGTGTGTGTGTGTGTGTGTGTGTGTGTGTGTGTGTGTGTGTGTGTGTGTGTGTGTGTGTGTGTGTGTCTGTGCACGTGCATGTCTACATTTCCATAAGCATGAGCCAAAGCCTGACTCTAATCACCAGGATTGTGCCACTTGTGTCTGCCATGACAGTGATAGTAATTGCAGCAGCATTTGGCTCCAGTGCTAATAGAAGTGTGATGAGCAGCCGGGCAGCCGCTGGGACCAATCACCTCTTCAGAAACGGACATCAGAAGGTCTTTAATACGACTCAGCAGTGGGGTTTTTTTTTTTTGTTTTTTTAAAAAGTAATTGCGGTTTTGATGTTTTATTTTTCTTATTTGTGCTGTAAGTTCATCTATGAGGAAAAGGTGGAGAGGGGTTACCAAGAAAAAAAAACCATGGATGAATAAAGAGAGAGCGTCCATTTCTAATGCAAGAGTATTATCATTCAAACTAGACTAACAAAACTTGATTTAGGAAAAGTGTATAACCCCAATCATCTATAGAGTTGCACTACTTCAGCAGTCACTTTATTTTTGGCTTTAAAGGGCCATTTCATCCTGCTCAAAAAAGCTTTCTTCATTGCCTATTTAGGCTCAAAATCACAGACAGAATGAGGGTCCCAAAGTAGAAACAGTTGATATACTGTAGATTGGGCAATTACAGATCGTCCTGTGGAGGTCTCTCCAACTCAGAAGACATTTTGGCATTGACCTAGAGTATCCCACAGGGATTACTCACCCCATGTGGCCTGGGAACCTGTCAGGCAGAGCTGCAGGATATGGCGGAGGTGAGGGACATCTGGGCTGCTCTGCTAAGAAGCTGCCACCATGAACCAGACCAGTATAAGTGGTGTAACCTGGATTAATGAATGACAAACTGTTTCTGTGGTTTTGCATCTTTTAACTATGAATCATATGAACTACATCAAAACCACTGACTACCCAAAGCATAGGTGTTGAGCCACCTGCAAGACAGAAATTTATTTCCATCATTTACTTCATTTATTTCAGGGCACCATGAAAAATCCGTTGGCGCGATTTTTGCACCATTCTGATCACTGACACGACTGAAATGTCTTATACTTACGATATACAAGTGAAAACCTTTACTGGCTGGTGCTGCAAGACAAAAAGTCCAGGGATTACCATAAACATCTGTACCAAATGCCAGTAGCCATTGAGATATTCCAGTCCAGCCCCAAAGTGTTGGACCAATAAAACATTTCCATCCATAGAGCGAAGAATGAGTTCAATGTGATTATCCAACAGCTATCTAAAACATAATAAATGGATCAATATTCTAAACAAATAAGTGGACACGTAGTTTATAGTTTATAGTGTAGTTTTTAACCCAGTATTTTGCTTGAAATAAAATGTGTCGAGATGAAAATCATTTGGTTGATCACAAAGAAAACTGTATTAGTTGAAAAAATAAAAATAATGTATGTTTTTGCCTGAGCTTGACACAGCACTGGTCCAGGAAATATTTTCCCCGCTCAGTCTTTCCTCTGGGATTTTATATACACCAGTTTGATGCAGTTCCAAGCATTCAATCAGTGCTAAACCCACAGGTTAACTCAGAAATGTCACACAATTTGTTATTACTGCAGTATTATCAATCAGAAAGTCGAAGGGTACAACCTGTTTATAGACATTTTTTACTATCAATCCCAACTTTCTTTTTTACAGCTGTTCTTTTCAAGGCTGTCTAAGTGAGGATGAGCCGCCGGGCCTCTCATTCTCCACCAAAAAGACAGCGACAAGAGGATCAGCGGCTCAACTGACCCACAAAAGGTTAAAAATCTGATTTTCTGCTCTCTTGTAAATGTAACCAGTGACTCATACCACGCTGCCTTCAAACCTGGCTCCCACTTTCAAACAGTTTCTGGGCAAATGACCAATGCTATCAAAGAAAAAAGCTTTGATTCCCATGGCATATTTATTGATCATAACGCTGCCTTTTGATATGTGCTGCTAGAAGGGGCGCTCTCCCCTGAATATCAATGAAGTCCCACTGACAGGCAGATAGAGTGGGAATATCATCAAGGGCCTATTCATATTTCATGTTTTTCTATTGCAGCCTATTCTCTTCTGTTATGTTCAATTCTGCCTCGCACTATTCATTTTCTGCTGTGTTTTCTTCCTCTCGCCTATTTCAATCTTTTCTCACTTCTCCTCCTCTCCTCGCTCACCTTCTCTTACTCCACTAATGTTTTGTGTGTAATCACGGAGCGTGCCACAGTCAGGCAAAGGCAGCCAAGGTTTGTAGGCAACATAAAAAAACCCTAATTCCCCCTGTTCTTTTCTCAAAGGATCAAACGCCTAAAGCAATGATCAAAAGACACAACTTTTCTTTTCCCCTGTCTGTGTGATTCTTTATTCTTTGCATTATCATTCCACTCTACCTCTAATGATCATTTGTAACGGTCCAAGTAAATCAAATATATGAAAACATGCAGTCTAAAGATTTTATATACGCACCTATGTGATTGATGCTGGAGAACACAACAAAATAAGCTTGTAAAGCAATTGTTCCTGAATTACTTTACTAATAATTTATGTTTTTCCAAGCATACCAAACACTTATATCAAAATATATTTTTCAAAACGAGGTCAACGAACATCCCCCTCTACTTCTGTGAGGATCACTTTGTAAGATTACTGAAAGAGAAAAGTCTATATACCATACATACTCTGTGTTTCACCCAGTTCTCCCAAGAGGTGAGAATATATTACGTTGCAGATGAGGCGAAATTAAAATTCCCATCATTTCTAGGTTGGCTACTGTTTGATTACAGTTGTAAAATCTCAGTTATGCTTCATTGCTGTCTGATGTATCATCTTCACATCTGTATTCACAGTGCAGACCTGCCATATGCACATTATGGCCTTTCTGCAAGAGTTGCCAGTGCATATGTGCCAACCAATAAATCTTGTTCGGAGTCATTTACATTTATAAACTCCAAACAAAGAATGTATAAACATGAGCAAAATAACTAACCCATGCTTTATACTGTACATATTTATCAGATTGCAGCCCACAATACATTTTTTTTATTTTCCATCACAGAGCCATGGCTCCAGGGATGGCAGTGTCTGTCAGTTGGTCCACCACTTTGGTTCAGGCTGAAATATCTCAATAACTAGTTGATGGATTGCCACAAAATTTGGTACAGACATCTATGGTCCCCAAGGGACAAAGCGTAATGACTTTGGTGATACCCTGACTTCTCCTTTTGGAACACCAGCAAGTCAAAGTTTTCACTTACACTGAAAAAAAAATCTCAACATCTATTTGATGGATTGCCACAATCTTTTGTACAGACGTTCACTGTTCCCAGACCAGAGGCGGATGTAGTCATTTTGGGGGCTAAGGATGGCACTGCTGGCAGCTACAGGTACTTCCTTTTTGCATGTATAATCAATGCAGCAAGAAGCAGCTGCTTCTGCATTAGCATCACATATAGCCCAAAAAAAGCTGTTACCTTTGGCAGTTTTGCTAAAAAAAAATTAACACTTACTGCTTTTTTCAGTACCATCGGGCTGGCTTAGCTTCAATTTCAGTGTCTGTAGTCCATCCTGAGCTATTTGATTAACTGAATTAGCCACTGTTCTAATGAGTCATTAATGCTGCAACTGATTGTTGATGGAAAGCAGGCAAAAAAACAGCAACGTGGCAGTGCAAAGAGTACACAGAGCAAAACAACCTTTTCAGCATCTCTTAGTTTAGAAGTATCAGTAAACTTTGGAGTTTCGATTACCCTTCAGTGGATTCATGCTTAATAGAAGCCTTCACAAGTATGCAATGCTAGCCTATTCGTGTATGCTATTTTATTAATATTAATGTCAATATCAGTTTACTGTGAGCATCCCATGTTTTATCAAGCAGATGCACGGAGACCCAGTTCGATTAGAACTATCGCCTTCTGACTCCCAACAGACTACAGCACGAGATCGTGGATTAATCCACTGTAGTAAATGTTCATAGAGGTACTTTATGGGTCATATTGGTTTTTTTAAATGACCTAATTTATCATTGGTTGGAAACACAAACAGTGGCACCGCTGCTAGATTCAGAGTCCTGTTTTATTGTGTCTCTTTTGTTTTTAAGTTGTGATTGTGATTGATGGTTTGTGCACCACAAAATGTCATCCAGAAACACCTACCTGACACCAGGCCTTTGAATGGAAACGCTTAAATCAGTATTGCTGCAATCAGCTGGTGATAAGGGTAGCAAAAACAGGCAATTGTATCACTACAAAGGCCTGTTTGATTTAATAAATAATCAGGATGGACCGCTAGAGTGACTGACAGGCTCACTTGATCTGTGAGGGCCAACCTCGCAATTTGTTGTAATGAACCCAGTCAAAGGGCACTACAACATGTCCATTAACCTACTGCTCTAAAGATACGTTTAAGATGTGAAAGAAATGGGATCTGTGTGCAGCCTTTCAGTGGTGTCGTACTCTTGTTGTTGTGTGCATACACATTTCTGCTTGCGCTAGAAACGGCGAAAACTATAGAGCATCTCCAAAATTTCAAATGACATGTGTTGACCTGTTCGGTGCTGAACATGTCAGAATGTCATTACGTGTTTCATTTCAGAATAGCCTTAGTATTTGAAGGTTTAACACATCAGTAATTTCGATGTGAGGGATAAAGCTACAGTTAAATGCGTGAGTCTTCTCGTCGTCCTAAAAACATACAAACACGTCGGTGTGTTACCCTACCTCACCCTTTGATATGAACTCTCCTTATCTTTCTCTTTCCTCCTTTAATTGTTTACCCCTCCTTCCACCAATCCTCTCTTATTTTCCTCTTACTCCGCTCATCGTGTCCTTTGTGTAAACCAAAACTTTTCAGTAGCGTCTCTATTTTTGTATACAGTATCTTTCCAGAGATGGACTGTCTGACACAACCTCTTGTTTACTTTGTGAAAACATCCTGTTTCTGTTTGTCCATGCTTTGAGAGAGTTGTTACTTGAGAGTCCAGCGCAGAGATGTGTACAGAGTTCATCGTCAGTATTATCATCCTCAAGGCTCTCTGCCGGTGTAAGAAAAGCATATGTAAATGTTTTGGACCACAGTGCGTTCATTTCCTTCAGTTAAGCTGTTGCAGTTTTTCTATTTCTGAGTCATTCAACTATGTTAAAGCAGCATCATTTATATGTGAAGAGGTTTCTAAGAGCTCCACCTCCATCATTTTCATGGCTTTAGGGCAGGAGTAAGCAGCAATTTTCTATCAAGAGTCTTGAGTCTGCAGGTTTTCATCCAGTGATCCACTTTGAGTGGATGGAGGACAAGAAACGCGCAATGTAAACGTGGTCCATTTACTGTCTTCAGGTGACCTCACACCGCACTTCTTTTACCAGAAGAGGGACATGGTAAGCCACACACTGTTGTTTATTCTTGCTCATCCTTGAAAATGTTTAAAATCAATCATTATTTGACCAATATTTCATAGTCATAATCTCGCAAGGTACTCTCACCTAACTCAGCGCTTCCCCTCACCTCTATGGAGCATTTTAGTGTCTTTCAGCTCACTGTTTCCAGTTTTCTGGCCTGCAATTTAATGACCTGGCCACTGAAGAACCTCAAAAAACAGAAAGTACACCACCTGCTCAGCACCAAACAGCATCCCTGCCTCTACAGTTCTTTGCCAAATAAGATGACAAACACCTTTCCTGACATCTCTTGGATCATTGAAACATTCTGAGGTGTTTCACTGGCCGGCGTCCCACCTGTCTGGTCTTGCAAGTATTTTTAAATAAACCCCACCCGTCTCCCGCTTGACAGTGACTTCAGCCACGTGTGCTGTGTCATCTCTCAGTCTTTATAGTCCCATCCATCTTCCTCTTTCACTCTATTTAACTCTAGTTTATTGAACTTTATTGAAGCAGGCCGTTCAGAACAAACCCATCTGACTTTAATGGCCTCGAGAGAAGCAAATGATCCTTAGCAACGATTTTACTTTTAATTTTATTGTAATCAGAAATGAGGACTGGGGAGAGGGATGGGTGTGTTATGACTTCTCCTCTCCTCAGATACTTTATACTCTGTCTTTCTTTTGCATCTCCTCCTCTCACACATATTCACTCCTCCTTTCTCTCACCCCTCCATCCTTCCCTCCCTCTGAACAGCTCCTGTCCTCTATTATATCTTGGCCTTTTCTCTCCTTCTCTTCCTCTTTTCACATCCACTCGTGTGTCCTCTGTCACCTCCTTCACCTCCTCTCACCTCTCCCCTTTCCACCTTCCTCATCCACTATCCCCTACCCTCCCTTTCATCTTGACCCACGTTTCCTCCTTTTGCTCCTTCCTCTCCTCCTTCCCTCCCCTCACCCTTTCCCCTCTCCCCCTCCTTTACCTCATTACTCACCTCCCTCCTCCCTCTCTTCTCACCCCCTCCCTCTTACCCATCATGCAACACAATTCTGTCTTCCATTCCCCTCCTTGATGGTACCACCTTCACCTCCTTCTCCCACCCTCCCTCCTTCTCCCCCTCCTCTGCCCGGCATGACGTGGGACCAGATCAAGGAACTGTGTTGCCGGGAGTAACGGGGATTGAGCGCGACGCGTTGGAATGCAACTCCAGCCGAGCCCCTGAGAACAGGAGGAGGAGGAAGAAGAGGAGGAGGTGGAGGAAGGGGAGATCGAGAGCAAGTATTTCCACTTCATCCCCGTGAAGTGTTTCTCCCAAATTCTCTGTCCTACTCTCTTTTTCTTGTCCTATCCTCCTCTTTTTGTTTCTCCCATCATGACTTGTCTCTCTGCATGTCTCTGTGTCTTGTCTGTAGACATTTTGGGCTGCTTCCCTCTTGTTCATTCTCATCTGTCTCTGAAAAGAGGGTGCCAAGGACTGTAATACTCCATCCTTATCCACCTTTGTGCAGCTCTGTCTCTCCTTATCTCCTCTTTTACTTTATTCACCTGTCTCTCTCCTCATCTCTTGCCTTATATCACAGGCTTGTAACTTGATTTGCCTTTTCTTTTCTTTATCTTCTATACTCTCTTGTCTTGACTTTGGAGCTTGTGTTTATCGGCTGTCGGTCAGGCCGTACACCCAGCCGTCTGTTTGTCTGGCTGCTCGCAGTGTAAATGCCATTGAAAGCGACAGGGGGAGAGATGGGGGGGGGAGAGAGAGAGAGAGAGAGAGGGCAAACACACGGAGATGCAGATGGACACACACACACACAGTCACACAGCTCCAACGTGCCACCATACACACACACACACACCCTCTCTCTCTCTCTCTCTCTCTCTACTTTATCAGCAGAATGAAAGTGCTTTCTGGCGGTATTTGAATGAGACAGAAAAGAGCCCTATTCAGCCCCTCTGCCCGGCTTTTATTAACACCGCGCGTCACTGAGGCGACATAAGCCTCCCCTCCCTCACACCCCCTGTCTGTCTCCACACACACACTCACACACACAAGCAGAGGGAGGTCTCCTGTTCAGGTATGATGATGCCCCCTTCTTGCGATTTTTTTTTTCCTGTCCCTTTTCTCTCATCCCTCTTTTCCGTTGGCTCCTCCTCACTCAGGGGCTTTTGTTACCTCTCCCCCTTCTCCTCCTCCACCCCCTCCTCTCCTTTTCCCCATCACACCTCCCTCTCTCCTCTCACTCTCCCCCTCTCACTCTCTCTCTCTCTCTCTCTTTCTGTTTGCCTCTGCCGCTGAATGGAAATACGCACAGATGCGTAAAGGGTCGATCAAACTCCACATATCCACCGGTGGCAGCGGCAGCATCACCGGCCTCTTCTCTTAGGACAAGAGGACTGAGCAGGGGACAAACTACTCTTTTGGACAATTGTTCTGGCCTCAAGCAGAAAAGAACAGAAGCGCGAGCCTGGAAGTCCACCTGTTTGAAGCCGGACCCTGTTTGCTCGGATCACCCGGCGGGGCTTGGGAGCTCCAGCAGCTCCGGCCGGTGGATGCAGGGAGCGCGGGTACAGAGGCGGAGGAGGAACCGGCGGTGTCCCGGCTCGGATGCATGGATGCTCGTTTCTCCTTCTTCTTTTTTTTTTCACGAGCTGCTGCTGCTCGTCTGTGGCGATCCAGAAATAGCAGCAGCCCGTCTAGAGGTTGTGTGAGGGAGCGTCTGATGAGGTTTATTTGCGGTAGTTGTTATGCTTTCAGCGACGAATTTCCCCGTTTTGTGTGGTGTTTTTGTGTACGTGTCTCTGTGTGTGTCTCGTCGCCTGTATTTTGAGTTTCCAGCTTTGATGCCACTTAGTCTGCCAGAGTCGTACTAATTAGCGGCCTGATTGACAGCTCGGTAATTGGATTTATTTCATATCCGCTCCTTGAAGTTGTGAAGCCTCTTAAGGCGCGACAGGAATGGTTTCTCGGGCTTTATTTCTGTAGAAAACAATAATAACATACCTACTCAAGACTTGTAGGGATTTTTGGAGGGAGGAGAGGGGGGTATTCTAATTTTAAAGCAGTCACTTGCCAAATTGTCAGTCCTTTTCTAAGTCATTCGTGGAGATTATGAGGCCCAAGAATGCAGAACTGAACAGGATATGTATTTTAGGCAAAAGAGGGATTATTTTGTATTTTACAAATGTTTTGAAATGTTGAGTCTCAGATCAGACTTAAAAATATTTATTCAGTTTCTTTTCCTGACTATTCCTGAAACAATATGCAGGAGCAGGTTGTCCGCACTGGTATCAGAGATGTGACTCTTGATTAAAGGAGAACTCAGTTGGTTATTCTGTGGGGGGGGGGCAAAACACACTAAATCACTTCTCTCTCTAACAGGTTTTTTTTAAGTGGTCTGAAGAAAATGTGCTAATCTGGTTGAGTTGGCAGCATGTGGTTTCTATCCAAGAGGGACAACAGGTGCCACAGAGCCCATTGATGGAAGAGTTGACCCCTCCTCTGAAAGAGGGGAATTATTTAACGGGATTTTTATATAAATTAACTCTTAACAGTTCTATTAACATTGACCCAAAACACCCGATTTCGTTTTAAAGTCTTTGTGGCGCAGGTCTGGTCATTTCACGGGAAAGAAACAGCTGAGACACTCAAACAAACTTTCATTCAAATGGAGTCCAATTTAATAAAATGTTGTAATAGCACAAGTTTAAAATATATGCAGCATGTATCTGAATATTTAAGTGATAGGCTGTCTTAGATTAATTAAAACCTAAATCTGTTTGTTGATGTTATAGGTCTCAGTTAAATTTCCATTTTTTTGTATTTTTGACACAAACTTTCCAGCATTTCTGTCTCTAGCTGTTTATTCTGTTAGCATAGGAACCTTCTCCCTTTTTTTCAAGGTTCAGACATCTATGAGGGGAAGAAGTATGTGGTTTGCAGATAACAGCACTGGTTCTGCTGTGTTACTGCAGTGTGTTATATGCGCCCTTGGAAAAGCTGAAGAGAGGAAAAGTGATGTGCTTCGTTGATGAGATTTATATAGAGAATAATATGTAATACAGTTGCATACAGGACAGAGCTGTGCCATAACTCAACATCCCAAAAGCAACTTTTTGTTATTCTAATATATATCAGGCTTATTTTGTTAGCTCATCAAAAGCCAAGAGTTGCAAAGTTGGAAATCCAGCAGCCTTGGAGACAACACTGTAGGGATAAAAAGACAACCTCTCTGGTTTCTGGGTAAATGTCACACTTGTTGCCACACCTTAGCACCGGATGGCTTCAGTCATACTTTAGTGAGGCTTCTCATGCTCTCCCTCTGACTCACTCACACACCATCTGTCTTATGGTCAGTTCGTTCATCAGTCCTTGGCCCAGTGCGATGCTGTATTCCCAGTATACACAGTATACACAGTATACAGGGCCCAGTGTCATCTTCTATCAGCTTTCTGTCTTCCTCCCTGGGTCCGATGTCCTTCGCCTGCCGTTATCCTGTTTTCCAGTTTTGCAGACCCTGAGGGGGTTTATTTTAATGTCTTTCCATCTATCATCTAACTGTGTGCGTTTGTGTGCACATGCATGCATGCATGCTTGAGTGTGTGTGTGCATGCGTGCATATATGTTTGTGTGCGTGTGTGTGTGTGTGCTTGCTTTTAAAATCCAGTCTTCCCAATGCCCAGTGCGCTGTATGGCTTTTTATTCCTATCTGACTGTACTGATGGTTCATATAGGGATGGAAGCCATGCACCGCGCTGGGAGCACAGCGCACTGGACCATGGACTCAAGCCCCGTCACCTCGCACAGACACGCACACACATACACACATATACACACAGGCAAAACTATATGTATAAGCACACTCACGGGAGCCTACATGCTCACACAAGGCATTAAATGCACACACACACGCATCCAGGAGGCGGTGAAGCGAGAACCTGTCACACAGAAATATGGACACACATGCACTGCACACATAAACATGCATTCATTTATGCGTATGCATGCAATCGGTATGCATATGAATGGTGCATACTTTACACGTACACACACTCAGGACAGAAATGGTCCCCTGGTCCCATACAGCCCCTACTGCAGCGAGTCAGTCTGAAGCTGTCTGACTGTATCAGCTGACAGACGGCTCTCTGAAGTGAAACACACACATCTGCCACACGAACTCAACGTGATCGATACGGATCACAACAGAGCAGAATGAAAATTAAATTGAATTGAAATAAACTGAATTGATTCAGACTGAAGAGGCAGAAGCCGTTCTAGGGGAATCACACAGACCCGACGCAAAAGATTAAGAATTCATTCAGTCATGGTCTTTTACCCACTTAATTCTCATTCAGGGTCCCAGTGGCATGAAAACAGTATCCCAGCATGCACTGAGCAGAAGGCAGAGAAACCCCAAGGAAATGGCTGACACACAGAGAGACGACTACAGCCACATTTTCACATCTGCAGTCTAAAGTCCCCCCTGATATGGTTGTGAGGAAACCTGCACAAATGGGATGTCAATCAAACTGAAGATCTTTTCGTAGTGAGGTGAGACTGACACAATGTGATTCTGCAGTTTAAAAAAAAAAATAAAACTATACAATATACTCATCATACCTTCACAAACAGAAAAGGCACGTGATATTAGAGAACACATTTTCCATGAAAAACATGAAAAAAGACGTTGACATACAATATTGACATCACTTATTTGAGTGAAATGACTAGATAGGGATTTAAACCTGTCTTTTAATCTACTTCTGCTTCAGAAGATCTAAACTCAAATTGGTGGACGTGCAATGAGACGTGCAATCTGCTGGTACCTGCTTACTTTCATTCCTGGCACCAAGCCAGGTGATTTTGCCAGATAGTTGGCCAAAGAATTTATTCTATTTATCTATTTTACATGCTGCAAGATCCATTCACCATTACACTTTTCTGGCTTGTCTTCATTGTTTAATATCAACATAGTCTTCAGGACACACAGACCCCATGGTAAATATGCGCTTGTTTATGAATAAATGACACACTTGACTGGTAAATAATAAAGTCTTAATAAACATATTCTGTCATTTTTGTTATACTTGTCATCAGACTGTGGCCTTGAGCTCAGTGAAGGACTTTGCATTGCAAGCATTGCATTGCTTAAGGTGAAGTTAACATTTTACTGCGCATAACCTGCGCATTTCCCTTCAAGTGAATGGGGTGCACACCTTTGAACCTACTATTCCTCCCACAATCACAGCCTCCACTCAAGATTGGTGGTGTGGATATTAACCTGATCCCTGATAGAGGTAATCCATAACATTAAATAACAGGCCCTTTTTATTTATGTCAAAGTTACAATATTATCATTTGGTAGGCAGGTAGAGTGCCCCGTTCAGGTGCTGGAAGGGAGCTGCAAAATTGCATGATGCATGCTCCTAAAATGTTGCAGGAATGCCAAACAAGGCTATATGACTGGTACTAAATCAGATGAAAAATGTATGTAGTCTGGTATGGTCCTTTAATGTCAGCTATCTTTAATATTTTGGCTCATGGGACTGGAGTTTTGAAGTCATTATGAATTCTTGGCCTCTGGCTAAATGCTTCATATATAAAAATAAATAGTTATTGTTGTCAGACGCCTGCGTATCCACCCTGCACGCGTGTATCTGCAGTTATGAATATATCAGTTCGAACACTGTCGGAGCTCAAGATGACATTTTTAATATCAGGAGCAGCACGAGGTTCTGATCAGTGGGATTTGCTGTAGTCAAACCAGACATTCAGCACAACAACGCCCCCCAGTGTCCAAAATATGGTATTGTCTCGCTCAAAAACACGCCGCAGTTAAATAAAACCAATTTTCAGTTAAGGCAGCATTTGAGTTAGAAAAGAAAATTCTTATCCTGAAACGATCATTAGAAATGTGGTGGGGTTCAGAAGAAGAAGATAAGTTGTGTCTTTTGCTACGGCAATATTAGCAGCGAAGAAGAAGAAGGAGCGGATGTGACGCCATAGTCCTGCCCACCAAAACAACCGGAGTGCGCTCTCCTGTGTTATGAAAGCTTCCGAGTGAAATGTTGAATAACTGCGGTTTCGCTGCCTTTACACAACAACATGTGCACACCTGAGAGACTTCCGCCGGTTTAGTTTGGCCAGACAACACTCAGAGAAAGTCTTTTTATCCTGTAAAAGTCTGAGACAGGACAGAGAGACAGCATGGCCAAGCGCAGAGAGAGTGCGGTCACAGAGGCCGATACAAAGAAACTGAAGCAGGTGCTGAAAGCAAAGAGCAGCGGAGCAAAACCCAGAGCAAAGAAGAAAGATGCAGGTAGGAGAGGTCCCGCTATTTACTGACAGATTGCCAGTAAACAATATTTAACCCTCACCGTCGTGTGTTTGCATCGAAAATGAATAAATGGAAATACAACAAATACAGCTGATCTGTGAATTCAGTTTCAGTGTCTGTGTAACCGCTATTATGGGCATGCTCGAGGTTAATATAAAGTTACTTTTATTTGAGAATGAACATGCATGTATCGTGTAAAATGCGTCTCAACAGCCAGATGATCTAGGGTCGCTTGCTTGTTGATATTGGGTTGTAAGGTTATGAATTATCAGTTACTGCCAGAGCAGGCTTAAGTTTCATGCAATGAAAATCGTTCAGTCATACAAATTAAATAACTGTGGCCTTATTAATAATGAAGTGATCTATTTTACCACTGTTTTTTTGTTTGTTTGTTTGTTTAATTTGACATAGCGCTATATGTACATGTACAAACCAGATGTGTAATCCAGTCACTTTACTAAGCCAGTTTACTACTAGAAGTTCTTTCACACAGGCACCAAAAACACATCACTGACTGGTGCTGTCACATTTTAAGTGCGGTTTGTTTGGGATCATTAGTGTTGATGACAGCATTTTGTGGAATGATGACAGTAATATATTATTACAGTATAATTTCACTTAGAGTTGATAACCAATATTGTTACTGACTGACTTTCGGCCACTGTAATGCTATCGTTCACTGTCTTTCATGGGACCTCACAATTATGTGGTGTTAAGCTTTGTGAATGACAGATCATTCAGTGGTGGTATTCTCACTGCTGCCGTGCGCACTGTGCAGGTGTGTGTACGGGTGACGTGGCTGGTTACTGGAGTGGATCCGCTGGCCCCGATTTACATCTGTGTTCCACTTGATCAAAACACTAAACCTGTTTTTGTGAAAAACTGTTGTCTCTGCAAGTGTGACACCAGGGGGTTGTTTCCTTCCTGATTGTTTGAGTGCACATGTAAATCATGCATCACACATACGCACATCATTTGCTGGCATATCCCCGTGGATTGCATTACTCTCTGCTACATGTATTGTAATCCCGCTGGTCTGTCTCTGCAACTTGTTTGTTTTAGTTTGAGTCTTTGCTTCTCTCACATTTAGGCAAATGCAGGCTTTGTTGAATATCATTAAACACACACACACACACACAATCTGCAGCATTGGACGTTGAGGAAAAGTACTTCACCAACACCAGGCTACATTTATTATGACACTATGGCTAAGATGAGTGGCAGATTGTATTTCATGTCTTCTTTTGTGTTTCATGTTTTATGACAAGTAAATCATAAACTGTGATTACGATTCACATAAACCACATGGCTTCATGTTGTAAAGCAGGCCTCAACCAATACCACCTTTGTTCTGGTTTCTTATAGTAATATAGTGTGTATATATATATATATAGTGTTTACTTTTTAGCTTTAAGTCTTCTTCATTCATAAGAATTCATTCAGTCAGAATTCGTCATAGGTTTAGAAAAGGAGATCATTGCTTGCACGCAGCAGTTTGAGACTATTTCTTTCTCTCTGATGTTTTAGGTAATGGCATCACAGAAGAAGAGGAGAAGCTGGAGAGGAAGGTCAAACCCAAACCACGTTCACGCCAAAAAACAAAACAAGCCGCAGGGAACACTTCTTCCACAACATCCGCAAGCACCACTGCTGTCAAAACCAGTAAATACTTCCAGTCACCGGTGAAGGAGGAGGAGACTGACAGCGAGGATGACTTTGACATGGTGACCTCACCACCGCCTCTGGTTACAGTCAAGAAACCAGAGAAAGAGGAGGACGAGGAAGACAGTGAAGAGGACGAAGATGATTGGGAGGAAGTGGAGGGTAAGTGAAGGATCAGCAGGAAAATGGGTCAGGGGTGTTGCATGGTGGGGGAAGTTCCAGATCAGTGACTGTGTGTGTGTGTGTGTGTGTGTGTGTGTTCAGAGCTGACAGAGCTGCTGGGTCCAGTTGGACCACCGGAACCCGTCCTGCCCTCTCAGCCGGTTGAGATAGAGATCGAGACTCCAGAAGTCAGGAAAAAGTAGGTGGACATCTGTGCATGTCTGTGCAATGTCTAAATATGTGAAAGATTGTTTAAAAGTGGTATTAATTATTTTTTTTGTATTTACAAAGTGACTCTTATACCTGTTATGACAAATTGAATATATTACTGAAATGCTAAAAGACAAAATTCCCTCAGGTGTAATCCATGAAGCATTTAATGACTGTCACTCTGGTTTCATGTGCACACACAAATAGAATAACATCAGCTCATACCAAAAGCAAACTCTGCTTTTAAAAATATTCTGTGTGTTAAATTCAGTTTTTCCTGGCTGAATGCAAGGACAGCTATTTTGTTAGTCTCTGACCTATTTTTGGTTCAGTAATATCATCTCATCTGAACAAACCTCTCCAGCCTTCAACGGAAAACCTTCTTCAGGCAGAGCGTGTTTACTTGGTCGATATGCCTGAGATGCCATTTCCTTATGTTCTGCCGTAGAGTGTCTGAATAATTCTTATTTTCTTTCGCCACCTGCATTTTCAAAAGCACCTTGAGTCAGGCTATTTCAAACTTGCAGACACAGACGCTTATTCAAGGAATAGTTACTTAGTGCAAGTTGTATTTTCACTAGATTTGTGTCTGAGTCAACATTATGAAGAAATGGTTGTCTGTTTCGCCCTAATTCCAATTTCTATTCGGCAAGGCAAAAGAGGCAGGCTGAGTTTGAGACCTATCTGAGGCGGATGGTGAACCGATACAAGAAGGACCAGCTGATAGACACACACAAGGTGAAAACACACACGTGATCTTTCTATCGCTGTGGTCTTTTCCTTTTTCTGATTTAACCCATTTTCACAGTGGGAATTATGTCACTTTAACTCTCTAATTGGTCTCTCAGGTTCACCTAATGTGCCTGATAGCCAGCGGGATGTTCCGCAACCGTCTTTGCAGTGAACCGGACCTGCTGGCCATCACTTTGTCGCTGTTGCCCGCACACTTCGGCATGGTGGCCAAGGAGCGTATCGACCAAAACTACCTCTCTGGACTCCTGAAATGGTGTGTGCTTGTGAAATATGATATGTGTAGTGGTTCCTGAGGCCGCTCTTTATGTCAGCTTATGTAAAACGGTGTGAGAGTCCAGGAACATCAGCCTCACAGAATCAGTTATTAGTAGCTTCTCTAATCGCTGCTGTATCATCTGAACATTTACATCGCTTCCTCTTTCTTCCCTTCCAGGTTTCGAGCAACGTTCACCATCAACCCCAGTCTTCCCTATGAGGAGCGCCCAGACCCCAGGGCTCTGCTGGAGAGACGGCTGGCCAGCCTGTCAGCCAGAAACCACCAGGAGATGACTCATGTTGGTGTTGTGACACAAGACTGGTCCATTTAATAAAGTAAAGCTTTTGGGTGAACAAACAAAGGAAGAATAAACCGAATAAATACTTGTGTTCCGGTGTGTTTTGGGTGTCCTGCAGTTGTTCCTGTTGGTCCTGAGGTCTCTGCAGCTCTTCTGCCGTTTGGTTCTTTCTCTTCAGCCAATTCCTCTCAAACTGCCAACAGCCAAGGTACTGGCACAATAATACTGTAGCTAATATGTGTTTTAGTGTTGTGTTCTTGTAAATCGTCTAAATATCTTTTTGTGTTGTTTGTTTCAGGGCAAAGGGGTTAAAACATCTGCAGGAAAGAGCAACACAGGCCAGGGAAAATCCAACACCAGGCCCTCAGAGCCGAAGGTCTCTCCTGGCACCAAGAGAGCAGCAGGAGGGGGGAAGACCAAAGGAGACAGAGGAGGAAAGAAAGCAAAGACTAATGAAGTAAAGGAGGAGGAGGAGGAGGAGGAGAAGGCTAAAACATCCGGGGGGCAGAGGCCAAAGAACTCAAAGCGCCGCAGCATCGCTTCTAAAGTCAGCTACAAGGAGGAGAGCAACAGCGAAGGAGAAAAGGAGGAGGAGCTTAGTGACGAGGAGGAATTTGAGGCCACCAGTGAAGATGACAGTGCAGACTCAGAGAGAGAGTTTGAATCTACAAAGAAGAAGAAAGGGAAGAGCAAACCCAAAGTGACCAACAGCAAGAACACCACGGACCAAAAGAGAAGGAGTGTTGGAGGGAAGAAACAGGGGAAGGAGGAGGATCAGGAGCTGGAGAGAGAGGAGCAGGATGATGAGGAAGGAGAAGGAAAGATGAGCAATGGAACAAAGCAAAGGAGTGGGAAAAAGAGGGAGGGGCCTGGAGCGGATGAGTGGTTGGAGGTGTATCTGGAAAAAACTTCCTGCTGGGTTTGCGTAGATGTGGAGCAGGGTGTCGGGTTGCCTCACCTGTGCTCCCAGAATGCAACAGCCCCGGTGACGTACGTGGTTTCTGTGGACGGTGACGGGTTTTTGAAGGACCTGGGAAGGAAGTATGACCCCACCTGGATGACATCGTCCAGGAAGAGGCGAGTGGATGATGAATGGTGGGAGGAAACACTCGAGCCGTTCCTGGGACCTGAGGACGAGAGGGACATAAAGGAGGACAAGGAGGTGAGACGGACACACATTCAGTTTTCACCAGTACAAAGGAGCTTTTTTCCTGTTTACAATTAAACTGTTGGCTTAACAAGAATATAATGATTCATGCAGGGTAATATTGAGGTTTTCAGACTACATGATAGCACCTTGTGTTTCCCTGATGTCAGTGTTCACACGGATAACTGAATCACTGTTTTTAAGTTTTGTTTCTTGTGTTATTGAATTCATACATTGACTAATAAGCCAAACTTTTAAATGCCTGGTTTCTTTGGACCTGGAGAGGGTGAGAGTGTTGGGGAGGGGAGGACGTTTATAAAGCAGCACCGAGTGAATGAAAGGATCCCTCTTAGTATACATATTGACAGTTTTTGACATCATCTTCTCTGCCTTTTACTCCACGTTGGCCACACAGCTCCAGAGCAAGCTGCTGAACAAGCCGCTGCCAATCTCAATAGCAGAGTACAAGAACCACCCGCTGTACGCCCTAAAGAGACACCTGCTGAAATATGAAGCTATCTACCCTTCAACAGCCACTGTCCTGGGATACTGCAGAGGAGAGCCGGTGTACTCCAGGTCAGTGGGAACACACTCTGTCCATTCATTTTGAAAACAAGCCTTAATCTGATTTTCAGGTTAAGATGCGGTCACTCTATAGGGATTTTTCAGGGATGAACCAATTAGGTTTTGTTGGTCAAAAACCACTGTGACCTCAGAGTAACTCCAGATGTCGTACGCTAATTATTTCCCTAATATTTCACACAAATATGTAATAGGATAAAATGAAAAAGTGATGACATACTCTGCAAAAGCACTTGGCTGTTATTCAACACCATTACAAAAGAGGAGATTGTGACTATACCTCCCAACAGGTCAGATACTGAGTTTGGTGTTAACCTTGATACTGTGCTGACTGAATAGATCTGTGCTCACAAGGCGAACACGTCCACGCAAGCATCCGCGTTTTGGAATTTGTAGCTTTTCTGCAGCAACGTCCAAATTTGGTGTCGATGCAGCAACTCATTGGTTTTCCTTAAACTGACATCGTATGAGTCTGAACAGACGTGGATGGAAATTACAGCTTGATGGTGGTGAACAACTGCAAGAAGGTAATAATAGTTTTGAATGGAAACATAAGACATTCTTAAACACAGTGAATCATTTACCAGCTCTCTGGTAGACTTTTGACCTGCCGTGAGCATCATTGCCCACCTGGTGGTGCTGTTTGATTATTTAACCGTCCTGTTTATGAACTCATGGCCTTCAGTTGCAGATACTGATCTGCTGGTTGCTGGTTAGCTGCTGTTAAGTGGTGGCGTTTGTTCGGCACTGCTCGCGCTTGCTAGCTGCACTGGGTTGAACAGGTTCTGAACAAAACACTGCATATCTTGGGCAAATGAGAATTTCTGTATCATGAGCATTACACATTATAGTTCTTGTTACATGTATCTGTTTAGGGATTGTGTGCACACCCTCCACTCCAAAGACACATGGCTGAAAGAAGCACGAACTGTCAGACTAGGAGAGGAGCCGTATAAGGTGAGACAGAACACCCGTATTCTTGTTTGTTTATCCTCTTTTTCCTCCATCCATCAATTCTTTTAGTTCCCTCTCCAGCCTCTAGTCAAATCAGTTCAGCAGTCTTTATTTTCATTATTAACAAAAAAAAAGAGGAACAACTTCAGGAACAGATAACCTCGGAATGAGTCCACTGATGTCCATATAACTGTGTATAAGCATGCCATTGTGTCATCCTCTTTCAGATGGTGAAAGGCTTCTCTAATCGATCCCGTAAGGCCAGGATGATGTCTGAGCTGAAGGATGAAAATGACCTGCCTCTGTTTGGAGAATGGCAGACTGAAGAGTATCAGCCACCTCTAGCTGTAGACGGGAAGGTGACTGTCTTTATGGGCTAGAATCCTAACTCTGGGGAATTAAGGCTTAAAGCAGCAAATATTAGAAAAGAAAATGGAACCAAAATTTTATAAACAAGAAAAAGCCAGGGATGAGAAATAGTGAAAAATGCACATCACAAGTCACTTAAGCTTGTTTGCTGTGTCTGTTGCCCTCAGGTTCCCCGTAACGATTACGGCAACGTCTACCTGTTTAAGCCCTGCATGTTACCAGTGGGATGTGTTCACCTCAGGCTTCCCAACCTGCACCGTGTGGCCAGGAAGCTGAACATTGACGCAGCCCCTGCGGTCACCGGCTTTGACTTTCACGGAGGATACTCACATGCTGTGTAAGTCAACACTGAGAGAAACAGCTTCAGCTGGGACGCGATCGTTAAGCACACTACGAAGTATGGAACATAATCAGTAGTAGTCCCATCCCAGTCTCAAGGTTTGACGACTGCTTGCTTTGTTTATTCTTGTTTCTTTTTTGCTCGTGAACCCAAAAGTTGTTTGTCTGATGTAGGATATTTTCTATCCCCTGCTAGGACACAGAATCTCATCTGCATCATTATGTGATATTAAACCATGCTAAGGAACGACTTGAATCATGATTTTCTTCAACATGTTCGTGTTAGGTGTTCTTAAGTAGGCCATTATTGCTATTATTCAAATGTTCACGTTTTATATTGATATGTTTCATACGTTCAGAAATACACTATTAATCTTATTCAAACGAATGTACAGAGTATTAAAATCAACTAATTCTCAGAGTTTTCCACACTCAACTCTTAGCTAGTCACACTTTCACCTTGAAAATCCTTTCAGACTTCATCACATTCATTCAGGTTCAATTCATTCAAACCTTTATTTATTCCTACCTTTATTTATTTATTATACCTTTATTGTCATATGGAAAGTAAACAAACCAGTTCCCTGTACAATGAAATTCAGCCTTTGCTTTCCACTTAAAGATGCTGTTAGGAGTAAAGAAATACGGATACAAATTAGCAAGTATAAGAGCTGAAAATATAAAATATGTAAAATATATAAATATTTCTTGAAGGTAGCAGAAACATCCACTTTGGCATTAGCATTAGCCTTTTGGCATCGGCAGTTTGACGCTTTCATACAGGACTGAGACATGCTCACATTTTATTGCAAGTCTTATCTGCTCATATTGACACTGATTGACATTTTGAAATTTATTTTGTTTTTAACTTGCATTCGTTCAATAAAAGACAGCATGTAATGACACGAATTGTGCTAAATGTAGTGGGAAAATGAACAGTGTTATTTGCGCGTATGTGTTTCAGGACCGACGGCTACATTGTGTGTGAAGAGCATGAGGAGATTCTCCGAGCGGCCTGGGTGGAAGAACAGGAGCTACAGAAACAAAAGGAAAAAGAGGTGTGTGCGCGTGTGAATGACTCTCTTTAGCAATTATCTTGGATTCATATAACTTTCATTGACTTTGTGTGGTTAGAACTTGAATTCACTTTCAAGTTGTAGATCAAAGTGTGTTATTCAAAATAAAAGTCACCTTTTCTTCTCTTGATCTTTCCAGAAAAGAGAAAAGAGGGCGACCTCCAACTGGGCTCTGCTGGTGAAGGGGCTCCTGATCAGGGAAAAGCTTAAACAGCGTTATGGCAAGAAGAACCAGGGACTGGGTGGCCTCGCACAAGGAGAGGACACAGGTGGGCTTTCATCTGATGAGGAGGCAGTTGAGGGTGAAAGTCCCGGAACGAAGACTGCCACTGAAACTCTGGCCATGTCCTGGCCTCAAAACAGACAAGCAGAGGAGGAGGGAGCGAGCATCAGCGGACTGAAGAAGAAGACAACAAAACGGGAGAAGAGAGGACAAGAGAAACACTTGTTCCCTTTTGAGAAAGTGTGATGTCGGAGATCCAAAATTATACTTAAATTTAGCCCAATCAAGGTTGATTACACTCTGCACTCAGAAAAGCACTTAGCTGACTGCTGCTGATATTTACTTGATGCTCACGTACCTTGAAAGCACACTAAACAGGAGAGAAGAGCAGCCTCTCTGTAGATGGGTCTGTTTCTTCCAGTGGTGATGACGTGTTCCTGCAGTGAACCTGCTCGGCCTCCACCGTCATTTGTGTATACTTCCATTAGCTTAGATATGTGCTGTATTGTTAGCTCTTTGTATGAGAGCTCAACTGGGATTCAGTACATGCGACGACACATTAAGACCTGCGCTCTAATGCAGAACAGCGTCATCTGGTTGTCTTGGAGAGAACAAACTGAAAATGAATGTGAAAACAGGGAAGTGTCCTTACTGTCTCACGTGTGTGTTTAACATGACATTAAAGGCACTGCCTGCCACTGTACACACGCTCACGTGAGAGACAGAGCTCTCCTACAAGTATTCAGTCTGTTTGTCGGGAGAGCATGGTTTCCATTTCAGTGCGGCACACAAAACAGCTCATACAGCTTTTGCCGACTTGAGCTGATGGCCTGTGTGGCAGGTAAACACAGATATCCCTGTGTACCAACAACACTACAAACAATACAAGCTAATAAACATATTTTCTATGGCCTGTAGTAGTTGACACCAAATGGGAAAATGCCAGCCTTTAAGAGCTGTGAAGATCTCCACTTCTGGCTACGGTTTCATCTCGTAAAATTCCATATAAGCAGGTGTCCCTACAACCAGCCACTATTACTGGCTAGACAGTTCACCATGCAGTGGGACACTGTGAGCACGGAAACTTACTGCTGTTTTCAAGTGAAGACTCTGTATTTCCTGGTTGTCACATTCAGAAAGAAACACAGACATGATTTTAGCTCTGTTACTGTGTCGCTTTATGTTTATGATACTGTGTTTGGTCCACAGAATGTTGTAGGAAACATGAAAATCACTAAAAGCACAGCTAAAAATTGTTAAATGATTTCTCATGCCATGATCTTGAATTCTCACAAATACTACACTTCTTCTTTTGCTGTTTTTTCCTTTGTGCCTGCAACATCCCCGAAGGCTCACTTGTTGCTGCTGTATTCTGTCACATTCAGCCTCTCTATCTCATATGTGTCACTGTTTCACACCTTGTGTATGTGCATGTGTTCAAGAACGGCAGATGATCGCTGTATTCGAAAGAAAAACAGTTTTTTGTATGAAAAGTATTTTTGTAAGAAACGTTTAAATAACAGTAAACAGCAAATGATCCAACAGAAACGAGGAAGTGTTTTTTAGAAGTACATTTTTCTATCTCTGTTTGTTTTTGCTACATGTAGTTCAAAAAATTGTTGATAATAATAAACCAAATCTTCCAGTTTTCCATCATTCAGTCACATGCTCTCCAGGGCTGTTGTTCACTTTTTCATTTTCATATATCCTTCCTCATTTGACCATGGGGGGATTTTTGGCTTGTGCTGATCTGAGTTCATCCAGGCAGTTAATTCTATTTTCTTAGCAGGACACACACATACAACCAGTTTTCTAAACATATTTGTATGTCCTGCTTTATAGTGGCTGGATAGTGTGTGTGCTGTTACATCCCCATGTTTCTTATACCTTAGAAATTCCATTGCTACATGATTTCTAATTGATCCCTAATTAGGTTTAAATGTAGGTGAAGAAAAGTGAATAGGCATTCCCCACAGTGAAAATGTACTAATACTTAAGTGAAAAAATAATATTTTGAAGTAATATGAATGTAGTTTTTCAGTGAATTGAACTGCTGTGGATGATGGTTTGCATTAGATGCTGATGCATCTTGCTCCTCTGCAATTTTAAACTAATTACCAATGCATTAACCCCAGGGGCTCAACCCTATGCTTCTCTCAGGCGCTGAGAAGCACAGCAGAGGGTAATGCATTGTTTATAAGCTATCTGTCATATACCTTCAGAACTAAAGCACTTTAGGTTCCCATCCAGTTGCAGAGCTGCAGCACCTTCGGTCACAGTCCAATGTGCATTACTTATAGGCAAGGAAAGTAACAAGAAAAGTGTAGACATGCACCTAAACTCTGCTTAGACTCTGCTGTAAGAAATTTAAACTAATGCTAATGAATATTAGACTTACAGTATTAACAGTCATGACACTGTACTGTGATGAGACACACTTTGCACACACTGTGGCTCACTGTGACATGTACTACGTTTTTCAGGAATCAATTTGTCTAAAAAGCTTCAATAAGCTGAAAAGGTAACTGTAACCTAACAAAGAATTAGTATCATACAGAGCTTATAAACCTCCAAGTGCACACTTTAGGGAAACTAAAACCTATGCAGCACCTAAAATGCGTGTTATGGGGATTTTCAGTGTCATTTTTTTTTTAAGACAAACTTTTGCAACATTCATAAAATGATGAAAGATAATAGGATGTGTGCAGTGTTGGGAAACGACATTGGGGAAGGAGAGAGTTGGCAAACATTTTTCCCTCTGGGTTTTGTCAGCTAGATGTGTGTTCATGTAGACACAATGATAGATTACAGTGGAAAATAGTCATTAAAGTCTATAAAATAGCTTACAACTGACTAAAGATGAATCCTGGACACGGTGAGGTCATATTAAATGAAACACTTCAGACCTTTAGCCTTTGTGATATTGCTGCATCTTGTAATACTGCTGAGGTACTAATGGAAAGCACTTACGCACACCCCTGTTGTAAAACCGCTGCATCTTTCCTAGAAGAGAGGAGGGGGGGGGGCTGGCAAGAGAAACGCGGACGTGACGTCATAGATAAGTACCTCTGTAACCGTCTATCTTCCGCCTACCAGCCAAGAGAACAGAGTGTAAATCGCTCCTTGGGTTTCCCCACACACATAAAAAACACGGCTGGCTGTCAACGCGTGCAAATCCGGCGCTGCTCTTAGAGGTAAATACATCGGACTTTAACCAATGGAAATTAATGTAGTTGTTGTTTAAATGTGCCTGTTTACTCCCGAGCTCCAGAGGGCCTTGTTTACATCTCAATCCCCGGACTAGAGTGGGTGAGAGGCGGAGGCACAGCAGGAGGGACCGATAAGGGGGTGGCTAACTTGACTAGCTTTAATGACGCAAATATTCGCTAAAGAACAAGATTAACTTTTTCTTGAAAACTTTTGCAAATTTGTTCTGAAAGTATCCGACAGTTGGAGTCGTAAAACTCGTGGGTTTTGCGTGACGTTACTTCGCTGCTGAATATAACTGCAGGCACGCTAGCCAAGAGGCTAATCCGGCTAACGGTAAATTAGCCAGCCATTATTTGGGATTGACTTCTTGTCGTTTTAAGTCTCGTTGCCTTCAAGTCGGACAAAAATGCCCATACCTAGCAACAACCAAGCCTTTTTTATGTTGGTTAACCTACCCCAAAATTGCTAACTTCCCATCCCCCAAGACATGTTATCAAACCTGTGCTGAGTCGCTGTGATACATTAGCCTAGCAAGATGTGTGTCACCCAGTTTGCTGTCTATTTTTAGCCTGGACCGGGCGGAATGCGTGTGTTCGTCTGTCGCCGGGCTGGCACCGGGACCGGCTGGCAGGCTTTCCCGGCTAACCTTGTTTTCTATTCAGGTGGATATCTGCGATGTCACGTTTTAACCCCGGTGCCAATAAAAGGCTTTGATTTTGTGTCTCTTGTACATAGTGGCTAGAGATCACACGCTGAAATAAGACCACTTTGAAGTTTAAGTTTGAATCGCATTGAGAGTACCGTCCGGTTTAAAGTTGCGGGATTCTCAACCCCGTGCTACATGGTGGGTAAACACGTACTGGCATTTTGAAAACACAAGCTGCCTGCTCATTTTTTTATACATGGACATTGATAATGTCCATTTACAAAAGGAGAACTTCATTCTGACAAGAGCCAAGTACTTGGCATGACTTTAGTGCTGCACAGCAATGTTTAAGAGCTGACTTCCATAGTGCAGTGCAGTTTTTACATGCAAAGCTATTTGGTTGCATTGCTAAAGGGCTGGGTAACTGGGCAATAAGTATCGCACAGTCTGGTTTTATGTGCGTGAAAGCCTGTGTCAGGTGGCAAAGTTGATTTCCAGTACAGTGGTCATTTTGACATTCTCATTTGGAAGCCTTCATTGGCAAAAACCTGCCTGGGTAATGTAGACAAACCCAGTTTCATTCGTCATAATATTATATTAATTCCCCACATAATTACATTTTTAGGCATTTCTTTGTCCAACATGTGTTGTCATTTTTATTATTAATTAAGACACCGGTTTACTGGTCCTTAGAGTTTTCAACTGAGATTGGCTTTCGCTTTCTGTTGCTTGTTCAGTGTCACTTCCTGCCTGGTTTTGCTACCAAGTTAACTGCAGCGAAAGGTTTGTCTGTTTCCCTCATCCCCAAAGCCAAAGCATCTTCAGCTAATCCTCTGAACTGTGACTTTAAGCCTTAACACATGCTTTGTGTCCTGCACGTGTTAAACAGATCTACACTACAGTGCGAACCAAAATACAGAATGTGTCGGCAAGGCCTGATTTAAAATCCTGCCTTTGTGAAGCTGAATCCAAAGCTAGACGTATGTATGTAAGTGGCAGACATTGGGATGCTAAGAGCAAGCAAAGAAAAAAGTGGAAATAGAAGGGATTTGAATTTTTCATTGCATAGAAAAGCAGTAAGTCTAATGGTGAGTCGGGAAGGTTTAACTGTGATCTGATCCACTACAGACTAGGGGAGAGGGAGGGACCTTGGACCTAATTCAGTCACAGTCCGTGGCCATTAGGTCATGGCTAGTTTGTCTTCCAGCCTGCAAAGAAAATTAACTGTCAACAGGCCACACTATCACTTGAGTAAATAAGCCAAAATCGGGATCTGATTCCACTGTACACAGCAGTTTGGTTTATGGAAACATCACATAATTGCAATAAAAGATCAACAACTAATAGGAAAAGGTAGATGAAACAGACTCAACCTAATATTTAGCTTTCTGACTTCTGTTCTGAGGCATAGCACTATTTTAATGGAGTTCATTGAACATTATTGGTAGGGTTAAGTCTGGCTATACATAAGAGTAATGGCTGATTACACCTTGATGTGATATCAAAATGAAATACTCAGAATATCTTATCAACCAAATCTCTTCAGAGTCAGTCAGCCGCTCTACTGGCTTTAGTCAGCAAGTTAGCGTTTTTTTATTCAAATGCTACAGAGACACACCGATATCAAAACTTAGCAGTAATTAATAACACATCTCACAAAGTGTTCAGCAGAATCAGACAAAGTCTACTAGATTCTAAGATCTGTTGCAGAAATGTCAGTTTAATACACTAAAAATATAAGATATTAAAAAAACAGAGTGTGACGCTGGACTCTGGACATGACCCAGAGAAGAAGTAATGGGATTCGGTTCTCTCAGCTGTGTATTCATTCTGCATTTTGCGCATGAATGTTTTGCCGTTTGTCATGGAGCTTTGGCATCTTTGTGCATCACACACATCAACAAACATACACATAGAGGAAGTGCCCTCGCCCTCAGCAGATCCCATTAACCTCCTGGTGGTGATAATGCAGATGGCCTGGCTTCCTTTCAGTTCCTGGGTTTGACTGTGTCTTTTTCCTCTTAGCAACATTTTTAGACTGAATGATTATTTGGAGATTCCTTACCAACGCAGACATACACACACACTTGACTTGGGAAATTAGTGAATGTTTATTTTCAGTAGAGTTGAGCATAAACAATTGAGAAAAGTTGGGATTTATTATGTTGTCCCTATCACTAATATAGTATAGCACTGTACTGTAAACAAATCTTCACCCTGTCGACCCAGACCCAGCATACTGTTCACAGAAAGTTATCAGTAGACACAGGAGATACACTTATGACTCAGTACTGTAGCCTTATCCTGTTACCTTAGCTTTCATGTTTTCTGATATGCTGGTTTTATTGATTTATTGTGTTTGCAGCAGCTAGGTGTGCTGCTTCTGTCTTGGTAAAGCCTCAATGTTCTGTAATTCTGAACTATTCTTATTTGAGTCTGGAGCTGAATCGAGAAATTAATTGACAGAAAATTAATTAGAAACCATTTTTATGATTTAAGTCCTATTGAGTAAAAGTACCGAATCATTCATTGTTTCCAGTGTCTCAAATATGCAGATTAGCTGTATTTCTTTGTCTTTTGTGATAATAAATGAAATACCTTCGAATTTCGTACTGTTAGTCAGTCAAGACATTTAAATATGTTACTTTTGGCTTTAGTAATTGAGATGGCCTTTTTTAACAATTTTCTTATGTGTATAGACCAAATTATTAATCGATCGACTGAGAAGATGACAGTCAATAATCATGAATCCATAATGTAATACATTTAAACGTAAACTGTTTGCATTAACTGTATCAAAAGAATTGAGAATCTTGCACATGCGGGCAAGTATTGAAAATAAATTTGAAAACTTTTCAGAAAATGTGATTAAAACTTTTTTTTAACTCCAGTTCAGCATATAGTCTTCAACTCACTGGCCCTCTGCCTCTTTGTTTCTTCCTCTCTGCGTTCATTTTTCTCCCTCCTCATTCTTTCCCTCCCCTCTCCTCCTCTTTAGTCACTTTTTCTTTTCCTCAGATTGCACTGTAACCAGCTTTCCAAATGAGTGACGGGGAGTGTGACTTCTTCTGCTTCTTCCGCTGCTGCTGAGCGCGCTCTGTACGCGCCTCAGGCAGACAGGGAGGCAGGGTGTCTCTGAACAGCGACACAACCAGGTGGAAAAGGGTGCGGGGAGAAACAAGGTGGTGGAGCTTCAAAACCGCCATTTCAGCTAATCGGGCCACCAGGATCCGACAGGTAGGCCAGTCGTCTACCTGTCCGGGTTATTGATTCAATCGACTGGATGTCTGTGGACATGAACAGCCAGGCGTCGGACAGTAACGAGGAAGACTTCGGGGTGAACTCTGAAGAAGAGGAGGATGAAGATGATGGAGGAGAAGAGGAGGATCAGGGTGACATTGCAGGCTACTACGAGGGTGTTGCCAGCGATGTGGAGCAACAGGGTGCTGACTCCTTTGATCCAGAGGAGTACCTATTCACCTGTCTGACCTACAAAGAGAGTCAGAGGGTGCTGACTGAGGAGGTTAATACTGTGGCTGCTGCACTGAAGGTGAGCTTGTGTCTGTACCTGTGTTGTGTGATGCTGCATTATCACAGTCCTAAGAATTAAATAATAATCCAGTCTGAAGTTGTTACTCGGCAACAAAGCCACCCAAGTCACTTTAAGTCAGGCTTTTGCCTGTGTATTACAGAAAACACTGAGAACCACACCGATGTGGTAAGCTGAACATTCAGTTTGGCTGTTCCCACTGACATATGGTTTTGCTCCTGTCATAAGAGGACTGCATAAGTATGTAAGAATGATTTCATTACAGCTCGCTTGTGCTAATAGAATAATAATTCCTGCACCGAGGCCTGTTACTCCAATCAGTTTTTTTTGCTTGCAAAGTCATTTGAAGAAGCCGTTGTGGAAAACTTTCCACGGTAGGATTCTGATTTATTGGGAATTTATTGATTCTGTTGTGTCTCTGAAAAGCAAATTCAACAATAGTATGTAGGTCAGAGCAAAAGAGAAAAATGTGCTTTCAAAATTAGTCACTCATTTGGATGTTGGTTTTAGAGGCAGAGGTTTGATTATTAAATATACCTTGTTACATGTCTTCCCATCTGTGCTTTTCTGTGTGAGAGAGAGATAAACAGGTTTGACTTAATGAAAACGTAAACAGAGGTATGTCACAGCGGTCAAGTTGCTCACCAAATGAGTTTCTGAGGTAACAAAAGGCCACTTACAGCGATTCCAGATTGACACTACCTGAGTTTCTAATAGCGGTGTTCCAAATATAACCAATGGGAGGACACAGAAAGTGTTGACACTACCACTGTCCTCTCAAACACAGAAAAAAATAACTGTGTACATGGTTGTCTGCAGATTATTTCTGTATTCAAATGATCTGTCTGTGACAGTCAAAGTGAGCACACTCTTGCGGTAGGATAATTGTAATCTCTGAACAACATTGTTCTGAGTGCCCACACTATCTCATTCTCGTGCTCAGGCCTAACGGATGCAACGGATGAATATGGTCTTTCATGCTGCATAATGATCAGTGCACTTTACTCTCACGTGTCTAGTGTAACTTTACTCAGCATGCATGCTGTGTTTCCAGTAGCACTTCATTTCACACTCAGGGTTACACATAACTATGCCTGGGACCTGCACAGCCTAACTAAGGTATTGTGCTAGAAGCTCCCAGGGGAACATTTGCGTGTTGATGGCAGAAGGTGAAAGAAAGGACCACTTCAGTAAATTTAATTGTCAGCCTCTAGGCTGTAATTCCAAAAACTAACACGAAGCCACAGCCTTTTGTTGTTTAGTGCAGGCGGAAATACTGAGTTAATGCTAGATATGCTCCTTTTTATAGATTTATCTTCGTGCCTCATCTAATATTCACTTTGCAGTAACAGCTGAGAACACGTCAAACCATCTTCAGGGAAAGCGCAGAATGACTGTATTTCAGTTTTTGTGGCTGAAAATGAATCAAGACAAAGGAGTGTTAATGGAGTCAGTACAGTCTTTTGTGTATGGAGTTCAACAAATAATGGCCGTCTGTTGTTTGTTGTTGTTATTATTTGTAACGGAATAGAGCAAAAAAAAAAAGCCAAATATAGCAAATGTTAATGCTTTTGTAACCATAAATTGTTGCGTATGCATCATCCTGAAATAATCAAGCCAGTGTTTCGGTGCTACTCGGTTTTAACTGTCCTCCATATTTGGTTGTGTTTTGTTACTTGGTCTGTGGCAGAAATATAAATTCTAAGGAAACCCTGGATTATCAGCGTTTACAGGATTATGAGGCATTTCCCTTCTCATGAGCAGTAGAGTCAGTCGCGTCCATTGCTTTGAACTGAATATCAGTGATGCAGCCTTTCAGTGGTCTCTCTCTCTGTTCTGTCTCTTTGTCACTCAGGTTTTACCAGCGGTAGCTAAACTGATCCTGGTGCATTTTCACTGGCAGGTTACACAAATCGTGGACAGGTAAGTCTCCACTGCTGCTTCTCTTCTTTCTTCCCCTTTTCACTTTCCCTCCTGTAGTCTTTCTTTTTCATGGCCCCTGTTTGTTTATTCAACCCTTCTTTCCCCAATTCTGCATCATTTTTACTTCCTCCTTCTTACTCCCTTTACTTCACTGTTTCTCTATCTTCAATAGATTCTAGAAAATGCTTTTTTTCCTTATATATTGTTTTCTTATAAATGCTTTTTCCCCCCATTCCTATATTCTCACGCGCTCTCTCTCTGTCCTTCTCATTCTTTTGTGCTTTATAACTTTTTCCTCTCTTCTCCCTCAAATGACCCGGGTTCTGTCTATGTGTATCCACAGATACAAGTCCAACTCCTCTCTGCTGTTGTCGGACGCACTGGTCCAACCCAGCAGCACCTGCAGATCTGTCACTGTGAGTAACTGATCAAACACAATTAATTAAGGCTCCCATGTCGAATGAAGCACTAATACAGTTTACCTGCTTTGTTCATGCATATATTTAGGTTCTTATGTCATGTGTCTTTGTTTGACCAGACTACAACTTTCCATAAAGTTTGTTTTGGTTACTAGCTTACCAGCTCAAGGTTTGCTTGAACCAAATGAACAGATAGTGATTTTAATAAGTCATTTACTAGAACAAACATTTGCTGGTTACAGCTTCTCAAATGGGCAGTGATTGAAATAATGTTCCTTCAGGGGGGGTTTTTTTCTGTGAGGGCAAACACAGTAAATAATTATTGAAATATTACTGTGGTAATGTGAGTTGGCAATTTAGCACCATTAGCATTACTTGTCAATCAGTTGCAAGAACACTCACCTGCAGCACTAATTTTCACTTCTACTTGGAAAATGAGATAATTGCATGACCTGTTTTATTTTAAGTGTAATGAGATTACTCTGAATAAACACTGATAAATTTGAGTTGATTGTATAGTGCTGTTTTATACATAACAAGCATTTGAAGGTTTGTTTAAATATATTGCGCAGCCCTTGTTCTGCTAGCTCAATTGTGCAATTTGTGTTAAATGACATGTTCATGATTGATGTGTTTGTGTGTTCCAGGCCCCTCAGTCCCTCCAGTGCGGTGTGTGTCTACAGGTCGTCCGGAGAGACTCCCTACTGGCACTGCCCTGCCAGCACTCCTTCTGCAAAGCATGCTGGGAGCAGCACTGCACTGTACTGGTCAAAGATGGAATGGGAGTGGGTGAGTAGAGAGTGCGTGTGTGCATGTATCGTGCACAGTCATCAAAGCTGGTATTAGAGTGGGTGAGTCACGCTTTGTTTGAAGCTATCTCCCAAGTGTCTCCTAATGCACCTGTATGTCTGTGTTTGTACTCGTCTTTGTCTTTCTCTGCTTGGGATTTTGTCACAGTTTCAGCTTCTGATCGCTTTGGTAAATTTGTCTGAGCGTGTGTTTTCTCGCCAGGCCAGCAGGACCTGCAGACTGTTATTGAAGTGAACACTGCTTCCTCAGTTACTTAATGATACAGTTTTTAATGACAGAAAACACCACAGATCCTTGCTGGGTGTTTGCGCACAGGTCCATATTTGTTTACGTGTGCCTGTTTCTAAAATCCAAGAGTGACTTGGAAGATGAGGGAGGTGTAATATGAGGTTTTGATGACTCCCATCTGGTGTAAAATGTACCAGGCAGGCATGCTTTTACTTATGATTATGAGTGTATGTGTGAGAGAGAGTGTGCTTGTGTCAGCAAAGAGCACAGATGGGTGTGTGGGCGTGTGCATGGATCAGTTATAAGTTTTTGTACAGTATACAGTATGTGTGTGGTAAAGTGCATACAGTTTACCAGACTCCCCGCCCTTGTAGTTGCGAGTGTGTGGGAGCCTAAGTGCTGTTGGATGTGTGTATCCCTGATAGAGCTGGTCCACGTAACCAAGTCCTTCTCAGCTTGATAAGCTTTTATCAGCTGTACGAAGGACACGTTTATAATGACAAATGACCCCCCAGGCCAGTTTCTGGGTCACTGTAACAAGAAACCATTACGCTTCAACCAAACATGACTGCAGAGGAACTTTCTCTGACACTAGTTAAAATGATAGATGTAGTTTATTGGTGCATTAGTCAAGAAACATACAAACTACAGTTTCAGCCTTTGTAGGACAGTGTGCGTGCATGTTGCTTCTCTCACTGCACTCTGTCAATGATTAAGGACTCTCAGTAATGCAGGTGTGTGTGTGTCTGTCTGTGTGTGTTTAGGTATCTCGTGTATGGCTCAGGACTGTTCCTTGCAGTTGCCAGAAGACTTTGTCCTGCCGCTGCTGCCAGCAGAGGAGCTGAAGGACAAATACAGACGCTACCTCTTCAGAGACTACGTCGAGGTGTGTGTGTGTGTGTGCTGAAGCTGTTTGCTCACATGCTGCGTCAATGTCTGCATGTATAGCGAAGGACACGTCACAGGCTTTTAGAAAGGGAGTGAGAGGGGGAGAAACACTCAGTGAGCTCTTGTGTTTGTTTCAACAACTGAATCTTTGAGTCTCCTTCACACCACATTAAATCTGAATCCTCTCTCTCTCTCACACTGTCTTATCACTTTCTTTGCTGTCTGTCTCGCCAGCTGGGTTTCCATCTAAATATATTTATGCAAATGATAGTATCTCAGATTAGACATTCATGATTTCTTAAAGGATTGTTCTCCCAAACGTCAAAGAAACACAGTTTCATTTTATTCACAAGTGTTTTGGGATAACATTCAGATAACAGTTGTGGAGAATGAATATTGTTGGCTCACAATATTAGATAAATGACCTTTTAAAAATTCTACTGTAACATTGCTTTCTAGAAGATAGTACACTTATTACTTTGGATAATCCCAGTTTTATCCACTGATGGACAGTTATCATGTTTTTGTATCCTTCTGTTTATTCAAACTTTCTTCATGTGCGTCTTAATCGTCCCTCTTGGGTCATCCTGCAGAGTCACTTCCAGTTGCAGCTGTGTCCGGGTGCAGACTGTCCCATTGTCATCAAGGTGCAGGAGCCCCGGGCACGCAGGGTGCAGTGTAGCCGCTGCAGTGAAGTCTTCTGGTAGGATATGCACACACACACACACACACACACACACACACACACACACACACACACACACACACACACACACACACACGCTAAGTTTCACTGTTCCTTGATCATGGTCAGATAATTATAATGCCCTCCTTCTGTCTGTGGAGCAGAGTTGTGTTAATTCATCTCTCAAACTGTATATTTACCCTAGTTATATAATACTTGTATAATAACAACACAAACTATTGTTATTATATTGACCTATTTGTTGACCTCTTACACATTGTTCAGAAAGTTTCCTTATTATCCAAACTTATACTAAATAACCTGAGTAGTTTAAAACCTGTATGATCTCAGAATTGGTATATAATTTGATCTGAGTGTCTCACAAATCACATGCTAGTATAATAATTTTGCTACTGGTGTCAACTTACACGCAGTATACAGACAGCTAAACCTAGTTCGGCGTGCCTGTTCTTGCCAGTTCACATGCCAGATTTCCAATGTTGGATAATCCAGACTGAGCTGATGTTTGAATGTTATCATCTGCATTGTCTACACTATGTAAACAGATTTTTTGTCGTACACGTCAGTTGATAAGTTATGTTCTGTGCTTGTAAGCAGTTCAGGTGTGAGAGTATTCTGTCTGTGTTTGTCCGTCTCAGTTTTAAATGCCGTCAGATGTACCACGCCCCCACAGACTGTGCAACAATCCGGAAATGGCTGACCAAATGTGCGGATGACTCGGAGACGGCTAACTACATCAGCGCACACACTAAAGATGTATGACGAATCTTTGTGTGCACTGTACACATGCTGTTTCAGTGTACCTGACTGCATACCGTAGTTTTGTCACAGCGGCAGACAGTCTCACAATTTGCAAACACATTAAAATATATATTACCTCTTGTCTCTAATACACTTCTGGAACCTGTCACTTACCCAGACCTAATGACCCATGTTCTCCCAACTCCTAATTCTAGTGTCCTAAGTGCAATATCTGCATTGAGAAGAACGGAGGGTGCAATCACATGGTGAGTCAGAGCTGAAAATCACTCTTTCACAGAACACCGGAAATGCTAAAAATATATTGAGATCCCGAGAGCTCAAGTCCTCAACTTCAATAGCTTGACACCCTGGGGTTTGTATGTATATGTCTGTTTTGATTTATCTTAGCAGTTTCTAAGCTGTATGTGTGAGTTTATTCAAGCGCTGTTTAACCCAGTACTGTACATCTCAGATTCATTCAAAGTCAAAGTGTCAGTTTTGAGGTTCACTAACTACTTCCTGTATCTGTTTGTTTCAGCAATGCTCCAAGTGCAAACACGGTAAGTTGGGTGTTTTTGTCTGAGAGTTTCACACCTCTACCTCTAGTGTGATCCAGTAAAGCATGAACTGACTCCTCCGCAAGGCACTCTGTGTCCACCTAGTGGCATGATGTGTGACTGATGTGCGACTGAACTTCCTGGAATTTCTAATCTGGAGCTGATGTTTAGTTTGAATCAAGTTGTGTTTATCTTCTTCTTTTTTTTGCATCTTTTGGCTAATAGAGACAGCTGACTGTATTAAAGATACATAAAGTTGAGTAGACTAATTGGTTGGATTTATCAATTACTTAAGGAATCCAAATAAACCAAATTGTGGGTAGTCTTTAGAGGAAATGGAGTTTATATTACAGCAGACTGTTAATGGACAGAAGAGCCTTTAACCTGTTCAGTGATACAAAACATGTAAAAACATGTGTTAATGTGCATATTTAATAACTAATGTATATCGTGTGCTCTATAAATGTGTGTTTTATGTCTCCTGACAGACTTCTGCTGGATGTGTCTCGGTGACTGGAAGACTCACGGCAGTGAATACTACGAATGCAGCCGCTACAAAGAAAATCCTGACATAGTCAACCAGAGCCAGCAGGCTCAGGCCAGAGAGGCCCTCAAGAAATACCTCTTCTACTTTGAGAGGGTGAGGGTTTTTTTTTTTTTATTCCCACTTGTGTGTGTTTTACTGCTGTAATAGCATAAAATAAAACTGTAAAGCTAAATTGCTCTGTGAAAGTCCTTCCTGCATCAAAGTAGATGATTTTTTTCTACTCAATACTGAGACTGGGGGTGAAATCTGTACAGCCTGTGTAGAACTGAAAGTTGAGGTGAATTTAGATGAATTTAGGAAGATCAGTGCAAAATAGATTACCTCATTGGTGTCCCTTTAAATCTGCTTCACTGTTTTGAAGGAGATTACAAGCAAAACAATTTATTCAGACCAGTTTCAAACCAACATAGCTGTAGATCAACGAGAGACATATTTGCTCTGTTTTTCATTGTTTTTGTGACTTTCTTATTTGAAACATTATCCCACCAGTGGGAGAATCACAACAAGTCTCTGCAGTTGGAGGCTCAGACATACCAGAGGATCCAGGAGAAGATCCAGGAGAGAGTGATGAACAACCTGGGAACCTGGATCGACTGGCAGTACCTGCATAATGCTGCAAAGCTCCTGGCTAAGGTAAAAAACACACTGAACTGTGGTTGGGCCGATGGACGATGCTGTGTTAGCTTCTATTTAAGGTCTGTCAGTGTAGTAGAAAGAGCAGTGGGACTGATGGTAAACCTGTTGCTGCTAACACAAAGGGAGCGTGCAGCGTCAGCACACGTCATCAGACACACACCACTCACACTGAGTGTTACAAAATGTTACATTAGAACTCATTCAAAGGATTGGATCACTGAAAACCTTTATTCAGAAACATAAAACAGATGAGGCATGGATATTAAACATTCTGCTAAAATGTTACTTGCTTCAGTTTCTCCTTCCCGATTGGATGATTTTAAAAGGTGAAGTGAAAGATGCTGTATCTGCAGTTTGTGTCTATCATGTCATCATATATGAAAAGGTTCCTTCTTAGGTTTTAAAATTATCACTTTAGTCTTGAGTAGATCTGTGCCAGAGAAGCGTTAGAACAAAGATCGTATCAAATTATCAAGGTGCCTTTACTTTTGACTTTGAGAGAACATTTTCCAAACGTTCCTCAGTTTGAACATCACACGTGTGTCTTTTTTTTTTTGTTGTTGTTTCCAGTGTCGCTACACGCTGCAGTATACATACCCTTACGCCTATTACATGGAGTCCGGCCCCCGCAAGAAACTGGTGAGGAACAAATGTGTCCGAGCACACTTTATAAAATAATGTAGTAACTTTTATCAAACATCTTGTTTGTATCACAAGAGGAGAAAGTGTTTAGTTTTTCATTTTTTTTTCTAATCCATCTCTCTGCAGTTTGAGTACCAGCAGGCCCAGCTGGAAGCAGAGATAGAAAACCTGTCGTGGAAGGTGGAGCGGGCTGACAGCTATGAGAGAGGAGTGGTGGGAGGCGAGGGGGAGCTCAGCGCCAGTGACAGAGGGGTACGGATCCCTCTTACTGTCCAAAAAGGAAGCCAAAATATCCCAAATATGGGCATTTCCAACTTGCAATGGTGACATTATTTAGAGCCTGTTTATTTATCATTGTCATCAGGCAGTGGCAGCGTACCAAGTGCTAATTAGCAAATGTTTGCATGCTCACACACTGAAGTGAGATGGTGAACATGGTAAACAATATACCTGTTTATCATCAGCATGTTAACACTCTCATTGCGAGCATGCTACAGTTAACAATTAGCTTTAAAGCCCCTTTGTCTACATGGCTGTAGTATTGTTACATACACTATGCTTTGTACTTTGAGCTTAAAGCAGGTGTGAAGCTAAATGGTAGAAGATCTACATACAGATCCACATTATACATAGTCATTGGGTCATTGTTTCTTTTGGAAGTGTCTTTATCAGCAGTGACTAATGTTTTTCTTCGTTCTTTAACCACAGGATCTTGAGAATCAGATGCACATTGCTGAGCAGAGGCGACGCACGCTGCTGAAGGATTTCCACGACACCTGAAGCTCCATCGCGACTGCAAAGCACCAGCATCTCCCTCCTTACTTACTTCCTTTCTTCCTTGCCCCTCCCACCTTTGCTTCCTTCCATGACCATCCCTCAGTGCAGTCATACTGTCGCCTCCTGTTTGCTTCTTACACGCACTCATTTGCTTCTTTTTTCTTTCTGTCTTTCTCTCCTCTTACACCCATAATGCTGCAGGGTCACAGAATGGCACGATTGTATCTCCCCTTCCGTCTTGCATTCTCATCCTCACCTCATGTACATGTTTTGGCTTCGGTGCATTTCATTCACACTGGTTACACCTGTTGCAGCTTTTATGATCTGATCATAAAGGTGAAATTTTGAGGTCTTGTCATGTGGGTATTCTTTGATTCCACATTAAACATTCAGGCACTGAAACGAGCAGCTAAAAGCAACATGTTGCCTCTTGAAAAGAGTGAGAGCTGTAATTCTTTAATATTATCCCTGTGGTGCCTGAATTATCATTAGACAGAACAGTAAAACTGGAAAATGTGGGGGATAGAATAAATTTTCTTTTGATGAGACTACGCTGATTGTGGATTTGTATTTGGCGGTTTCACATCGACTATAACGACTAGCTGGCAGTACCTGCAGCACGGCCCTAAACACATACAGAGCTGGTGTTCTGACAAACACTTTCCACACATTTCAATTTCAGTTCCCTCTCTTAAGCTGCAAAAGGCAAGTTGTAATGAATCAGTAAGAAAAGGCTCGTAGCAGAGATGATGCAGTAGGTCAGTGAGGTTATTACTTATTGCAGAACCTGGAGTGTGTGCCAGTGTGTGCCTATATGTGACGGATGGTGGGGTGTGATACTCATCGATGTCACTGGTCTGGCTCCAGTTTAAACACCCTTTTTTTCTCGTCGAACAGAACAACTTGACATGCCAATGAACAGTAGCAGATTTGGAAGAACTATCATTTTAAAAGTGTTTTTTGATTATCTGTTTCTGTATCTAAACAAGTATATGGTGTATTTACAGTAAACAAAGGTGTCACATACTCCAGATGCTTAGATGAAAACAAAACAATATTTTTCTACATATGATGCATGTCCACAAAATACTGACGAATAAGGAGAATGTGTGTTAAAATGACAACTTTTTTAGATTTCGTTTTCAGTGTCTCACAACAAACACACCTCCACCCTTTGTTTGTGTTCCTATCACACCTGATCTGCTACAGCCAGTACTGCCAGCAAACAGTTGCTACTTATTATGGTTGACGTGAAACTGCTCTAACAGTCCTGCTCGTGTCTCTTTGCGTTCTCTTTCTGGTGTTTGTACTTGTTTGTATTCTGCTAAAGTACATCCAGACCAGCGTGAGCCAGACTTTCACACGAATCTGACATTTGTACCTCCACTGGTCAGATGATGAAGCTGTATTGAAGCAGCAAGTGTAATCTTAACCATTCATACTCACTCGCGCACTACAGTACCACCCATTGACATTGACATAGCATTTGCACGTACAGACCATGCACACATCAGCACACTCATGCTCAAACACTCCGCTGCAGATAAATGAACGTTAACTGTTAATTTGTCTCCTTCCCCCATCTCGTGCTCTCTACTCTTTACATTCGTCCCCTCACTTTGTTTTTCTCTTTATTTTCTCTTTTCTTCCTGCTCACATTGTTCACTTTTCTCCTGGAAAATGGCTGTTGATAGATAGATCGTTTAAAAAAATGAAAAAAAACCCCCAAAAATACAAAAAAAATTGTTGTAATTTTCAACGGTTGTACATTAATACAGAAATAGAGTTACTGAGAGAGTTTTTAAAACCGGACCTCTGTCTCTGGTGTGTTCATTAAATGTTCATTACACAAACATGCGTGCACATAACAAAACAGAAAAGAGAACCCTGCTTCAGTTTCAGCGGGTAGAAGTCAGGCAAACTAATATAAACAAAAATGTGATAGTGGGTTTTTACTATATAACCAGAGCAAATGTGACAAATGAATCTTGTTGGTAAATGTTAAAAACAACCTTAACAGGAGGTTTGTCAGTGCAGTTTGAGTTTCAATTCCAACATTTCAGGAGCAACTTTTTGTAGAATACCTATTGACGATAACTACAACATTGTTATTGTACACATTTTGTAATGTATAGCATATATGGTGATTGTATATTGGTATGGAAAGAATACTTTATTAAATTTTTTTCCCATCATGCAGCCCAGCCGTCTAACATAAGCACTCAGCTGGCTACCCTTCATCTATTTTTGGATTTCAAATCTAAACTTGGATCCCCCTTATCTGTGCTGCAAATGTGAATGACAGCATGCACATAAATATTATTCCAAATATTTCGAATAATTTTAGTGTTGCTTCACAGTCACTGCTGTGTTGACTCGTGCTGCAGAAACCCAGGTAACCTATGACATTATCGGATTGGCAGCTTGTTTCCTTTGGGCCTGTGTTGTCTGCCACAGCCCAATATAGTTAAACGTACTAATGTGCCAAGATAGTATTAACTGCTCCACTGCTCTGCCTGACCTTATGTGTGTGTGTGACCCAATTTTACCTTCACACAGTAACATGGACTGTGGGGAGGACTGCACCCTCAAGTGTTTATTCCAAAGCAGCTCTCTGAGCTGCAGCATGTTTGCAAGTATCTGCGAAATTGGATGTTTTGAAATCAAGTTTGCACATATTTTACGAAATACATCGACTCCATCCAAATAACCGCTCATCTTATAGTACGGTGCAGGTCTTGCAAATAATTGAAACTAGGCAGGACTGCTCTCACGGTTGCAAGATCAACGATGCACCCGCTTTTAATTATCAATGTACCAACTAGACTATGATAAGAGCTGATGACGCAATGCATGGAGGGACCTTGAGTTTTGGTTGATTTGTTGTCTGGGTTGACTGTAATATCTGTATATTTTCATTTTCAATAACGTTTATCTAGTAATAGTATAGCTTATTTCTTCTAAATATATATATATATATACCTTCTGTAATAATAATAATAATAAAGATGAGGGGGGCGGGTCAGGCGGACGTGACGTGGGCATCGGAAACGCTGTCAGCCGGGACTAATGCACGTGTCGACGGGAGCTGTTGGAAGAACATGACTGCGGCTCTTTGGCTGACAGAAAGGCCTGGGAAAGGATAGATAAGCGTGCACACAGACGTGTTCTGTTCAGTTTCTACCCGCTAACAGACTGTCAGAGAACCGGAAACTTCCCGGCTGTTTAGAGGCGCGCGTGACAAGACGACAGTTGGTCGGTTAACTGACCGACACACAGCGAAGGAAGAAAGTTCTCGGTGTCTGTTCTCAGGCCTGCGTGTGTTTGTCGCACGTTTCTTTAACAGCGCCTTTAGTTTATTTCGTATTAAAGTGAGAGGGCTGCTGAGGGTTTTACTCGGGCGTCATGGCGGACTACCTGATCAGCGGGCAGACCGGCTACGTCCCTGATGACGGGCTAACGGGACAGCAGCTGTTCAACGGAGGAGACGGGCTCACGTACAAGTAAAGACACCACGATCTTCACCACACCTCTGCCCGCGGCTAACTGGCCCACCCAAGGCAACACTTAAGAAACACCTAGCTATGTCAGTTAGCTGTGTGTGCTAACACTACCTCCCTGGGGTTCGCTTGTTTTCGGCACTCAAACGTTAACTTACCACAAGAGCTGGTTAGCTGGAATGTTCTTCTGCTGGCTAACAGCTCTATTTGTTGTTGACGGAGTCAGACTGACTTAACTTTATGCGTTGATTATAAAGTGTTGACAAGATAATATTGAAATTAAACGAACGAATAGCGGCGTCCTAGTTAAAAGTCAACCTGGCGCCATCTGTTTTTGGACAGTTTAATGACTTGTATGTTTAATGTGGTCACAGACCGTGCAGAGAGGTTCAACTTCAAAGACAATTTCCAACCGACAGTGTTATCAGTGGGGTGTCATCAGAAGTTACCAGAGTCCACAGGAGGAGTCTTAACTGTGAATGCCTTGATAAATGCAATGAATGGCTCAAAGTATGCAGTTTATAACATGAAACTGTGAAAAGACAACTTTGTTCTGATGCGGGAGCGTAAACACAGAAGTTTCGTGGTTAACCCACTTATCCCGAGGCGTTATGAGGACAAAGTTTATACAACTGTTGCTCGTGTGTTGTGGTGATCACCGTTGGCAGCAGAACACGCAAACACGTTTGGATTTTGGCTCGGTGGTGTTTTATGGCCGCGGCTTCCAAAGCCTGCTGGTAAATACAGCCCCTGCCTCTGTCGCAACACGCGTGTTATCAGAATTTCAGCCTGTTGGAAATGAAAAGAGGGGACGCGTTCCCTCAGTACACACGGTGCTCCCAAATATAGGTTACACAGTCCTGTGTTACGGTGGACTGTGTGGACCCCTGCTATATTTAAACCATCTGCTTGGTAGTGCTCCATACAACAAAGCACAGATAGCAGTGCGGTGTACTGACCTAACGCTGGCACCTTGTCATGTTGTTTATATATACATCATAACATTTTTCTATTGTTAATTTAATAGTTATACTAAATGATTTCTTAAAATTACTGTGATTGACATTGCTCCACCGTCTTCCACATTTTAATGGTTGTGCATTTCAGTGATTAAATTAGGGGAAAAGAATCAGTTATGAAAATCCTATTTAATTTTAATTTTACCTGATTAATTGCTAAACCAAAAAGCTGATCAGATATTCTTTGTTCTATTAATCTACTGTGTTTCAGCTGTTTTAAAGCAAACAGTTTATGATTATTCAATACAGCTAATTCAGTATTTTTCAATATCTAACATAATTCAATCGCTTTGTTTGAATGCAGTTAAAGCATAGTTGTAAGGGTTAGATAACGGCTGACAGTCAATCATGTCACGTGTTTGAACATGCTGTTTTGCCCTCCAGTGTCTTTGTCACGTGGCCTTCTCTCGCTCAGACTCCACATACCTCGCATCTAAGACATTCTCTGCAAAAACATTTCACACACGCGCTCGCTCTGTAACACAACACTGCTCGGGGTAGCTTTGAGTGGAGATTTTCCTTGAATGCCTTCTTGTTTCTATTTCGGAACTAGAACATATTTACTTACACAAGTTTACTGAGCCGCAAAGCTGTAGGGATGGACATGTGTTGTACACACTGAAAACTTCTCTCGTCTCTCCCTTCAGCGACTTCCTGATTCTGCCAGGCTACATCGACTTCACAGCAGACCAAGTGGTGAGTGCTGATGAATGCCAAAATATTTACAGATCAGATTCAGAATCAGATTAACGCTAATGTTGTGGCATTAAACTAATCTGGGAGTCTGGGGTGAAGCGTGAGGATTATCAGCTGCGTGCCTCCCAGAGCAGCTGTTTAACAGAACATGTAGCCGTTTTAGTAAAACTTTCATTTTAAAGCAAGGCTGTGTAACTGAATACTGTTGTGAAATGTCACCTGTCCAGGACTTGACCTCAGCGCTCACCAAACGAATCACCATGAAAACTCCCCTCGTCTCCTCTCCCATGGACACCGTCACAGAGGCCAACATGGCCATCGCTATGGCAGTGAGTATGACGCATAAGCACGCAGGTTCCTTAGATTGATGACCGCTCGCCGTTCGCCGTATCACATTACCAAATGGTGACGCGCTCTTTCAACACGCAGACACATGATGTATTGTCTCCTCCCAGCTAACAGGTGGCATCGGCTTCATCCACCACAACTGCACTCCAGAGTTCCAGGCCAATGAAGTTCGCAAAGTCAAGGTAGCGATGACAATTGTTCTGTCTGGTTGTACTTTGTTTTTACACTCCTTCATCCCTCCTTCCATTTCATTCACCTTTGGGCTCTTATTCAGGATATATCAGGATTATTTTCCCTGTATGTCATCTTTGTAATTTAGTGTCCTGCCTCTGTCATATTATATTTTCTGTTCTCCTTTTGTTTAAATGTTTTCATCGTTCATCTCACTTCAGCTTGTCTCTGTTTTTCTCTTTCTATTTGCTGGTGCCAGTATCCCTTGCTCCTCTGCTCTCAAACGTAGGCAGTGAAACACTCACATACTCTTTATCCAGCCTTCCCGTACTAAACCCCTTTCACCCTTTCCCCTGGTGTCACTCTCTTTTTTATCTTCTTCTCTGCTTTTTTTTTATTTCCCCTGCTTCCTGTCTATATTTCTTTTTGTTCTACGCTGCTGTTCCTTCTCCCGCCCCTCTTTACTTCTCCTCACCTCCTTCCTTCCTTCCCTACCTCCTCCAGCGTTATGAGCAAGGCTTCATCACAGACCCCGTGGTGATGAGCCCCAACAAGCGTGTAAGGGACGTCTTCCAGGCCAAGGCTCGTCACGGCTTCTGCGGAATCCCCATCACAGACAACGGCAAAATGGGCGGCAAGCTTGTGGGCATCATCTCTTCCAGAGACATCGACTTCCTAAAGGAGGAGGACCACGACCTACCGCTGAGTGAGGTGGGTGAACATAAGCCCGAAGTGACTAAAAGTATTGTGGTGGGCTGAAAGTGACTTGTTTGAATTGATGAATCAGGATTTTATGATGACACAGTGCTTATATGCTGGGAACCTAATTTGTCAATGACAGAAGCCCGAGTAGACCCATGAAGTCCAAAGCCATTGTTGATTGAAAGTTCATGAAACTTGTGCAAGGAGTTCAGCTGTTCCTTTTATTTATGTTCTGTGTGCCACCATCTTGATAGGTGATGACAAAGCGAGAGGATCTGGTCGTAGCCCCTGCTGGAGTGACTCTGAAAGAAGCCAATGAAATCCTCCAGAGGAGTAAGAAAGGTGAAGAGAAGCAGCTTTATTTCTTGCAACAATTATTCATCACTTAGTCGATTTATTTTTATTTATTTATTTTTAATTTCAGTTCAAAATGAAACCGTGTCATTTTGTGACAATGTGTGTAGATGTTCAGCTTGTCTTCTTCTACAGGGAAACTGCCCATTGTAAATGAAGAGGGTTCCCTGGTCTCAATCATCGCACGCACAGACCTGAAGAAGAACAGAGACTTCCCCCTGGCCTCCAAAGACTCTCGCAAACAGCTGCTGTGCGGCGCCGCCATCGGCACCCACGAAGACGACAAGTACAGACTGGACCTGCTGGTGCAGAGCGGCGTCGATGTGGTCGTACTGGTGAGAGACTCTCAGTTACTGTGGAGCCAGACCGACTTTACTCCTGTGAAATCAATGTTTGAACAGACTGAGAGTCAGTCTGGTTCATTTGTTCACAGTAATCCTGCTCTGTAAGTAAACATGTCATTTGTTCTGTGCCTCCAGGACTCGTCTCAGGGCAACTCAATCTTCCAGATCAACATGATCAAATATATCAAAGAAAAGTATCCAAACCTGCAGGTCATCGGTGGCAACGGTAACACTTGTGTTTACCTAAACAACTTGACATGTACAGAACAAGCAAACAAGGTGTTTTTTAATGTACATGAGCACTTGTCTGGATTAACATGCTGTAGTGGGTTGATGATCACATTGCCTGCAGCTAGAGCTCGATAATGACCCGGTTCTCTCAATGAGCGCGTCTCTAAAAGCCTCTCTGGCTCCCTCTTTCTGCTGCAGTGGTGACGGCAGCACAGACGAAGAACCTGATCGATGCAGGCGTGGATGCACTAAGAGTGGGGATGGGCAGCGGCTCCATCTGCATCACGCAGGAAGGTGAGTGACTGAGCGGCACACTCAGCGAACGCCACCCACCGTTCTTGCCCCCAGCCACAATGCTTCAGCCAATCAAGAGTTTCTAATGTAGTTATTGGGGCTGTCAGTCAAAGGTGGGAAGGAAACTTTGTGAAATTAGGTGCTGTCTGTCATTTTGATTTACAGTTTGATTGACTTTAGTTTGGCGGTAGGAAAGCTAAATGTCTGGTCTGCTTAACTGACCGTAATCCTGGGACTTAAACTGATATCAGTTCAATTATGGCATGGCTGTTTCCCTGTTAAGAGTGTCTTAGTGGTCTTAAGGTTCCTATGGTGCTCTGTGTATGTATGTGTCTGTCTGTCTGTGCATTTTTAATCTTGGAAGTCTGACTCAGCTGCGTCTCACCTATGCAATACTGATTCGATTAGACAGCACTGTGATTGGTTGGGGTCCAGTGTGTGGTCCAGCATTTCTTTCAGGCACTACGATCAGCTGATCTGACATTGTGACCACCGGTTAGGATGTGCAGGTCGAGTTGTTGGGAGTCAGTTCCGAAAGAACTGAAGCTGACATTTCAAATTTCGAAAAGCAGCAAAGTCTGGATTTTAGGCTTAGGTAGTCTTTGGGACGCATCGCGCTGTGATTTGTCTGCCATAGTTGAGCACACAGCACACTTTGTCTCTGTGCTTCTTGTCATCTATGACTTGTCTCTTCATCTTGTCGGAGATTCCTCTCAAATCATCTGCAGTATTTGTTCTTGTTCATTTCCTTTTGCTTACGGTTTCCTTCACTTTTGTCTGTCATCTTCATCTTGTTGTCTTCTTACCCGCCTCCACCTCCTCCTTCTCTTTGCCTTCTCCCTCTTTAATTTCTCCCCTACCTTCCACCCCGGTGTTTCTCGTGTGGTTGTGTGTGCGTGCGAGTGTGTTTGTGTATGTGCGTGTCCACGTCCAGCTCCCCTCAGTGTACCACCAGCAATAAAGCTCCACAGCCCCAAAACCCCAGCCACTGTTACAGGATACTCCAGTAAGTTTCCTCGCCACCTTTGGCCTGCGCTGGGCTCCCATTGGCTCCACTGTCACTAGTGTGCCCCCCCCCCCCCCTTCCACATCACAGCCTGCTGCATTGATTGGTTAACAGCTTTGCATTGGTAGACATAGCAGAGGTAGTGTTAGTAGGTCTTTGTTTTGAGAGCTCTGGGGGTTTTGGGGTTTTGCTTGTTCATGTGTCCTCACTAATATATCTCTGAGTGAATGTTGCTCTGCCTCCAACACCTTTACTGACCTTTCAGCTCTGCCACCACCACCTCCACCAGTTGTAGACAACAGCTCTCATCAATTCCCATTTCCATCCTAACATCCATTCCTAACACGGCATTGGATGAAGCAAACAGCAGAGAGCGGCTCAGTAATGTAGCAGGCAGCCACAGGGTGTCTCTGTTCAGCTGTGGTGGTGAACCATGTGGGCCAGTCATCCATTCAGGCCTTTGATTAGTACAACGAATCATCATTATCAAGGATGAGGCGGACATTCCCATTCTTGTGTGTGACCAGTATACATTCAGTCTGCATACACACACACACACACACACACACATATCTGCACAAACTGACTTTTAAATGCGCCGCTAGCTGTGACCTTCGCACCCAAACTGACACAGCTTTGATTTGTAGCATGGCTGTGTGAGGACACGTTTGTGCTCTCCTGCTCTGTGTAGTCTGGGCAGAGTCAGCCAAGTGTTTCTGTTCCCTCCTCTCTGTATAATTATGCTTTATTTCTGCTTTGATCATGTGTTCTGAAATGAGAGTACTGAGTAATATAGAAGCCAGGATTAGACTGACAGATGTCCTTCCAGCTGCTGCAGTTCAATATTAAAGTTACAATCTTTTTCCTGAAATCAAACCCATCTGTCACTGTTTGATTTAGACTTTTTCCACCTGTCAGAGGCCACTCAGTGTACGAGCATTCTGTAATAGAGAATATACAGTCGTGTTCATTGTTAGTGGCGGAGTCTGCTCTTCCTGCCCTGGCTGCACTGTGCTTGGTTACGCTGCAAACAAACAGACAGGTTGCTCTTTTGTTGTATCCTTGAAAAAGCAGCTGCTCACTGAGTGTTTGCTTTCCTAGGCATTAAATATTGAGCCGCACATGCAGATAGCACTTTGTCACACACGTGTACCACCACGCAGTGAGTCGTAACTTTAAAGATGTTGTAAATGATATGAGAGCCCTTTTTTAAAAAAGCAAGTTCAAATCATTGGCATCAGAAGATTAGGAATTAGTAGTTTGGTAAGTACCGTGCATCCCCGAGTTCAGAGGAAGAAGAACAGCTCTAGTTGTGAAAAAAGGAATTGGGCTGTTTCTCTTTGTTGCCAACGTGTACATTTGAGTCCTGGTACTGGACTGCGTGAAAGATTACTGCGTGGAATCTCAGAGCTGTAATTTAAATCAACTGACCAGCCGTGTTCGGTTGAATACAGGCAGCATATATTATGCGAGACGGGTGTGGAGTCTGCGCGGTGTGGTATTTGTTTGCTGATGTGACAATTTTAACTTCCTCATTCTTTGTCTTTAACAAACACAACAGAAAACGTCCAGTTCCCAGCCCTTCTGCCCATTCACTGCGCGCTTTTCTCAAACATCACTTCAATCACTGGGAGTTTCCACCATGCACGCCAGTCAAAACTCAACTCTCAGTACAGAGGGGGCGTTTTTAATGTCTCAAATTGTCAGCCAGTTGATGAGTCTGCGGTCAAAAGCTCATTTGTATTAATGTCCAATTCCTTCTCAGCGAAACGTTTTAAAATAAAAAAAGTTTCAAGCCCATTTACAGTGAATGTATAATGAGAATATGAAGGAATAACTGAGCGGCAAAGCTAAACAAAGCCAGCATTTAACTCCAGCCTCTAACATAAATGTGGTGAGCCGTGTTAACTGTGACCTCCATCTGTGTATTCTGTGGGACATCATTTAGCCTGGAGTCATAATGAGACATGCTGTTAGGGTGACTGCACGCGCTTCCCGTTCCACTTTGTAATCTTCCTCTGTCTTGTCTTCGTGTCCGCAGTGTTGGCGTGTGGCAGACCCCAGGCCACAGCTGTCTACAAGGTGTCGGAGTACGCCAGGCGTTTCGGCGTGCCGGTCATTGCTGATGGCGGCATCCAGACAGTCGGACACATCGCCAAAGCCCTGGCGCTGGGTGCATCCACAGGTATGGACAGCCAGGTGTTTGAGTCAGTTTGCAAGAATTTATACCTGAGATATTAAGGCAGTGTATGAGACGACTGGGGATTAGTTTCCCGTCTTCAACTTCACCCTCCACATCCTCTCCTCCTCTGCGCTCAGTGATGATGGGCTCTCTGCTGGCTGCCACCAGTGAAGCCCCGGGGGAATACTTCTTCTCTGACGGCATCCGGCTGAAGAAATACCGTGGCATGGGCTCCCTGGATGCCATGGACAAAAACCTGGGCTCCCAGACCAGATACTTTAGGTACAGGAGCACATAAACTGGGCTAACAGACTCTTTTGTTTTCATTGGTCCTTTTAATAAATGTTCAATCTTTGCCTGAAACCAAGTATCACTCTCAGAAGTGTATGTTAAAGACATTAAGACAAACTGCTTTAATGTACACACCTGATATGGATCACATCTTTAGCCACAAGGTGGCAGTGCATATGTACGTTGTCTCTGCCTGACATTTAAAAACAGATCATTTGTACAACTGAAGTGTGTACTCTTTCAATGCAGCTAACCCACTGGAATGATTTCTGATTTCTCCACCCACCCACAGTGAGAATGATAAGATTAAAGTCGCTCAGGGTGTTTCTGGCGCGGTGCAGGACAAAGGCTCCATCCACAAGTTTGTTCCCTACCTGCTGGCCGGCGTTCAGCACTCCTGTCAGGACATCGGAGCCAAGAGTCTCACGCAGCTCAGGTAAACGCACACAGGCCGGAAGATAATGATGTGGTGCGGCTCAGGGGTCGGTAATGTTGGTCAGTTATTCCACCACTTCAGTCAGACAGACCTGCTTCTCTCAGGATGACCTTAGCTTCAGTTAACATTTTGGGGTCAGTATTACATGGTTAAAAGGTTGTTTGTTTGTTTTTCCCTTGAGCCGGTGTCGAACTGTATTTCCTCCCCTTGGGGCTTGTGATGGTGTGTAACAGCATTTCTTTCCTCCCCGCAGAGCCATGATGTACTCTGGAGATCTAAAATTTGAGAAGAGAACGACATCAGCTCAGATGGAGGGTGGAGTCCACAGCCTGCACAGGTAACACACACACTCACAGTTTAACACAAATTAGTGCTTCTTCAGCACAGATCCACTAAGTAGGTACAGCTTTGTTTGTTTTTGGCGGTTTCATATGCCATTGTCTTAAAAGTTCAGTTTAGTTTCATGTCTCGCCCCCAGCTACGCAAGCGCTCAGTTAAACTTCCTCTTTAGCGCCTCCAGTCTATCTCAACAGGAAACCTCAGGAGCATCAAGGATAGCTGTGTGGTCTTTTCCTCGCTGACAGACTCCTCTTTCTCCCACAGTTACGAGAAACGTCTGTTTTGAGAAGCCAGCCCAACAGCCTTCAGATGGAGAATCCTTCCAACAGACACATTATGCAAACGCACGACCCTCTTATACTTGACACACAACTAAGTTCTCATACAAGATAAGCTCACTGGTGCGCACACACACACTATCCTCTTCCAAGGATCCATCAGTCTTCCTGCCAGTGTCATCTATGCATCGTTTGTGTTTAGTGTAGCTGTTTGTGTGCGAAGGTGAGGAAACGAGCATTTATCAATCAGCGCACGTGTGATTGAGTCCTCGATGCCTTTTCATGTTGTGAATTAAAAAAAGTCTGCTGTGTCCATTTTGAGGCAAAAAACGTTGTCCGATAATAAAGCTTATGTGTTTTTCCACGAGCTGCTGTCGTCCGGTCTCGTCAGTTCTAGATTGCTTACAGTCTTTTCACATTTAGTCTGTCGTTAAAGACATTTTGAAGTTACAGCGTGGAGAGAGCTTTTCAGCTACTGCAAAGTTTCTGTCTCTGGATATTAGTGTTACCTGCAGACGAGAAGCATATCCTGAGAAGACGTGCTGCAGCTTGTGGTGCCTAATGAGAAACGGTCACCTCGGCAACCACGAGATCCAGTTTCTGTTCATCTGATGTAGGACACCGGGGGAGAAAATCCTGTCATTTCACTTCCAGTTTATAAACAAACATAACAACCATCCATTTAATCTGTTCTTAAATTTAACGTCAAATCAAATGTATATTATACGCAAAGGTAGACCAAAGAAGTAAGGCAATGACCTTAAGTTCCACGCCAACAACTGTACAAAGACTAAAGTGAAAAGTGGATCAAATCTCCAAACACACAAGGAAACTTACAGTTAAACTCTAGGAACCGGTTTGTTTTAGGTCCGATGATAGTTTATATTTCATCACACATAAGGAAAATATTGAAGACATTCTTAAATGACTTCAAAAACCAACAATACACTTAAATCTATGCACACACACACATTAACGGCTAGTTTTAAGGTAAAGGAAACTCACTGGATTTATATTTTGGATTTTGATCATTTCATTTGGTTCAACACAGCTGTAAAGGGAGCTCATAAAGCAGAGTCGCCCTGAGAAGGTCAGCACAGTAACTGGTCTCATGCATTGATCACTAATCAACTAAAACTCTATGACTGCACTTTTATTTCAGTAACCACTTTATGAGAAGAAAAACCCCAGTTCACAGCCAATTACCCAATCAGACCACATACTGCTAGACTTTTAACGGCTAAAGTCCATTTAAGGACAAAGTGTGGGAGTGATGGTTGCGTTTCCGCCACCAGAGAACAAGCACCTACCTTCTCTCCACCTGCACCCCACCTTCCTTCTGCCTGCTGGAGGTCTCCAGGGAGGATCAGGTATTCTGGGCCAAATCCACCGGACTTTCCAGGCTGAAACCCAGACAGACTGATTGGACTCCTCCAGTCACACTCTGCTGGTCACACCTGTCTCACATCATCCATCAAGTCACACACAGATGTTTCTAATTAACACACAAGGAAGGAGTCAGTTTACAGGCCTCAATTAGCACAGATGAAAGGTCAGGGTCTCGCATGTGATTCATGGAGTATTATTCCTTCTACCACCACTGAAACCTTTCTTAAAATGTCTGCGGTGCACATAACTTGCACAGGTGAGCAAGGACATTAGTTTTATGGTGATTCCATTTATGTTTTATGGCATTTTAGTCAATTTTACACTCTTTACAATTTAAATGTTTCCAGTTTATAACATGAAGCACTTTGTAACTGTTTTCAAAGGTGTTATATAAATTAATCAAAATTATTAACATTGCTACACTTATTTCAATTAAATTACTATCTCTAATGTTAGGCAGGTCCTAACTAACTACTTAAGTATAATTAAATGCTGAAACCTTAGTTATCTGTGTCCTCGCCCTGCATGTTTATAAGTCTCACTTTTCACACCAGGTTTCACACATTTACATAAACTGTGATTAACAATTTAGAAAAATGGAGGAATATTTCAAAGAAAAGAAAAAAACTTTCAAGGCCGATCCAGTAAATGAAGTAACCACCCAGGCTTAGACTGGACAATTTTTAATTTTTTTTTTGAAAACTATTCAACATCAACATAGTTTGAATTGAATTTTCAAGATGGTCTTGATGAAAGCAGCATTTAATTTTGAACTATGTAACTGTAATCTAAATACCATATTCTCAATAGTTTAGAGGAAATAAAGGGGGGAAAATAAAAACTGAGCAAATTACAAATAAAGTTCACCTACACGCATAGGGGGAGCAAAGAAGGGGAAAAAACTGTGCTGGTTCACCCAAAGTACAAAAAATACAGTTTCCTCATTTACCTGTGGTATTTAGCCACACATGGATTTGATGATTTGGTTTTTATATGTCCAGGTTTTGAAACGTCTCTTTTCTTTTTTATTTATTTATTTTATTATTTTAGCTTTTTATATATATATATATATATATATATATATATATAAATTTACTTTTTCAACAGATTTTTTTTAATTAACTGTAAAAAAAAAAAATAAATTTAAAAATAAAATATAAATATAAAAGTACACATTTTATGAAAAGTTAAAATTACTGAGAAAAGAACTGATTTCATCTAATGCAGTCAAGGTGCACATGTGGTTCACACTGTCTAAAATCAATACATTTCAATGGTAACACTTAAAACAGGGATCAGCAAACACAACAAACTGATTTCGCTTCATGTATTTGTCCTCAACACCTTAAAACAAGAATATATAAATGCCCGAATCTCTTCCGATATCTTTATTAGCTTGTACTTATTTTATTCAACTATGCTGCTGAATTGCACAGTATTGTTGTATATTGTATATACTTACGTTAACTGCAATCCTTGTTGCATTTAGCTACTTGTTATATTCTGTTTTGTGTTAGCTGTAATTGCTTTGCATTTCATTGCATTTAGTTACTTTATCCATTGTATGTTAGCCTTATTTATTTTTATTTAAGATAGCGTTATTTCTACTCTCTCACACTGTATTACCTTTCCACCTTTGTATTGCAGCTGTTGCACAGCAGTTTCCCTCGGGGTAAATAAAGCTTCTTGAATCTTGAGATTTTTTTTTAGTTCAAGTGATAGTGAATCAGTACAGACATAAATAAATTTAAAGTGCTTGAAGACAAGGCAGGAAATCCAACTTCACAAAACACCTGACTGCTTCTCCTGAACAAACAAGCAGAAAAACTGAATAATTCACAGAAAGCAGCATGGTAGCTGATGTCTCCCTCCAGCAGGGAGAGGAGCAGGGGAGGGAGTGGATAAAGGAAGGAAAGGAGGAGTTTTGTATGACCAGAAGAAGTGAAAGTGAAATGAATCTCAAGAGTATTTAAAGAGGAAGTTTAGACTCTCGGAGCGGTTGGCAGACAGGACTACAGAGGTGGACACACTGCTCTGGAAAGTCGGTGAGAACTTTATTCCACAGGCTTTTTTAAACTTCGTTGTGACTGAATGAGTTTGGCTCGGTCTTGTTTTTGGCAGCTCCTGATGTCCTTTCACTTTGCTTTCACTCTACCGGCTTCATGTCCTCACTCCATCTCTGTCTTTCCACCGGCTTGACTTCTTACTTTTAAACTTTGGACTCACCTGCTTCTCATAAAATCCTGTTTTGCTGCTCATTGTGACTGTGTTCGTCCCAGTGTTTGTCTTAACAGCCTTCAGGCGTTCTAATCAAAGGTTGAAGTACGGGATGACAAACAGAAAGCATACTGCAGCCTCTGTTTTTTTAGTCCACATCCTCTCTCCCTCTTTCACCAACTGCCTCTTTTCTTTCAGGTTTTAGTTCTCGTTTTTCCGGATCTCTTGAAGCTTTCTGAGGACATGAGAAATAGATACAACTTTAAATCAGGGTCCAAAAGCTATTTTAATCTCCCTGCAGGAAGAGCCCTACGATGTAAATCTCTTCCTTCATTTTTTCAGCTCTCCTTCCTTTTATCGTTCTATCAGCTCTTCCTTGTCAGCCTGACCTCTTATGCCCTGTCTAGCTTGCTTTCTTTTTCTCTTGGTTGATATACAACAGGTTTTTCAAGACACTTTTGTATGGCGTTTTGCCAGTGTGACTTTGTAGGACAATAATAGAAAATCAGGAAAGTCAGACAGAGCTGACATGCTTCAGGTGCAGATATCTTCTAAAGTTTCTTTCTTTCCAGTTTTAAGTTTCCCTACATTTACATTTTTTCCCCACAAATGACTTATTTTTATGTTTGGGGTTTGATTTGAGCTGTGCATCATAAAAGCTGCTTCAAAATGTAAAATGTAATTCACAACCGGTAACTTACAGGTGTGTTATAAAATATTTTCGTCTCTTTGCTTTTAAGGAACAGATTGTATTGTTGGGTATTTGTGTTCCTAGCAACACAATTTCTGTGCTGGACCTAAAGAATGAATGAAAGAAACCAAATCATTTTCTTAGAGCTACCAGAGTTGTTAGCTGTACACCGTTCACCAAAGATGTGAAATGTTTAAGCTATTGTTGCTGCTGCAGAGAAGAAACTGAAAAAACTAATGGAAATAGTTTTCTGCAATTCTTGTAAACCTGCCCTTCAAGACATTGCTGCACTTTGGCTGAGTGGAAAGTTCTAAACTAGGGATGCTGTCTTGTATCAGTTAAACATCAGAGCACTTCAGTAGTAACTCGCGCATCTTCTCTTTGAAATGCACGCGGCTCATTTGCCTTGCTTTGAAAATGGAAGCGACTAACTGAACTGAGCGTAAAACTGTTTCTTTCTGACCAAACTGTAACACAGCGACCGATCAGTTTCACTCATGTGATGTAAATTCATTTTTTTTTTTCCCTTAATTAAAATCCATTTCTTTCTCTTTTAGCTACCATAACCTGGACCAGACCAGAGCCCGGATGGAAGCTTGTTTTAGTGGGTGGGATTGTAACGGAACCCATAATGCAGCTGTGATTCTGAGTTCCAGCTGGTTATGGGGTCCGTTTCCATCCCACAATGCACAGGACATCCTCATCAGATGGGCTGATGTTGGGCATCAGCGAGAAGATGGATGATGCGCAGTGATGCTTCCTTCCTACCTCACTATAAGTAACATCACCACTACTACTACTACTACTACTACACACTGTACCATACGTAATTCCTTATCTTCTTTTCAGCTTCAGGTGACGTTTCTTGAGTCCACCTGTTTGAAAATGTATTCACACAACTTCAGTTGAAAACTTTATTGTTCAAAACAAAAAAAAAACCCAAAACACAGTAAATTTAAAACAGGAAAACACGTCGAACAGTATAAAAGTATCTACAATAAAAATACACATCCCAGCTGACCGGTCTAGTTTATGGTCTACCTATTCTGATTCATACAAGTAAGTGTTAACTACTCACCAGTTCAGGTGTTGCATTTAAGATGGATTCATAGTTTTGTTTCTCTCAAACCAATAAGGAAAGTGAAACAAAGATAAGCCAGACCTGTGTTTGTTCAATGCTGAGCTGCCACGATCAGGATGTATTGGAGTGTAGGGTGTAGTTTGTCTTGGGAAGGTGTTTTTCCTCAATGACACGTTTTCTCCCGGATTGCTCACGAGAATAAACGCAACCGGGAATTTCGTGTCAGCCAAGAATGACACCTAGAGCAGCGAGTGGAGCGCTGACTGCAAATTACTTTGTGTTCCTTCAGTTTTTGGTTTTTCTGTATTGGCATTTCTAATAAAGCTTTCTAACTAATTTAAACATAAACAGATACTGTGTATGTTTTTCTCAGCATATCCGTCACATACAGATTATTTATAACCTGTGCTAACCAGCTTCTCTTCTACTGTGCTGTATATAGCTTAGGTTGCCTCCCTCTCTAGGTGACCCAGCTTAAACATGATATTTACATCAGTGTTTCAATCCCGTGTTGTCCGCTCACTATTTACTGAAATCACACTTCAGATCAGCTCTTACAGCATAATGATTCCTCGTGAAAGCAAATGCTTAGCTAAGAGGTTTCCATAACAAAAGGCAGCGGCTGCTGGTGTGAGTTGTTTTCAATTTGCTGAGGAGTGTGGTTCACTGTTCACACACAACATGTCCAGGTGAGATGGGAGAAGAGCTACATGCATCAGGCACCACATAAGGTTTTACTAAGGGGGGAGAGCTCATTTACTTCTTTCACACGAACTGAAGAACATGTCTGAACTGCAGGTCTACAAGCCTTTTTTCTGATTTTCAGCCTCACATGACTCAGTTCATAAGTTCTAATTCACACATTCAGAGTCAATAGTGAGGAAATGCACATATAACAGTAGTATGTCTCGAAATGATTGGTTGTGTCTCCGTAAGCTCTGCATGGTTATACATGTATAGTGTACGCCCCATCAATTTAAATACATATTACCATTCACCAATTAATATTTATGATGCTTTTATGGCTATTCAGATTGTCCCGCGAGGTACATTTAACAATTTGTGTGTATTACATGGAAAATAGCGTCACCTTATGCATTTATTACTTCTGTAAGTGGAATGACGAGTCAATAGAAGTGTAGTTTAAATTAGTGTTTTGTTATTACTTGTCTTTTTCAGATCCTCTGTCAGTTTATAATGGTATTGTTAAAGGGGTATCTAAGGCCCGTAGTGTGCGTGTGGCCTGTTTTCTTTAAATCAGTTGTTTGTAGCAGCGATAAGTTAGCAGAGTTCAGATTAAAGTCTAGATCTCAGCGACTGTTCTTTCCTTCGTACACTGTTGAAACTTACAGTAAAAACAAAAGGAATGTAGGCTTAGGCACTAGTCAGCTGGCGGAGGAGAGAGACAGAAGTGTTCCCTACACCTGAATAACCCTCCAATGCGCAGTCGTCACTCATACAGGAAGTGTCAGGGACCTGAATGTGCTGAAGGTGAAGGGAGCCGGGAAAGTATCCTGTCCACAAGCTCTAGGTGTCTCTCGTGGTTCTCTCGGCTGATCCGTTCATGCATGGCCAGCAGCTGGCTCATTAGACTGTTCTGCATTTCCCTCTCATGGTCCATCAATCTCTGTAGCCGGGCATCCTCCTGCGCCTGCATGGAAGCGTCCATCTCTCTGAGCTGAGCAACTGTCGCAGACACCAACGTAGAGACTTGATCCATTACCGTTGTCTTCCTCTTCTTCGATGGAACTGTGTACGCTTGAAAACAGAAACAAACAGCAGGTACATCACTCTTCACCTCAAGAGAGCAAACAGCATCAGACAGACAGTCTTGTCAAATTAGGACTAAACTGTTACTGGATCACATACGTTTTACTGCCATATGTTATCACCTGCCACTGCAAAAGCAGAGTTATAGAAATTGAATGCTGATGGTGAGATGTGATGAATAACCGCTGTTAATTAGGGATTTGAATGGATTTGGATTCAGTTGGTAAATGCCATACTTGATTCAGATTTAATGCAATGCAGTTAAACTCCTACCTCAGCACTGTCAGTGTTGTCTGGATCCCTGCGGGCCATGCATGTAAGTCAACACCATAATAAACTAACAGCACACTCACTGGCGTTAATGGGATGTAACTGTTCAGATGGGCTGTACTCCTCGTCGTCCTCCACTGGACCCAAATGCTTGTTGATCTCCTTCTCGTCCGCTTCGTCCCAGAGGCCGACGACCACTTCCTGATGCTCCTCGCTGATGGCAGGCGGCGGCGGCGTCGGGGGAGGCGGTGGCTGTGGAGGTGATGGTGCTGGTGGGGGCGTCGGACTCCGCTGCCGCTTCACCGGGTTTGCAGGTGGCGCATCCCCGAAAACCCGGTGGCACTGCTCATAAAACGGCCAGTCGACGCGGTCGTTCCCGCAGCGGGTCTTCTGCTGGTGATACTTGATGTACTGCTTCCTCAGCGCCTTCAGTTTGCTGATCACTTGCATGTGGGACCTGTACACCCCCCTCTCTGCCAGCAGTTTGGTCATCCTATTGTAAACTACAGAGTCCTTCACCGTGCCCGTCATCTGGTTACGGATCGGCTCCGACCCCCGGATGTTCAGAAGTTCTTTGATTTCGTTCTCCTGCCAGTTGTGCATCTTCTCCTTTGTGGAAAATTGTGCCGCTGCGGTGTCTCAACTTCTTACAAACACCTCCCTTGTATGTTTGCGCTCCCTACGTCACATTTCAGCGCCGGAAAAAGACTCCAAAGCTAGCATATTTTGGGAACACTCACTCAGCAGCTGAAAAAATTGGACTTATATAAAAGATTTATATATATACTGAAAATTCAAAGTTGTGTTTATATGAATATTATCTTATTATATTAATTGAAATACATAGTTATAATCCTATTACATGTTTGTAATACATTATAAAGATGAAAAACAATTTCATTTAGTCTAATACTATAGTTTAAAATCACGCTTTATTAACTGCTGGACATAAGATGTCTCCTATGTTACTGAAAGGTCCACTCTGTGTGTGTGTGTGTGTGTAACCTGGAGGTTTCAGTTATCACACTTATGTTAGTTAGATACTGAACCATGATAGGCTTCCACCCTAGCTGTGTCCAAAGTTATTGTTGAATGGACATGTCTAAACTCAGATTTAAAGTAGGCTCAGAAAAGGGTTCCTCCTCTAGCAGATGAATGTAAGAACAGCCTTCTAGTGTCAAACTCTGAATACGCATAATTCTGCACAGTGAGGCTAAAACATTAATGTGAAGTCACAATAAGCAAAACCATGGGCTGTTTTTGAGTGCAAGGGGACACACTAACAACAACAACAATGCTAATAATCAACCATTTGATCACTGGATAATGTGTCTAAGAATGCCCCTAACAATTTCCTGGAGCAGATTTGGTTAAAAATTACTTTAATGATTAATCATCAAAATTCCTGTTTTCAGTTGACCCGCTAAATTACTTAATAACTTACCCCAGCTCTGTAAACTGCTATACAAACAGGCATTACGGAGTAGTAGTTGTGATATATGTGCTGCGTGTACACAACGTGGAAAAAATAGGACATTTGATGCCTTCACATAAAATAACCCCATTTTATTGAAAAGGTTTTCCACAAGATTTTGGAAAAAGGCTGCAGCAATATTCTTCATGGCAGTGATACTGGCCTGACTCAGAGTGACCTTTACAATTCTTTATCACGGTCTCCACTGACTAAACAAACGGGGAAACACATTTCTTTATTGGCCTCACTTTGTGCACATGGGTACTAGCACACTGAAACAGGAAAGCACAAAACAATTGCCACAAAGGTGGAAACACACTATGTCAAAAACATCACTGAATGTTTAGATTTGCCTGCAGTGGAAATAACATTAGATAATATATTTACATTAGATAAGGAGGACATATTCTTGCATGGTGAAGCGTTTTTAACGTGGTACAGACAAATATGTGTCCGCATACTTACCATATAGTACATTTAGGGTTGCAGTTACTCTGCCACGCACTAGATGGCGGTATTACTGAATGGTCCAACACGGAAATTCACCTCGGAAGAAACACAGATTGCATTTCACTAGTTCCGCCGTGAAAAAAAAAAACAGCCAATGCAGTCCTCCTTCACAGCCAATATCTGACATCGACCAGTGATTACCCCTATAGCTGGAAACTAGCGTGTAAATCGGCCGTGTTGTAGCTTAGCACAGCCTGCATTTGCAGCATCCAGCGTGGTGGCGTTTTAACGGAAGATATGAGCAGGGTGTGGATGTGCTAATAGCCTGCCAGCGAGCTCACCTGTTTATGTTGTGGTGGTGATGGAGCATATCGAGGAGTCTTCGCCCCTCCGGATCACCCCTACTGTCCGGGCGCTGAGCTCCGCACTGCGGGGGAAGCGTGAAAATGTCCACGACTCAAGACGAGAAAACGGCGACAGGATATTCTCTGAACCGGAGAAGCTTTGGTTCAAGGAGAGCAGCGCTAAAAATCTGCGTAACAGGGACTTCTTGTCGCCGACCACGATGCTTAACACGTTGTATGCGGACGGACAGGTTGGTTTGGCCGTTGGGGTTTACCAGCATGACAGTGTGGTTTAAATGCTTATTTCGCGATATTTCATGTTTTTACAGTATTCAGCTAACGAAGTGACCTATTAGAAATGCGAATAAGTGATACAACAGTGACCAGTGCACCACGATTGAGTGACATAGCTGGTTAACACGTTAAACTTCTTGTGTTGAGAGTTTACGTTTTATTCCTCCGCTGAGCGGAATAGTTCCAGGACAGCTTTCAAAGGTATTCGTGAAGGTACGAGTGATTTTGTGAGGCGCAGTAATATGGACCGATTGGGTTTTTAACGGTTTCGAACGTGATTCGACCAATAGGAACTGAGCACGGGCGCTATCTGCTTTACACTGCTCAGCTGAGTCCAGCTGTCTTTAACACGAGGTTTAAACGGACTTTAGACCCTCCAAACCTTAGTGAATAGCACTCAAACCTTCAACATCTCCAACACGTTTGATGTTAAAATATCCTGTATTGCTGACTTTGTCCCATCATGATCGACCAGACATTATCAGCCTGCGGCAGTAATTATTAACCCACGAGTGGCAGCGCAATATGGGTCAGACAGACACGCACAGCTGCAAGCCAGAAACACGAAGGTAGCACTGCCGAAACTGTGATGGCGAAAACACACGGAAGCCTACATCATAGCTTGTAAAATGTCGTATTAAGAGAATTATGTTCGAGTGTGAAAGATCTTGACAAATGTATCTTTCAGCTCCCACATCTGGCCTACTGCATCTGTGGGCGTGTTCATCCAGTCCTTGTGGTGGAGGATGCTCATGTTTCTTGCATGTAATACACTTTAAATGCACATCGGATAAGAAGCAAACACCATCATCTGATAGATCTACAGTGATATGCATGAATTACACAAATGCAACGAACATGTTAACTTTACTGTATTTCTAAGTTGAAAGCATGAAATGTCAAACTAAACAATTTCAGAAGACAAATTAAATAACATTTATGTTGCCTTTTAAAGAAGAGCTCCTGAAATGCCAACAGGCATTAACTGCATCTCCGTGTAGTGTATCAGTGCTTGGCATAAGTGCATACATTTAAATTGCTATAATTCAGTCTACACCCATTATTTGTTTCTCTCCTCACAGGCATGCGTGCATGTTTGATTCTTTACTTGTTTCCTTTTTCTGCCCAGGTCCCTCCAGCAGTGATGTCCAGGGTCCTGTCCCTCCATGGCAGTGGGGTCCTCCCTGTGGCTGGTGGTGAAGTCATGGGTGAGGGACTGAGGGTGCGGGTGGATCGTGCTGCAGCATTCAGGGCTGTCCTCTCAGGTGGAGCTGCAGAGTACCTGAAGCCCTTAAGTCAGAGGCAAGGCTGTGTGGTGCTCAACTGCCCCGCGCTGCATCCTAAACCAAACACACCCACTCCTGATACCCTGACTCTGGGCCAGCTGAGGACTGTTCTGTTGGCGGACCACATGGGGGCATTGTTGAGAAGACAGGGGTGAGTCTGTGGGTTAATGCCGGTTTGACAGAAAGGACTTGAGAGTGGAAGGAAATGGTCTGGGTAGATGTGTTGTACGGTGCGTTCTGTGGTCAATGTCAGTGTAAAGTGAATGTCTTTTTAATTTGGACTGCTGCTTGAATAAAATTAGTAATTTGAAAATGTCAGTTTGGGCTTTGGGAAAGGTCTAAAGATCAATTTTCAGTATTTTCTGATTCATTGAAGACTAAATCAGTTATTTCAAAAAGGGAGTGAAAGTATGAATTTATTAAGTAATTAAAGTTATATTCACACATTAAGAATGCTGCTGTGATCAGCATCAATCTCTCTACCCGTCTCAGATTTGCAGTGTCCTATTGCCCCACGCTTTCCGAAGACAGTGACATCATCACCTTTCTCCGAGCTCTGGGCGTGGATTGGCCGACTGCTCCGGCCAACTGGACCAATGACGAGCGGGAGGAGAAGATTCAGGAGTCGCTGGAGAACTCCCTGTATAGAGAAAGAGAAACAGAGAGAGGCAGGAGGTCTAGTGGGGGAGGAAGGAAGGTGGAGGAGGAGGAGAATGAGGGAGCGCTCAGGGTCAACCTGAAACGAGTGTTCCAGGAGGAGGGATTGCTGGGATATGACCCCAGCCTCGGTACCTGCACAGGTGAGGCCACAAGGGGCCTTATTTGATTCAGATGGGAATTTTGAGGATCAAGTGTACTTTTTGCCGCAGTTAAGGTTACACTCTTACCTTTACCTCGGCATTCATTCCTTTATTCATGTGTAACCAAAGTTAAAATCAGTTCAATGGTCCGTTCAACTAAATCCTAAAAATATTTCTCACTTATTAAGCTGTGCAGATTTTAGCTGTGCAGAAGTTTTGAGATTTCTGCTTGTCTCCTGGAAAACTGTGCATTTACTCGTAAGACATTGTTGGTGTATTTGCTCTCAGTACACAGAGACAGCGTTTCCCACCTGGCGCAGCTGGACCTTTCCACAGCCGACTGCACAGTGAGAGACACACAGACACACACGAATGTGAAATATACAGCACACATTGACGTTTTCCCTTTTTCTCATTTAAAATAACACGCTGACAAAGCATTGATTTGTATGTCCTTGCTGCCTCTCTTATAGGTAGCCATGGCAACAGCTGTACATGTGACTTCCTGTCAGGATGAGTTCCGCCAGCAGCAGATAGCGGTGCTGTGGAGAGCCAGTGGAGCGACACATACGCAGGTAACCCACACATACACACGCACACATGTAATCATGTATTGCATTGTTTTCCCATTTTTACCTGTTCCACTCTGTCTCTGCAGAGACATCTGGTGTGTGGGCCTGTGAAGACTCCTGGCTCTCACCTTACTGCTGCACAGTACCTGCAGTAAGTCACATACCTTTCTTCTGCCCTTGTGTCTTCTCTCACCTTTTCTGCCTTTGTCTTGAGGCTTTCCATCTTCCTTCCGTCTTCACTTGTCTTCCCCATCTGTCTTTTCCTTCTCCCTCTTTTCTCTGCCCCCACCTGCCCTCCCCAGCTCTTCACCAGACAGATGTTTACTATTACAAAGTCACTCTCCAAGTATCTTCTCTGCATTGCTCTAATTAAACTAAATTAAGAGAACGCTAGTGGGCGTTGATGGTACTTTTCTTCACGTCTCTGTTATCCCAGAGTATTTTTAGCGCAGCTGTCTGTGTAAATGAGGCTGCTAATGTTTCTTCCCCTTCTCTTCCAGGCTGAGAAGAGGTCAGATGAAGGAGGCCTCAGAGATGAAGTACGGAGATCAAGTAGAAGGTGTGTGTGTGTGTGTGTGTGTGTGTGTGTGTGTGTGTGTGTGTGTGTGTGTGTGTGTGTGTGTGTGTGTGTTTATGTGCTCATTTTTATTCGTATGCCCCTTTTTCTGAAAACCGATACTAAACTCCATTAACCGATGAAATAACTGTTGAAATGCCGCTTCCTCCTCCTCGTGCTCTTGTAGGTCAGACATGGGATGACATCATCAGGGTCATGACCTCTGCCACTGTCAGATTTGAGCTGCTGTCAACTGTCCACACCAGTCCTGTGAGTCATCATTATTAGTGCCTGTGCACCTGAATGTGTCATGCAGGTGGTGATGTGCCACGCTGTTCATATTGATTGCTTAAGAACAACAGTCACGTGCGTCTCTCTATTTACTCTTTGATGTAATTGGTAGCGTCAGAATGAATGACAGCTGTCTGTTTAGGTGACACTGGACGTCCAGAGGGAAGGCGGCGTGTCCACCAAAGGGCCGAGAGGAGGAGTGTTTGTGATGTATAACTGTGCCAGACTGCACACTCTGTTCGACAGCTACGAGAGAGGAGTGGAGAAGGGTGAGAGTTGTTTCATTTGTGCAAACAATCAATACATCAGACTGCTGTGCTCTGGTGGTATGCATGATGCACTATGTGACTTGAGGTGATTGACAGGTTGTCCACACTCAGTAAACAGTGACCTGTTTCATAACGGTTTGAATCAAAGCTGTTACATTAATGTACGTGGGAAAACCCAGCTCATGTTCATCAAACTGCCACCTATTTGTGTTTGAGATGAAAACAGATTACTGGTAAATTTATACAAACCTGTGTTGGTTGGGATTTACTGAGGCAGTGGATTTACATTGTTACCTAGAGCAGATTTGTGTAACTTTGTGAAAATGTTTTGATAGATTGATTATGAAACGGGAAATCCTCTGTTTTTATTCATGGGCCAAATGCTTTTGTTGGAGGGTCAGATTTGGCATATCACTGCTGTATGAGGACTAAGCTTAATATGTGTACCATACTGATTTGTAACATCATGCGTACTGCCGTGCTACTCTGCAGGTTTATACCCAGAAATCCCTGAAGCTTCCCAGCTGGACTTCTCTGCTCTAAAAGAAGAGGTACCACTTTGCTCTCTGCTGTCACTCATGTCACACTTTTTATTTCCTTTTGTTTCTCCTTCTCTTTATTTTATCCTGTAAACTGTCCACACAGCAACATGTCTGTGTTTTGACTGACAGGGCGAGTGGCTTCTCCTTTTCAATTACCTCATTCCGTTCTCCGAGCTGCTGGACCAATCAGGACAAGCATTAGACTGTGAAGGAGGGGGAGCCAGAGTCAATATCAAGACTGAACAGGTCAGGTGGCTGAGATGATCTGATTGTTATTGAATGGGTGACTTCAAAAGATGTGTGTGTGAAACGTCTGCTGCTGAGATGTTGGTATCTAACTCATATGCTGGCTTGTGTTCCTCAGATCTGTAAATTTCTCGTGTCCCTCAGCAAAGACTTCAGCTCATACTACAACAGAGTGCATGTGCTCGGGGTAAGAATGTAGCTGTTTATATTATATTCTTATATTTACAAATAAAGTCTTACTTTTGTTGTACAGTTTTTGTATGAATGTAATTTTCCTTCACTGAGAAGGAATTTGAAGCTCTGGATCGTCATAGATCATAGATCGAGTGTGTTAACAGTCTATCACCCTGTCTGGTAACTTATTGTCAGTAACAGAATGTGATTCCTGATTCTTGAACTGAAAACACAACTTCAGCTGGAGGTTAGCGATATGTAATCTGTTTGTTTCTTTCTCTGCTTGTCTTTCTTTTGTCTCTTGTTCTTTTTTCCTTCCTTCTTTCCTTCCTTCCATCCTTCCTTGTTTCTTCTGTCTTTCCTCCCTTCCAGGAGCCATTGCCTCATCTCTTCAATCAGATGTTTTGCCGTCTGTATCTGTTAAGAGCATTGAGAGAGCTCTACCACAGCACTTTGGACACCCTTAACCTTCCCCCCATCAGGCAGCTATAGCCTGGACATGTGATCACTGTTAGCTCCACCTCCGCACACCTCTCATCCGCACACACATTAACCCCTGTTCTGTTTTGCAACTGTAGCTAAATGACGTACACACTCGAGCGATGAAAATGTATCCAGCTACAACACGTTGTTGCCGATCCGAGGCTGTTTTCAGACAGAGAAATTGTTTTTCCTGCTGATTACAGCGACAGCTCATTGTCAGTCAGATTACTGTGGCTGGACGGACTGTAACTGACTGACTTACTTTAAAAACACATAATTTTTTTATTGAGAGTGAAATGAAAAGCTTGATACCAGTATGTTAAGCTAGGCTAGTTAGTTTAGCTAGCTAATTATCATAGTGACAAGAATATTGGAAAAAGCTAGCGTAGCTCAGGTAAGAAAACCCAACTAAACCTACTGAATTGTGGAAGTATTTAAATATGGATTAGGATGAATGGAGAAGATTTCCGTCACATAAGCCAACATTAACAATATCTGTAGTATCATAGCCTCATTGTCTGAGTATGAAAATGGTACTGTTTGAAGCCATACTTTGTAATTTTAAATCAACCTTTAATCATGTGACCATACAGTATATCTACATACATGTATGCGCCCTCTGACCTAGCAGAAGCAGAGACTTAACTACGATTTCTGGTGCCAAAATCCCAACAGTAATCAAGACATCTCATTTAAGCTGAAATAATCGTTATTATCACAGAAACCCCCAACTTTAAATCTGACACTTTTAAACCTGGACCCTATTTTTACATATTTTGGAGTCTAAATTGGTCCAAAACATTCTGGAAATGAGCTGCGATGGCCAGGATGCAATCCCCGAGGGCAACCATACCCATCAAAGTACGTCCACTGAAAGTGCTTACTTTTGCAACTGACAGGCCCGGCCTGTTGTCCTAAGTGTTATGTGTTAAAGGCCTGGATCTAAACTAACATTTTAAAATGCCAAAGTCACACAAAAACACCGACTTACTAACCAATAAAGACTGACATGCAAGGTTAAATGACTGTTTTTGTCAATGGAATCACTTGTTTCTGGTTAAATTGATCTTATTCTTCTCCAAAAAGCTCTCTCTAAGTAGGGACCCTTTCCACAACGTAGTCAGACACTCAGAATAACAACAGAAGTGCGTCAGTGGCAAAAACAGCAGACGTATTCAGGAGACGTACAAGTGTAGTTGCCCTCAGGGATGACATTTCTTTTCATCTCCTGGCTGAAGAGCTCTGCTGCACCAAGTACAAAACATCTTAATCATTTAGACACAAAAATATGTAGATAAAAAAAAAAAAAGGGGCCTAGGTTAAAAGCTGATAATGCCATTTTAACGTCACTCTGAGAAATACATGTAAGTGTCTTAGTCGCTGCCTGAGAACATTTTTTTTAAAACTTTTTAACGAGCCTTGTTCAACTGTTAAAGGTCCCATTTCATCATTGTTACCCACCTTGTATTTATCAATGCCACACAGATATTTATTGTTAAAAAAGGATATTTATTCTGTAAATGAGTCTTAATTGCTGTGTCAACATTATTATTCAGAGCCCTCTGAATAGTCCGTTATCCTGCTTGACAAATCACAGATGTTCAGTATCACCCAACATGTACCAGATGTAACCGGTGTTTATAACTTATTGACAAAAAACATTACATTAGCAGCATTTAGGGCATTGTGCCATAACATTAGGAAATGCATGACATGGCATGAAAATAATATATATAAGGAGTTTTATGCCACAAATGTTATTTATAAATTTTGGTATGGGAAAATAATGACCTGAAAATTGATCCTTCAGTATCTCTGAAATGTGAAATGTGCTGCCATTTCAGTTTCTCCTTGCTGTCTGTTAAAATGTGCCATAGCTTGATTTCTCTTTCTGTTTCACATTATTTTGTACTTGTGATTTTTATTTTTAAGCGAATATCTCATGTTAGAACAAACCAGTTAATGTGCACAAGTATCAAATGTCTCACAAACTCACTTCTCACTGCATGAACTGTTCTTTGATCCCTGCAAATGTTGCTTGCCCCTGAATTGTCTATGGATTATTTTTAATGGGATTTTTGTTTACATTTTTCTTTATATTATGCTGATTATTTTACAGTGACTGTCTTGTTAACCACGGCTGTAATAACTGCAGTATTAAAGCTGGAGAGATGCAGGATGAGGGACTTGGTTTTTCATTCCTTAAAGTGTCTCACTGTAAACGGATTTACTGTACATAAAAGATACAGTATGTTCGCTTCAGCCATTGGTGCATTCCTCTTGCTGCCATGTTTTCACCCCTCAGGCCTCAGCATTTCTGACCTTCTGCTCCCATATCTCTGCCAAGAGATATCCCTTTATTCTGTTTTGTATTATAAATACACATACAAACAGTGCTTCAGCTTGCCTGTTCTAATTTAAGTGCCACTGGTTTTTCAGGTTAAAGTACTTTCCCATCTGTTTTCTTGATGGAGATTACTGGAAATATTATGAACAGCTGGAAACATCCCCTAAATCTATAAACATATAAAAAAAACTGATTTAAAAGGAAAAAAAAATTCTGAATATGAAAAATTAAAAACTTTTCTAACAACCACACACAAGCTGATACAACTCTGCTGCACAGGATATGCCCTCTCCACATATGCCTCTGACCCTAAAGTGTACTCAACCATCTGAATGTACAGAATACTGTCACACTCTCTCCTACATATACATCTGTCCGCCCACAGTTTGTGTCTTTCTTGTCTGCAGAATTAAAATAACCAGGAGAGATGCTCTCACTGTGTGTTTGTCTCTGGCCTTGAGAAAGACATACATACTGACTCTGTTATTCTATAGATAAATCCCCTTATGCTTCACTGCTGCATGCTGCCCTTAGGCCTCCATAGGTCCAATAATAACCCACACATTGCATGGATATACAGTATATACTGTGAATGGAGATCCATCACCGCGGATTCAACCCTGGTAATATGACGTGCCATTTGTCTTTGCCCTGTTTCTCTGTTTACTTCCCTTCTCCTCGCTTGGATTCCTAACTTGCCCTTTTCCTCCTTCGCATCTCCTGATGATCACATCCTTCTGTGGGACCTCATTTATAAACTGATTAATGGCTGATGACAAGCCAAAGGCTTGCCCCTTGTTAAAGTCTCAAATAACGTGGGCTACATCTCATTTCTGCTCAGATTTTCTGTGATTTAGCTCAGTCTAAATGAAGAATTCTATAAATCGTCCTAGGTGTGAATCCTGGGCACAGAGGTTTTATTTGCTTTTATGAAATGGTTAAAATGTATCTCAGGATAAAGTGAGAGGCAGTTTTGATATTTCATAAATGAAGCTCTCTGCTGACTTTGTAAATACTCATAAACATGGTGTGCATTGTCCTGTTTGAAACTCCTTGCTGCTTTTTTCCACATCCATACAGTGCACACAGCAGAACTGTGAAACTACAGATGTCTTTATGTCTCTCACTCAGAGACACGAAATGACCTGCTCCTTAAGTTAACATGGTCAAAAGTGGTTGTTTATATGGGCACATCAATAAATCTGTTAAATCCTTTCTGCCACACACTCACATACACACACGTGTGTGTGAGTGCAACCCTTAACTTTGACAAAATTGAATCACATTTGTTGTTTCGAAGCTGTGCAAATTCTAAAAATGTCACATCAGTGAATTACAATTGATTATACCAACCTGCTGATACGTTGATCTGTAACATTTTGACTCATGAACATAATCCCAGACTCAAACAACAGAGTCAGGCACAAGCTGGAAGTCACAATAGTTGCATGATAGAGTAATCACGGGGATAATTGGCTCTATTTTAATTAACTGAGCAGCAGTTGATTGTTTAAGTAATGGTGCTATTAGTGTAGACTTTCACCATGGTTAAGGTCACCAGCAGCAGTTAGCTTATGGCATAGATCGCAGACCATGCAGGCAATTAGTGGAACCTTAACATTTCAAGGCGAGAAGATGGTAACTAAGTGTTATTGGTTAATATCTACACTAATCCTTGAAACGGCTAATTCCCAGTTAGTGCCACTAAACAATGAAGTAATTACATTTTTAATTATCTACTTTAAAAAGATCCTTACAAGCAACTTGGAATTATAGTGAAGATGATTATGTTGCCATGGTATCGTTCCAGAAATGGTTATGATGCCATTTTGCATGTGTTGGTGATGAAGTTTGTATCGGGGCAGCCATTGTGTCAAAGAATTTTTGCAAACCAAAACCTCTCCACGTTAATTGCTTGAATTTCTTGATATGCCTATTTAAAACCAAACATCCAACATATTCAGTCAAATATCCATTTAAAGTACCTGTAGCTAAAACTGCACTTCTTTTGCATCTGCTTATATGTCAATGTCTTCCTGGTGTCAGTGACTTTGCAAACGTTCTGTCTTTAAAAAGGGAAAATTATTGACATGATTTGTGGTGTTTTCACAGACAAGATATCTCCCACCTGTTCTGGCTGTCTGCATCTTCTTCCAGCATTTCTTCCAAGACGGTTAGGAGAGTGAGAGATGGTCCACGCCCACGCAGTCATGATCTTCCTGCCAACACAGCACACATGGAGCAATAGACTGACTGTTTCCAAGATCCAAAGCCAACCTGAGGCGCTGAGCCCTTTGGGGGCTTGAGAATAAGATCTCAGAAGAACATCTATGCATTAGGAAAAACAATTCAACTTTTTAGATTTAATTTTGAAATAATGGCATAAACTCTTGACATTTACTGCCCTACATGATGGGTGACAACCAATAAATGTAGCGAGCACACGGAGCAGTTTAATGATGTGCTTCCTCCTTCGCACAACCTGTCCTGACCTGCAGTAATGAGCTGCAGTCAGCTGTATCTGTCTCTGTTATGGATGAAGAAGTTCATACTTTCAGGCACACACACACACACACACTCATGCATTACTTGAAAATTCTCAAACAATTTGATATTCAACCAATAGTCTTTTTTCTTTTCTTTATAAAATGCACTGTAAAGAGGACACAATGAGAATATGTAGGGTTTTGAAGGTGGGCATGTAAGGAAGCATGGTATTTTTTAAAATAACTATGTTTCATTAATAACAAGATCATCATTTAGACTCTTGTGACCTCTTTATTACTATCTATTACTATCGAAAATATTGATTACTAGAGCAAAACTTGAGTCAGACAGGGAATGGGGAAAACACTTAATAAAGTTGGGTGAAAGCACAGAAGAACTAACTCAAGTTAATGCACAGTAAGAAGGAAATCAAGGAAATGTGAATTCAAGGTTGTGTAATATCGGGTCAGGTGAGCCATGAGACACGTGGACACGATGTTGTGGGCAGAAAACCCACAGGAACAAACAGGAACTGGAACAAAAGGAAATGTTGGAACCAAATATATGCACATTTAACACATTTTATGAATATTACATTGTAGCCGATGTTACACACTGCCAATATATTTGTTTTTCATCTTGTCATTTTCTGTTTTATTTTGTAAATTCGTACCTGGAACCTCTGCGTACTTCACTTCCGGCCGCGTTTTCCCGCCTGGATGATTGTCAGCCCTGCCCTGATTGGATTCACCTGTGCCTCATTATTCCCCCCCCCCCCGCTGTCTTCAGTGGATTAGTGTGTTTCCTTCTCTCATTTGCTAGTTTGTCAGTCGTCTCCAGCCATGCTCCTTGTGTTCCCTCGTGCTTTTTTTTTTCTTTTCAATTTATGCTGTGTTTTCCTGGTCTGTTTCGTTGGCCGTTGGACTTCCCGCTCACTCCCTCTTGGATTTGTTTGCTTGTGTTGGACCGCTTTCCTGGTTTGACCCCACCTACCTCAACACCCTGTAAGCATTTTGATTTTGTGTTGGGTAAAATCTGTAAAGCTCGCCTGCTCAGCTACTGGAGATTGCAGCTAGGTGTTTCTCCTTTTCCTGTCCTCCGTTTGCACAAGCACAGCCAGTTTCCATGTTTACCAAGGACATCTTTTACCAAAGCACAATGAAAAAAACACAATATAGACAAGAAAAATATTAGTTTCAGAGGAAAAAGCCTAGAGTTTGAGCTCTTCATACTGCACATTAACATTTACAACCATTAGTGCGATTGCACGCTGAACATCCATACACACACGCACATCAAGGCTGTGTTGAGGCACACCTGTTCACACGCATGTCTAAGTTGTATTAATCACATGCAAACACATGCACATACACGCGTGGGAAATTTAGTTACTATTCACATGGACATTTTTACGTGTGTTTTGCTCTGTGACTGTGTTCAACACACACACACACACACACACACACACACACACACACACACACACACACAGTGGTCTGGCTATTGTAGCTGGAGACAGGTGGGTTTCAGTCTCAAAGTGAGTGTGTTCAAGAGTCCCCTATGTGTGTGCACGCGCGCGCGTCTATGTGCGCACGAATGCACGAGTCAGGTGATAAAGAGGTCACTGTCAGATTTTCTCATTTGGGGAATCATCTGCTCCCGGGTTAAAAACAACAACACAGCTGTTTCCAGGGCCTTTCACCCACTGTTTGTGCAGAGTTAGTGTGTGAGTTACGGTCTCTCAGAGGTTTCTCTCAGTTTGAATATCCGATCATTAAGCATGGCTGCACTGCAAATGCTCCCAACGTTGTTTGTTTTGTTCTTTGTTTTGAAATTGTGTCTATGAGCACAGCACAAACGCCTTCACTGTATATGCACATTTTCTTTGATTGTCTATTTGTGTCATGTACAGTGGGTGCATGCGTGTGCACGCTGTTGGATTCCCGCATCTTATCGGGTGCGCGCGTCACCTCTGGGTGTCTGATCTCCCCGATTGCCTTCAGCTCACGACGATAAACAGGAGGGCTCGTAGTGCAGTGATGTAATCTGACCGCAGTGCAGCAGGTTACCCACACGGTGGCGATGTTCGGACAGGTTTCTCACCGGCAAGCGAGTCCTGAACTCAGCCGGACACACTGCAAAAAACATCGCATTCCAGACGGTGATTTGTGGAGTGTGACTTGCCCTCTTCTTCTTTGGTGGTCAAAGAATTTAAGATTATGTGACGCAGTAGCACTGTAAGAGCATTGATTTTTGAGTTCAGCTTTCCAAGCGTGAGTAACTGTAAGCTGCCAGACATCTGTCTCATACCAATAAACCCTTTGGTTTTAAGGTTCTCTCCTATCATTTCTGTCATCAGCACTGATTAACTACTTTGCAGCTGTCTTAGAAGAGCTCTGATGGCTCTTCTTTCCAGTTTTGTAAGAGATCAGATAACAATCTGGTGTTTAGACATTCATAGAGCTTTACAGAGCAGTATTAAATGCTGAATTGTTATAAAAGAGAAATAATTTAAAGCTGTGGTCCAGTAATGTTTTGATTCACAAAATAAAACTACGTCTAACACTAAAGTCTTTTTTTTTTTTTTTTTTTTTTTTTGTTTAGGAATACTCAGGCTTGGTAATCAGTTTGCTGTCTGGTGACGGCCAAGCAATTTCATTTTTGCACTTTTGAATTTCAGAGGGACACATACTAATACACTATTTCTGTATAAACAGGACTCTTTCAGTGATGAGTGTACCATCTAAGTTTTGATTGAATTGTTCTACCCTGGAAGCAGCTGGATTTACAGGAACCACTTCAGATGTGCTTGACACGAATGCACCTCTTCAGACGATGCGCGAAATAAATTGTATCTTTTTTTTTTTTTCTTTTTGCAGTGTAGTCAGGGCAGGTCCAGGAGGCTTTATCCTTTTCATCTCTCTCACCACCAATCAGAAACTCCCCTTTACAAGACCCCCGCATACTTGTCAATCACTCCCCTCGGGCGATAGGTTGGAGCGAGACAAAAGAGGGAGGAGAGCGATAGAAAGGGAGAGAGGATAAAACAGGAGGGGTGGGTGGGGGTGTGTGTGAAAGTGGTTGGAAAACACAGCAATGGGATGTTAGAGAGAGAGTAGAGCATGCAGAGTAATCGCTAAGAGTGGATCTACTGTCTTGAAGAGAGATGAATGAATGGGGTCAGGGACGCCCCTGAGAATAGAGGGATAGAGAGGGTTTGATAGAGTGAGAGAAAGGGGGACAGCAGAGTGTAGGACGGAGTAAATGCACGAGGTTGGGATGGACCGAGGGCGACATGGATGAGGAATTAAATAACAGAGTGAACTGGAGAGGAAACATGGATATGAGGACAGAAAATATGCAAGACAGAATGACGATGAAGAGTTAGCTGGAATGAAGCAGATAAAAGACGAGGGGTGAGACAAAGTGTAACTGAGCGGAAGACGAGAAACAGACATCAGAAAAGGACGGGGGGTGAGTGAGGAAAAGGAGAGGAAGCAAATAGTTTAGTGGAAGAGACGGAGGGAAAGCTTCAGAGAATGACGACAGGGAGGGAAAGATCCAAGCGAAGGAGCAAAGTGACTTGCTACTATGAAATGAAAATAGACGAAAGATGACAGGTGCTTTATAATAACAAATAATGTTGTGAAGTAGGGGTGTGCCTCAGGTTCCCAGAGTAATCTTTTTTTTATAACAACAAATTCTCTTCTTAAAGTTTCCCTTTAGTGAACTCTTCAGTGTTTCTAAAGCAGATATTAATACCAGAGCCTCTTGCATAATTTAGTCATACTGTAGGTTTATGCAAGGGTCATCCTTTTCAAGCATTTCAACTGAGAAATCATGTCAATTTTCACCAGTTTTGGTGTGACAAATCGCCCTAAATGCTATGATACCCATGGGCCTCAGCCAGCATTACTGTGCAGGATGTTCCTCTGTCTGGTGACCTTGGTCTCTGAGACCTGAGGACTTCCATGCTTTGGCTCCATGGCTGGCATTTCTGTTGCCCGCCCTTTCCGTAACTCTTTGCCCCTCCCATTTTGAACCTATCCCCTATCAATTACCCTTACTCTAACCACACCCCTATCGCTGTACCTGACCCCAATCTCAGTGCCTGACTCCAACACCTATTCCTCATCCTGTGTTACCAGTAGGTCATCAGCAATGAAACCAGAACCTGCTCATGGCTTGCAGGGGAGACCATATGAAAACCATATCCAACACATAGTGGCACCTTTTTAAAATATTTTAATAATAATATTTTGTAACGTGTTTTATCATTGGGAAGTTCTTTACTGATTTCACTTTGTGCCTGTACACCACAAAATCAATTAGTCCAAACCTCTCCTATATGCAACATTTATTGTGGAGAAGAAGCAAGTCAGACGTCTGAATTGAACTGTACAGTAGAACCACTGAGACCCTTACTCAAAGTAGAGCAAAGCACAACCATGTTTTTTCATAACTTCAATATGCATAGTATTTGAAATGGATGGTTGTACAGGAAAACTACTACAAAAGTGCTCGGATGGTTGTTTAAACTGCATCAAACTGCTGCTTTTCTTTTCCTTAAATTGCCGTGTTCAGGTTTCTGCAGCATATGTTTGAGCCTCAGCTCCTCCTGTTAGTAGAGCACAAAGCAGATTTTAAGCTCAGAGATTTGGTTCATACTTTTTTCCTTTTATGAAACAATGTGATATTTTGTAATGCAGTTGCTTGGCATTTGCTTAAACCAGGATACCAGGATTCCACCCAAGCCCTGGGAGTGCTCCCACTGCCCATCACACCATCATCACACTGTTTATGCACAAAATAAACAGGACCATTAATAACAGAAACTGGACAACTAAAGCAGTTCTTCTTCACGATCATTTATTTCATGTGTATTGACATCTAATCATGGTCCTTTGCATTCATACCTAGACTTAATATCCAATCTGTTAGCAGACCTGGCAGACATCATGCTGCTGTGCTTGCTTGAGATAGCAGGAAGAGACGGAGTCAGGTGCTTGTATTAACATCCTTTTGTTCTTTATTCAGAGAAGATATACAGCTACAGATATACAACTACAGATGCCATGAATGCATGTGTTATTGATGTCTGTGAGGGAGAAAGTGCGTATCTTTTCAGCTGAGCTGTGTGTGTGACTGGTGTTTCAGAAAGGGTGACTGTGTTTTCCTGTCTGCAGGAGAATGTATATGTATTGTGCGTGTTTGTGAACCACTCAAGATGGTAGCGAGTCGAGCACGAGATAAAAGAAATAATGACAATACAGTACGGTGGGCTGTGAAACATTCATACCCTCCAATCTCAACCAGCAGCAGCTTTATGTTCTCTTTAAAAGTGAGGAGAGATGCAGCCGGGTGTGACGTCCGCTTCATCTAGGCCTCTGACACATTCCTGTCAACAGATTTAACACACTTCTCAAGATCGCAAGTAGCTCATATCTTGGCGAAGTAGAAGTTAAGACGCTCTATTTTAAGCTGTTTCCATCCTTCACAAGCCAAAGAGTTTCTTATTGACTCAGCAAGAAAGCTTTGAGAGAGAGAGAAAGAAGAGGATGCTGGGGAAACGGACAATGAACTATACAAATATAGGCCGTTTATAACTTGTAATTTTTTTTTTTTGATTTGCATCTTAAGACATCCTAGCTCTGGCTCAAATTGTAGAAGACAAACAGATTTGAGGAGGCACAAACCAAACTCTGAGTGCTTTTTGCAGGTCAGCAGTTTAGAGTGCGCAGGCACGGATTCGTGAGAGCAGAATCAGATTTGAGCGTGCAGTCCTGATCGCGCGCTCCCTTGTTTCTGAATCTCATCTCTCAATTCTCTGCAGCTGCTTTGGCTTCCGAGCACAAGAGATCACAAGAGGTTGCTTGCCAATAATTCATCCACACAACAGGGTGATATGTTTTTCGTCCAAGCTCAGAAAAATACTGAATACCTTGCTCCTCTGATAGGAGTGATGGGCTGATTTATTATATTATATTTTGTACATGCACCATATTGTTTAGTCTACAATCTCAATTATAATGTACATGTGGATCTGCGCTGCAGAGTGAAATGAGGTGCAGCCAGATTCTGGTGATCCAACTTGATCCCCTTACGTCACCTAGTTTATTCATAACAGAATGTCGGATTTGCACCATGCCTGTCCCGAAATTGCTGTTGTTCTGTAGCCACAGCCGATATTAATTTGTTTGAACCATTCATATTCTCAATCCCACATGGAGTGTGATCAGATCACAGTAAACCTAGCTACCCCATATCAGGCTCATTAGATTTGTGAGAGATAATAAAATAAAGTCATAAAAAGTAAATACATAAACATTAACGTAAATAAGTTTTATACCTTTTTAGAACAAAAAATAGTTTTTCAAGTAATGGTTTTGTGTTTGTGAACATTTACACAGGTTTGCTTGCTGTTCACTCACCATTTAAAGATCCCTCCCAATGTACTTTCAATGTAAGTGGAGTTCATTTGGAGTTAATGAGGCTTCAGCAGTCTAAGCCAGACACATCAGTTGAGTATCATCCAAAGCTACAGCGTTTTTTTAGGATGGAATTCCCTCTTTATGTTTCTCCAATGAGCTGCAGTGGATGGATTGTGATAAAAGGGGGACATTTTGGTCAACAAACACTGGAAAACAGCCACTTCATTCAGACCGCTGAATTAGCTCTTGCTCGCAAAATGAGGACAGTGGATTTAATTGAAAGCGCGTTAGTAGATCTTTTAATAGCCAGCGTGGAGGAATGATTAGAGCAAGCAAAACCTGTTTCAGTGCTCAGATGGGCACCTGACTTTTGTTTTAATTCAGACTTTTTGACATTTGTGGACCTTATTCTCTAAGTGTCACACATTATTATAAGAATCTAAGTGGTATTTACAGTTGATTTGTTGGGGATTATTTGCCTCCACATATCAATACATATTTGGTGGAGCAGTGAGTTATCTGTGGCTGCAGCATGGTGTGTGGTAGACTGGATCATGACTTGTAGTCATACATACCTTTGAATAGTTTTGTGTGGTGTTTTTTTTTTTGGATGTGGATTTCCTCAAGTTTTCCCTTACCTTAATTAAATTAGTAAAATTGTATCCATTCCTTCCCCCTCATTAAAAATATAAAATCCATGGATATGTAAATATTTGTAATTTCAAAAGTCCAGGATTCTGTACTTCTGGATTTCTGGATCATTCACGTTTTAAAAGCACTGTACAGTGTTTGTAAGGGTGTATTTTCCTTAAGCTGCAGGTATCTGCAGGTTATCCACTGGAGCCATGGGCAGGGCCACATGACACACGTACCTCCATCAACAGCCATTTCTAAAATTTCTGTGAACAAGCACACATGGATTCAGCAGAAACAGCACCACACTTAAATTGATTTAGTACGAGGATGAGCGAGACTGAAGGGGAGCTGCAGAAATCACTGTGGCTGCTGGTATGGAATAATCTCTCCGCAGCAGAGACTCAGCATTCTGCAGGATTCAACATGTGGAATATTTTGTGAACCGTGCCCCTTCAATTAATTTTCAAAACAGTTGCAAATGCGCCTGTCAAGTGCAGCAGCGGTGTAAGTGACAGGCAGGAGATGGGTGGGGGTTTGGTCACAACAAAGATGGAGGAGGGGAGGTTGGGTAGTAGAAGCAGAGCCTGTGTTATACAATAATTGAATAAATTGAGAATTGAATTAAATTGTATAAATTAGGATTCTGGGTTTACCTAATTGCTGTGAACTGCGGTTGCTTGCCCAAGGCTATGGCTCGTGGTTGAGATGGGGGGCTGGGTGGAGGACAGGCAGTGGCGGTGATGCTCTGCCCTTGGGAGAAATTATTCTGCCATTTTTTTGTTCTTTTTATAGGCATCAAAAGGCAGGAGGACCAGCCTGTCATCCATTCATTATAGAGTAAATGATGGTTAAAGGAAATATCCACACACATAAAAAACATTTGCACCTTTTTAGTTGCTCAGCATGTTTGCACAGATCGCTCTGATGTTTCTCTTTTAAACTGACAGCATTACTTCTGTTCTGAGTATGGTAAAAGGAAAAGATTTGTGCAGTCTAAATAATTTGATGCGACCCTACAAATCAAAAAGCAGCTTTCTGGAGATGCACTTTTGCAATGATTAACAATCACATGGGTAGAAATCCATCAGAAAACCAATTTCTGCACCAACAGGAACAGACTATAGACCAGGAACCACTGCAGACACAAGGACACACTGGATTTTGAGTAAGGGGCAGAGCCTGAGTGTCAACAACTCAGTCATTTTTTTCTGATGGCAACAAAAGTATAATTTCATATTCACATGCAGATCATTTAATTGGAGCAGAAATAAACAAGCAATGGAAAAATGAAAAAGTAATTCCGCTCCAGGAGTAAAAAATATAGTTCAAGCAGAATTAAACTAAAGTAAACTTTTAGTGATTTTTTTTTTTTTCTCTTCAATTTAGGAATTTCAATCCAAATCTAAAACCTCTGAACTTTAAGAAAGACGATAAATGTGGTTGCCTTTTTATTGCTGCTGATACTTGTAGGGCAGCTGTGCTGTTCACAGCTGTTAACCTGGGTTTTTGGGAGACAGCCAGATTTTAACCTGTCTGATTTCATCCATAACCTCCATCCTCAAGAGGAAATGTTTGGCAAAAACAGGTTAGCTCCTGTGACAGCCATCAGAACCTATAAGGAACCCATCAGTGAGTAGCTGGCTGAGATCTGCTAAAATTTGATTTTTCAGTTTGAGCAGTTTGAAAAACCAAACACTGAGATCAACTCATCTGGAGATAACCACTGATCATACAATACACCAGAAAGACATATTTTAAGGCTAAAGACAGTTAATATTGTCAGTTAATATAGAGTGTATTCATTCAACAGGATGGACTTTGTTTGCAACCCCACTGTGGGATCTGTCTTATTTGGCCAAACCAAATTTTAATACTACATAAAGATCTAAAATATATCCACTATGGGGTGTGTGAGTATATGTGTTTGTATATATGGGTGTGGTTGTACGTGCGTGTGTGTGTGGGCATCAGTTAACTGGGTCCCTCCCTCCCACAGCGGAGATGGTTAGATTTAATCTGATAAACTCTCGATGCAACAGCTGTCACCCAGACCCGGCCTGTCTATGACCTAATCTCTCTCTCTCTGTCTCTGTCTCTCTCTCTCTCCCCAGCTCTCTGCTTAATGCCTCTCTCTGTCCCTATATCTCTTCTCTGGGCCTCTTCAGTAGTGTGTCAGTGTGTGCATGCAAGTGTACTTAAAAAAACGCATAAGCGTACCCCCAAGTGTGCATGTCAACACACACACACACACACACACACACACACACACACACACACACACACTCTGAGTCCATTATCCATGTCAGTCCCTAATACAGCAGCTTAAGATCTGGTTCAATGAAGCTTCCTTTTTAACAAAGAAAAACAAACACACTGGCCTGCTGTGTTCATGTACTGTAACTTTTATAACAGATGTTGTAGAGGTTGAATTGATAAGATTACAATTAGCAGAGGGCAGCATGATCATGCTGCAGGAGACTCATTGCAGAGATCAAACCTTTGACCTTTTCATTGTGGTCACTGGGTCAACCTGCCTCACATTTCTCCCAGTAATCTTAATTTATCTCTGCTGTTGGATTATTGTGGAGTTAAGTAATCTATGGCTGTAACAAGATGGGTGAGGAGGTTTTGTTCCGTAATAAACAGAGAGCCACAAGCTGCAATGTACAGTGGTCCGCTGGATCTCATCGTGGTATCAGTGTGCATTCATAGTCATCTGTTACAGTGTAAACTGGGATTCATTTATGAAAAGAGCACATCTCCACAGTGCCACTTGCCTTAGAAGGTGGACTTTTATTTCTCCAGTGTCTGTTTAGACAACAAAATGCAGTTAGGTGGAAACCCTGGTGGAGGTGACAGCACAAATGAGTGTTACTGAAGTGTCTGTGCAGACAATCTGTGATTCTGCAAACCAGCTGTTCTGTTAGATGTCCAGGTGGCTGGTCTCAGATGATTTTGCAGATGAAGATGGATTTAGCGGTCCTAAACTGGCCTGGTTAGACATGATCTGCGGTTGTGAGGCTGGTTCGATGTGCTGTTGTATTTTCAGGAAAGACATTGCCACAGCTTATGCTGTGTCCTTTTTCACTAGGTAAAGGAGAAGAGCTTACTAATGTGTTTTAATGACTTTGTCCTCAGAGTTTGAGAGACATAATACTTTTGTTTGCACTATAAAGGTTTTGATCTTTTTCACCAATTTGTGAAACAGAGTTAAAACAATAGTGTTGCATTTTGTGTTTGTTTGATGTAAATGTAAAATGTGTTTTAATGACTTTCCCAGGGTAAGGAACTGCTTGTTTTCCTCAGCAACTCCTCACAAACTTTTCAAAAAGACGAAAGAAGAAAGAAGCTCCCCAAATTCAACAACAGACCTGTTTTCTCCAGTGAGCTGCTCCTTTGATGGATCAGGGCATATAAAATCACAAAGTTCGTGTCTGAATCCTGGACTTGAAGAAAAGCACCCAGGGAACACAACTTTTGAGTCAAAGTAGACAAGGCAATTGGAGGAAAAGTTTAAGGCACCAACAAACTGAACAGAAAAACAGAAGAAGACTGTGATTTTTTTCCTCTTACTGCCTTCTCATTGAAGTAACAGTTGGTATTGACTTTGAGGTAGCATTTAGTCTGGAAGTGCATGTCATGAAGCTATAAAATTCCATTTAGTCTAATTTCACCAAGGTTCAGTGGGATACTGCGAAATCTGTTAGTGTCCTGATCTTCAAATTGACTATTCAAGTCCCTGTATTGCGCTGTATCTCTGAAAATGCACATGCAAGCCCCCTGCCGGCACACACATGCGGGCACACACACACACACACAACATACAAGCTGGCATGCACATATGCTAATGCACTCGTTTTCTCCTTCTCTTTTGCCATCACACATGCACACACAAGCGCTCCTATCAAAGTGCATATCCCGCATTAGTGATTGGGAAGAAGCAGCAGGGAGTCAAGAAGTGCGTGTGTGAGAGTGTAATGAACCCCCATCGAGCTGAAAGAACTCCACAGTGTGTGTGTGTGTGTGTGTGTGTAAGAAGGGAGAAGGAAGAAGGCTTCTGATACTGGCCTGAAACCATGGGATCCCGTGCAGTTCTCACCAAGCTTACACACGTTATCACAGACACACACATACTTCTGCTTTATGAAGACACCATGTTGTATTTTCCTGGAGCCAAACCTACACACAGTGTCACCAGAGAGAGAGAGAGAGAGACAAACTGGAGAATGTGTGGAAAGGACATGAGTCAGCACACTGTAAGACGCAGGATGCATAAATGCTTATTTAAATATCATACAGGTCATGGTTCTTACATGTAATGACAGATGGGTCTTCTGACTAAGAAAAAGAGGCGTTACTTAACGTCTATAACTAGGCAACAGTTGAGTAGCAGCACACGTTTACTGGTGACAGTCAATGCAGTGAAATATTGTTGGCCAGAGTGACACAATGCAAATTTCAGGCATGTCTGATTAGGACAAGTGTCTGTTATGTCACTCAGGACCAGCAGGGGCCAAGCTTCTCCCAGCAGGGTGGAGACATGGACCTGCCAAATGTTGTCTGACGGTCTGACTGTCAGGTTCCACTTGAAGCTGACTAGAATAAATCCTGTCTCTTTGTGGATGCGTGCGACACACTACCTCTCTATTCTTTATTTATCTCTGATGCTTGCTCTCTCTCACACACACAAATTCTCAATGCTGTCTTTTTGAGGACCCACTATTGAACTAATGCATTCCCCGTCTCTAAACTTAACTAATTTAACCACCCCTCCCCATTATGTTAATTATGTTTATTATGTTAAATAAGTTCTCAACATCAGATAGAAAATAGTTTATCCAAAACCTGGCATTACGTAAAATGGAGAACAGATCATATCCACAGCAGAGGCTCTTTGGCATTTGTGATGTTTATGCAATTTTAAATATATAGTGATTATCATAATGTGATTAAAGGTCAATGGCGAATACAGCATAATAAAAACGTACATCACACCCACTGATCTCAATTACATTCAATCACGTCCTCTTTTCACTTTCTGTCTTAAGGCACCACACACACACACACACACACACACACACACACACACACACACACACACACACACACACACACACACACATACAGACACAGACACGCGCACGCACCTGTACAGACACACACCTCACCTTTTTATATTAGCCTCTATCACAGCCCAGCTCATTTGGCTGCATATTTAACCAGTACATAATTTCCTCCTCAGGACTGGAGTGCAGGGGTGTGATTACACCTGCCACAGCTCATACACATCCATTTACACCGGAGGACAGAACAGGACTTCAGCGTGAATCCAACTGTAAGCACTGATTCATCTGCTCAGCTGCTCATAATGAACAATGAGTCACACGCCACTTTACTGTACAAAGACGAAAACACACATTCTGTACATCCACCTAGTTTCTGCAGTTATTTATAGAACAGCTGCCTGCCGGCTACATGCATTTGTTCCATAAAGAAAGATGGGTATTAAGATCATTTCAATAATGAAATAATTCATTTTGTGTGATTTAGGACTTAGTATTTCTATTTATCAGATATTTTATTGAATGTATCTATGGTGGTTTGCCACTTATTGTAAACACTCAGCGGCTGGTATGTCTTTTGAAGCTATACTTAAATTGCCTGCAGTCAGTTTCCTTTGATTTCTCGGTCAGAGAAAGCTGCCGTTTATTGATTTCTGCACTCACTATTCCACATTGTTGTTATTGTCCTGACACAGCAAACCAATCTCAAGGAACTAGCTGTAACAAAGGCCAAATGACAAAAACCTCCTCACCTTGCCTCAAATCACGTTTCTTCAATGCACAGCACGAAGTAAGTCGATCCCCTACATGCACGCATGTTCTATGACCATGTGAGTGTAAAGAAACTATGTAGATTGTCACCCAAACACAAAAACCTGAAGAGAAAACATGATGAAAAGAGAAAAACAAATGACAAAACAAACTGACAGCGCCTTCCTGTTTTCTGCTTGTTCTGTCAGGCCAAGAAAGGAGAAAGTAAAACAGAAAACATCAGGAAATGGATGAAATCAGTGATTTGTAGACTGACCACCACCAATTCAACAAGCTTAACCAACCACAGACACTTAACAAAGGCCCAATGATGGATCAGCAGCAGCAGCAGACAGACTGACCTGTTGTACCAAAGCATTTCGTCTTTGCACACGAAGTAAAACTAAACAAAACTGAGCAAAGTTGCTGGATCAAATGATGACAAAGAAATGGTTACCTAGACAACACATCCTCACATGTGGAGCTGGACTCAGGTGTTTAGCACTTTTCACTCTCTCATTTCATGTGATTAAAGATGGTGAATGAGGGATAAAAGAGGCCACTTCCCGTCCATATTTCCTGAAGAGCTCATTTCTGCATCTGAGCCCCTCTTCTGTCAGAAAGGGTTTCGTGATAACACGATAATCTTTGCGTTCCCACCAACTTCTGCTGAATGTGCTTATTATAAGTGCCTGTGTGGTACAATGGGGCTAAAATGTAAATGTGGAAATGTAAATGAACTGGAATGCCTTGCAGTCTGGAGATACCTATAAAGAATACAAGATGAGGCGTTCCCTCTGAGCTGCTGACTACTTTCCTCTGTTCTGCTCTAATGCACGTCTCAAGGCCTTGCCATGTTCACTGATTCAGTGATTATGTTACAAAGGCTTCTATAGCCCTATAGGGTTGCTGCTGCACCGGAGAAAGAGCACTCTCTTCAATTAGACTGTCAACTGAATGACTGACATCTATGTATGTAAATTGTCTACTATGATAGGTATAATAGGTGCTGTTATAGTAGTTTGGGTTTTAGCCTATAGCAGTAAAGCACAGGTGCGACTGATAGAATGCTATTAGTGCGGGAGGGCAGGCTGTCATTGGCTGCTGAGTAAAACAGACTTCCCACTCAGCTCCTCTAGACGACTGTCAGCCCCGTCAGATCTTTGACACAAAGACTTTAACGTCAGATCTTTTATATTTTATGGTTTTGTCAGAACAGCTGAAGAGCTTGCCTCCGTTTCTGGACACAAGGGAGTGAAACAAAAGTGATAGGTGCAATGAAACTTCCTAACATCACAAATCAGCCTGTATTTGAATTGACACAATACCCAGGACAGCAAGATTTATATCTGAAGCAGCTTCTCCAGATGTCTCTTCCACTGAAGCCTAACTTTGTTACTGAACACAAGCAGGAGTGCCATGAAATAGCGTTGCCTATCGCTGCTGCAGCTCAAGGAGGAGCTGCTGGAAGACCAGTTTTGTCCAACTAACCCTGCACATCAGTCATTGTGTGCAGCTAAGGCAGGCGAAATACAGCTTAGACTGATGCATGTTTTGTCAAGTCTTAGGGTCGAGAACCAGGAGCAATTTTCAGACAAAAGTCAAATAATTGTGGAGATCACTATGATTTCTTCAACAAGGCAAAGTAAATCCATGCGGAGCTTTCTGGACCACTTGCAAATCATTTTAATACTGCCAGTGTTTGAGAGCGTGGTGAACTGGAGAGAGCAAAATGAAAGACACCATCATGTTAGCCATGCCATGTGCATTCAGTTTGCAGTGCCGCAGTCTGGAATGACCAGGCATTAAGCCTGAGTTGTCCTAAAGTGACACCGTACAGAGGATAAACCCTCATGACTTGGTCGGTGTGGAGGTGGGCTTGTTTGACAGCTGCAGGAGAGAAAGTGGGGGCTCGTGACAGCAGCACCTGGTGAGTTGATTGACACAGCTGGTGCTTGTTGGCTAATCACTCTCCCTACTCATGCTGTAGTGTGCAGGAGCAGGGAAGCTGCGTTGGACTGTCATGTTTTGTGCTGTGAGCATGCAGCGAACAGACTGTTGTGGTTTGTGCTCATGGAACTCACTTTTCATCTTTTTTGTTTTTGCTGTGTGATGAGCCTCATGGGGCTGCTAACATTAATATAGACTTAAAGCCTTCTTTAGAAATTGTATCATATTATTTTTATTTATTTATTTGAAACCAGATTTCCAGTAATCCCTGTAATCCTATTACACCAAATGAGTGACTTCCTAATTCTGTCCAGTTAAAAGACAGAGTCATCCAGCTGGATTAAATACTGATCCAAAACAGTCTGATTACCTCTTCTTGCTTTTTGTTGAACAGAGCAAGTAAAATTAGATTAGAAGTGTGGTGACTTCTTTTCTCCATTGCATTACTATAATCCTATTGCAGGTAATAAGGAGCCTAACTTTCCTGTAATAAGACACAGCTCTCCCTCCTGGATTCAATATTGATCCAATTTGGTGTGATTTCCATCTGAGCTCTGGCTGCAGACCGACTCGTCTGGTGCCAAACACACAGAGTGGGTGATGGAGGAACCAGAGCCAGAGATGCACAAAGCCATGCTGATCTGAATACGAATGCAGTTTGACTGCAATCCAGACTGAGGCAGATCGAACTTGAACAGGATCCAGTGATGAGTGGCGCTTAGAGTCAGATTACAGATTTGGTTTAGAGGTTGATTACCAGTTTGGTTGTCTGATCTGCTGAGTGTCTCTCTTTTGTAATACTGTGTGTGCTGCAGTAGGAGGGATGTGAAGCAATGTTGAGTGGGATCCAGGCGGAGTGAGGCAGAGGAAAACAATGCACTGATCCAACAGTGATGTGCAACAGAAAGAGAGGGAGAGAGATTTTCTGCTGCAAACAGACTGATACAACTGGTATGAACTGAACATCTGCTTTTTTTCTATTATGAACAGAAGCTGGCTTTTGTTAGCTATTGGTCTTGAAATAAAATAATTGAAAAGTGAAAAGAAAACATCAAATTTCTTTGCAACTCTTTGTTGGAAATGGAGGAGGAGGGATAAAATACAAAAAAACCCCAAAAAACCGTGGAGGAAACCAGTTTTTGACACGGGGGACGTGCGAACAGTAATCAGGGGAACCAAGGCAGGTTTATTTATAGAGCAGCTTTCATTCACAACACAGTTCAAAGTGTTTTATACACACATTGAAATCACAGACATAAAATCGCTGCAATTTTAGGTTCTGTTTTTCTGTTTTTACCAGCCATACTTTCAGTCATACAATTTGATCAAAGAAGTGTCCCGGCCTGCTGCTTTTTATAGCCAGATATATGAACAGTATGTCTTCTATAAGGAAACCACTTGCACACCCATTGTTATGTAGATATGCTGCTGCATAGAGGCCATTGTGCCTTTGAAGATGTCCCCGTTATTTGCGGAGCTGCGGAGGAAATCACACTGCGTCACTGTCATAAACATAATTGCAGTAAAGATTTCTTTGCTGAGTGTTGCTGCGCTGTCCAACACCGAGGTCTGTCCCTGTAACCATGTGTGACTAATTTACAACCAATCTGGGTTCCTGAATGTCCCGCTGGCTCAGTGGGTCACGATGCCTGTCACATACTCACAGTGCTGTAGATTGGAACCGGTGTCATGGAAAATGCCATGTGCCGTCCAAACACTCTCCCACTCTTTCCTGTTGTATTATTGGCCTTCTCTCATCGGGTTTAACACCCAATCAGCAGACAGAGCTCTGGCAATGAGCTGCTGTAGCTACAACTACAGTAGGTTTACGCTATAGAGATATGATTACAGAACATGAAAGTAAGGCGTGTTACATATCCCCTTATCCAGCCTACTTGTCCGTACTGCTTCACTTTATAGAGAGTAAGCATTGTTTTGTGTTGTACTGTATTGGCGGTGAAAGTTGGCACTCGACGCACATTATATCATGGAAAATAGTCCAGTGAGAGGATAATTTATGGGACTATTGAGCTGGATTTACAACATTAGCACCGGATTTAATAAATCGTATTATCAGATAATATTCCCATTGTTGTGTTTTATGTTTCCTTTAAGTGTTTTTGAACTTTCAGTTCATACTGAGTTATCACCATCTGGCTGTCTGAGGAGTGGGAGTCTCGCTTTGAATCATCCCCTGGGCTTTCTTACATTTTTATTTCTCTTCTGGAAGCTTTTCCTTGTTTCCTGCGAGTGTTCGAGCTGCATTTGGAACGCTTGCTATTGGCCTGTGAAGGACAGTGAAACACAGCACTGAACTGACTGCGCTGCCTTTGGCTTTGCAACTGTTATTTAAACAAAGAACTGAAAAGTATCTGTTTAAAAGGCGGTGAAGGACTTTTCTTACTATTTTTAAATTGTCAGTTATATGCAGAATCTATATTTTCTGTGTGATTAAAATAAATTGTCATCCACATATATTATGTCTAGTAGTACTGTCTTAAGCTAAAATCAAATCTGATTAAATCAGGTGAGCTACTGATGTGTATTAAGTGGAGGTGCCACACCATCTGAATGCATTTTACAGCAATTAACTGGTTTTAAAAATTACAGTATATTGTATAGCAATAATCAAACTATTTCAACATTTATATAATAATATGAATACAGCCACTGAACTGAATTGAACTGAACCGCATTCAAAGCATTATTAAATTTGATTTGTTTTGAATCCATCTGTGCCCACAGGCTGTTTTGGACTAATTCCAATCAACGCATTACACAAACTGGACATGGCCTCAATTGGCTCCTTTGACTAAGCAATTATTGAAATCTGTCCAATTAGGTAAGTTTTCATCACTGGCCCCGTCACCCTCCTGTCTCTTCTGAATCAGATGAGTAGTTTTTGTCGGGCATTGTCCTCCTTAAGCGAAGGAGTCACATGTCTTTGAACGAGCATATTTCCAGTTAATTACATTATTGTACAAAACACTCTGAAACCACTATATTTAATTTTAAACCAAAATACTGCAGAATGTTAAACCATGCAGACTCAATAATACACAATCTTAAGTGCTATGTGCTTTACAAGCTTTTTTTTTTTTTTTAAATTCACACAAAAGAAACTGGAGGAATAAAATGGTCCAGATGTTTGACCGTGTCTTCGGTCTGAATCATCAGCACCGTGCCTCCAAAACATTTAGTTCGTGCATGACGACTCAACTGGAAATATGGCAAAGCCAAGCAGAAGTAGGTATGAATTACTGTGGTTGCTGCCCTTGAGCTCCGCGTCTGCACGAGGAGCATTACGCTGTATTGCCTCTCACACGTGAACGATTGTATTTTTAAATTTGGTTTTCAACAGGTGAACGGGAATATTCCAGCAAAACAAAAGACGGATGGATTGGTCAACCACTGTTGGATGAGATCATCCCTACAAGAAAACGATTATCAGGTGAACGTAAAACTTCTGAGAGCCTGCAGAGATATGAGGACTGGATTTCGCTGATCAGGCGCGCTCTTTTTTTTTTTAGCAGCACCTTATCGCGATTCAACACTTTCACACCTGGCAGCTGCCCAGACTGTGGAAGAGAAAACACATCATTAGCCCCAACCATTTCACAGGCATTTTCAGAGCTGATGAGTGCCACGTTTCACTCGTAAGGACTTTCATTCATGTTATCGTTTTCCTTTAAATATTTATTAGACAAGTCTGCATGACAGTAAAATCATGTCCAAATCATTCTGATGAGCCCTGAACTCAGTCCCAGAAAACCATTAAAGAATGTCACAAGGCTGTTGGATAAAATGAAATGTCTAAAGTTGTTAAATCCACAACTGCCACTTTGTAAGCTACACTGACTGCATGCTCGCAACAGCTGCTGTTCTCCGAGGAGCAGCAGTTTACAGCCACTTTTCAAGCCTACGAGGGGTGTGTTTTTGGTACTTTGACCAAAATATTTGACATTTTGCTTTACTTTCTCATTGCAACAGAAAGTTACCATTAACTTCTCTCATAACGCTCGCTGCGGTGTTGCCGAATCCCCGGCAGTACTATGTTCCTAAGCTGCTGGAGCAGCAAGCAGATGTGAAGCCTAAAAGTGATGCTAATGGACTCTGGCCTTGTTTCTGATCCCTCTTAGTCTGCTTTCCCTGCTCTGAACCACAAATGTAATTATTTGACCATCATAATATTCACACCATGGTGAAAAGACAACAGATTCTTCCTCGATCTGCTCTATATATGCTGTCTACTGGTACAAATGAGCACAATGACCCCTACCCTCCGTGTTTAATTATTTAAAAAGATGAATTTCCTCTTTAATTTGCAACATAGAGATAAATTCTTAATGCAGCGTTTTGTGTCAAGGGCACTCTACTACCCTAACCCAGCTAATCATCCCTCTCTATGTGTTGAATTTACAGCTTGGCATGCTTTGGGTATTTGTTCTTCCATTATGCATGTTGTGGAGTGATGCTATGTTTAGTACACGGTGACAGAGAGGAAGGCTGTGGCTGCAGGGAGCAGTAGTGCATGTGTAGTGAGCCATTGTGGCTGTTAGGAAGTTTTTTGCTCTGGAAATGTAAAGCAGGCAAAGAATGAATAACAAGCCCAGATATTTATATCTGCTGCACAAGTTCAGCTTCATACATATCATCTCACTCACTCTCCTTTCTTTCTCTGCTTTCAAATCCTGACTTTTTCCATCCTTCCTTCCTTGTCAACATCCTTTATTTGTTCATCTTTTTCCCCTTGACCTTTGTCTCATCTTTTTCCCCCTCTGTTTGTCATCTTCTGACTTCTTAGTTTACCTCTTCCTTGCATCCACGCCTCTACAAACCCTTCCTCTTCCTCCTCTCTCTCTCTCGCACACTCCTCCTCTCATTCTCTCTCTTGTTCTCTTTCTCTCTCTTTTTATTCTGTGATTTAGGTCACTGACTGACTAAAAGACTACACACAGCTGGCCTATAAACCGTGCTGCCCTCCTCTCCAGTCCCCCACCCCTCACACACACACACACACACACACACACACACACACACACACACACACACACACACACACAATGATGAATCACAATCTGGCTCCAGCACTAACTACGAGTGTCCCGAAACACAACTGTTTATTTGGCCCATCATGTGGGTCTCTGCTGGATTTCTCTCTGTATTGATTTTGTCACCTGTGTCACCCTTACTCCCCCATTTGATGCCCCCCCCCCTTTAATATTTCACCTAGTTTCTCCTCTCCTCTTTGTTTTCTTTAATGCTGCCCCTCCTTCATTAGTCTGTTCATAAAGGAAAGTCTGTGACCTGAATAGAGTGTGTGCGCGTATTTGCGTTTGTGATTCAACACGGTGCTCCCCTCTCATCACAAAGATCTCAGCTGTGTTTGGACTTTGGATGTCAGCGTAATTTATTTCACCTTTTTGTTTTTTTTGTCAATTCAGAGGCGACATTATTTGTTTGTCTGCTTGTATGTTGTTTTTGTATTTGTTTGCTTTGCATCAGCAGAATAGGTCAACAATTTAACGAACAAATTGCCATGCATGCAGGCTCTCCCCTCTCATCTGAATCTAATAATGTAGCACACAACCACGAACACAAGTATACACAGTCAACGAGGCAGTCGCATACACACACACACACACACACACACACACACACACACACACACACACACACACACACACACACACACACACACACAGGCTTAATCACATAATCTCTACCCAAATAATTAATGACATCATTTTTTGGTTGTTGCGTCTACAATGCCGGCCAATCGGACGCCGGAGGTAATAAAAAGGGAGAGAGAGACAGAACGACAGAATAGAAGAACGGGAACAAAGAAAGCATGCATGAAAATAAGAGTAGGGGGTTGATGAAAACAGACAGACCACAGAGAAAAGGTAAAGGGAGGGAAAGGAAGGGTTGAAACAGACAAAACAGAAAGAGAGGTTGTGGGTGGGGGAGAAGCACATTATCATCTGTAATCACCTCTACTTTAATTAGACTGTTAATATCAAGATGTGATATCGGCTGATATACTGCGCACACACAACATTTCATACTTATCTAAGCCTACTCGGAGATCAACATGAGAAGCAAGGCACAACACACAGACAGGAATAGAAAATGAAAAGCTGCAACAGAAATATAACCTGCACTGAATTAATTTTGATGAGAGGAAGGCAGAAGGACTCAAAAACAAACTTAAAGCAAGCTCGTATAGTTCACGTTCCAACCAAAGGGTAGCATAACAATATGTAGCTGTATAACTATAACAACCGGGAGTTTTATCAAATCACCAAGCAAACACAGCTTAAACCTGCTGAAACTTATATACACAAATAATGGGCTTCCTGCCAAAAATGGAACTTCGAGAACAATAATTATACTAAAAAGGTTGGCAAAATACTGACAAAGGAAAATTACTATTAATGTACACAATAAATCAGGAGGCGATGTAATTAGACAACGGGGAGCTCACTGATCAAACTCCATCTGCTGGTGAAGAGCAAAGATGAATCTGGAACTTTTTCTGTGGTCAACAATGAGTTTTCAGTCAAACAGTGATTTTTAGAAAGTAAACTCCCCAACAATGCCGACAACCTGAAAGAGCTAAACATAATTTGTTAAGGCTTCTCTGTCAATGGGCCACTAATGGGCGTGACATTTGTTTGAAAAGGTAACCAAAAGGTTGAGAAGCCTTCCTCTTACGTAATAACACTCGAGTTTTGCAGCACAATCTCCTCTCTCAGGTTAAACGCCTGAGACTGTTCAAACTGAGCAGGAATGAAATGACCTCAAGTGAGCAAATTTAAATTGAATGTGAACAAGACAGAGAGTGAGAGAAGAGGAGCTGAGGATGGAGAGTTTAATGATGAAATGAGTAGCCAGCTGTTAAATCAACAGTTATGGATCACAGGAGGAGAAGCAGCGCTACAGGAGGGTTTCCACGTCTTTCTCTCCCGTAATTCTTTCATCTTTTCATCATGTGAGGCGCGTCCCCGCGGAGAGGCGAGGCTCATTATTCATGCGCGCACCACACAGCGTCTAATTCACACAATCACGACACGCGCCGGGCAGCTGCCGCCATATGCCATCCTGTGTGTGTGTGTGTGTGAGTAGAGGGAGAGGGGGGCTTTTCCGGCAAGTGGCTCTTCTGTTATTGACTGCCTGTCTGAGTGGCAGAATGTGTCCGCCTCACACACACACACACACACACACCCTGTCCCACCTCCGTCACCCTCGCCCCATGTTGAATATGCATCACTGCTGCATCACTTCCAAACTGGACAGATGAGCAGCAGGCCAGTGGCCACCTGCTGGCCTGACGCTCAGGATCTCCCTGGGTTTTGGTGTTGGGTGGGGGCGGCCTGCATGCTGGGAGGGGAAAGCCGGGTTATAGACAGCCTGTGGCTTGTATACCCACACTCCCCTCCATACTCCCCCCTGTGGGATGGATCAACAGAGAGGCAAAAGGCCGAGGGCAGCAGGCAATCAGGGGAAGTGTTATGCGAGAGTGGAAAAACAGGAGGACACAAGACAATCTCTCTTTTAGTATTCCTGTCTTTTCTGTATGTTGTCTATCTGTCTCTCCCTTAGTGTGTGTGTGTGTGTGTGTGTGTGTGTGTGTGTGTTGTCTTGTATTCTCTCCCTTTTTAGCTTTCCTTTTTTGTCATGTCCCTCAACCTCTGGGCTCACCTTTTCTTCTTTCTCTCTCACACATCCTCTCTCTCTCTCTCTCTCTCTCACACACACACACACACACACACACACAGACACACACACACACACACACACACAGAGCAGTGGTAATCCACCAGCCTCAGTGTACCCCCTCAACCCCATCCACACAGATGCACACACGCTTTCACCGGCTGTTCCCATGGAAACCGACACCGACAGAAAGCACGCGGGCCCCTGCCTTGAGGCTCGAAGCAGCGAGGAGACTTCCCGCGAGGAGTCAGCCGGTTATTGATCCCTCAGCACAGGGAGGCCAGCCGACTGGCCAAGAGCGCGCGCACACACACGCACACACGCACACACAAGTGCACACCACTGCTTTCAGAACTAGCAGATCCACTGAAACAAGTCCCAATAAACACTAAGTAGGAACACTGTAGCCTCTGTAAAATCACAAGAGCAACAGTTTACATGCACCAGCCCCGATAAATGGTAAAATCCCAGCAGCAACAGATGTTTCACTTTATTTGTAAGCTGTAATTGTAGTTCAAGCATGGGATGTCAGCTTTTACGGCTGACACATGAATGAGGAAAAAAGCTCTCAATGGGCCGATTTTTGCAATTTGAGACATAGAAGAAGAGAGTGGTGAGATTATTCTCACAAAATCCAACGTACAAACAAACATTACAATGTTCCCCCCCATGAAATGCCAGAAAATAACACAGCAGAGCAATGAAATGAATAATTCCCAGAGGGCCTGTGCAAATCCAATTCACAGCATTTCAGATGTTGTGCGTGACATACAGGAAATTGTATAAATGTTGCGGCGCTCCCCCACGCTGAGCATTCTTTAAAATGCAGATGAAATCCTGTTCTCCTCTGATTTAACGCAAATGCAGGGTTATACATGTACCACTAGCACATCTGTATGAGCTGCTTTCAAGTGGTCTTGTCAACGAGACTCATCATTTCCATCAGCTTAAGAACCGAGCAACTTACACCAATGTTATTCAAAAACTGCTGATTTGCTCCATTTAACTTATAACAGTTTCTATGTGACGCGTTTTTTTTCAGATGCAGGCAGAGAAGTTAGCAAAACATCTGGTCATTCCAAGCCTGCCTGTCAACAGTCAGATACAGCTCTGCCGGGGCAGAATTGTTCTTCCTGTTTTGGAGAGCGACATTAGGTATTCTGTTCATGTGTGCACAAATGCAGCTATTAATGGATTGCAGAGCAGACGGCAGCAGAGTGGATCAGCAGCAGGATCCAGCTGTTCCTGACCCACATTACCTCAGCTAAACAGGGAATAAGATTTTCTCATTTGAATTAGGTCTACTCATTTCTGACTCCACGGCAAGTGGTCTAACGGGCTGCACACTGAATCATGAAATTAACTGTCAGAGAAGTCAGAGTGTTCATTTTGTCATTACGTTGCAAACTTTTTTTGATTTCTGAACAGAACACCATACGCGCTACTCTCAATTAAGGGAAAGCTCATGTCAAGCGAGGGTTAAAGTTCAGAAACCAGGTGGCGTACAGGTAGCCCTATTGTTTTCACTGTGCATCAGGTAACTGTCCGTGGCCCTGAATGAGAGAAACTCTTCCTTCCTTCCCTCCTTCATTTGGTGCTTTACTTTCCTTTTTATTTTGCTGATTAGACAAAGGAAGTATTATATCTTTTAATACTTCCACTGGCAGCTCCAGTGTACATGGAGGGCAGAAAATACTTCAGCTACCTGAGAGTTCAATTTGGACATTCGGTTTTAGAGTCGGCGCCACCACTTTGCACTGACGTGCAAAAAAATCACACAGGTTATCATTCGCAGGGAAGGCAGATGGAGCTCTTTTCTCCCCTGACATGTTGGATAAAATAGAGCAGAGATGAAATGTAAAGTAAAGAATAACACCCCATTCAAAAACAGTCATCTCTTCCCCTATAACTACAATCCACTTGGAGCTTTACCACATCCTGCAGGAAATAGACATACACAGGGCAGGCTGACGTCAGACAAATGTGTTTACAAGTATATACACAGTCAAATGTAAGTCCTAATGTAACATTATAAGCTGGTGATGGAGTTCAAGGGTGGATTTTTTTTTTTTTTCGTGAGAACCTTCAAAGTGTGTGTTGCTGTTTTGCAAAGGACCAGCCGACATTACCTCAGCCTCCATCCTTCTCACTTTATGAGATCAGTGGTGCTGTGAAGTGGGCCTTAACCTTCAAAGCCTGCCTCACTTATTGAGGCTTGTCGTCATGTTTGGTCCGGACTATATATAGCTTACACCTGTCAAGGTTTCAATCTGTAAATGGGAGTTTGATAGCTTGGAATTAGTCAATTAAATAGTCTAATGTAATTACATGGACCTGATGGAGATGGATTATGGGTTGATGACACCTCGGCTGCTGTCAAAGGACTGACTGTGACGAAAAGATCGGTGTTTGTATTTAGAGCATTAGTTTTGGGCACTTGCATTTCGCCTCTGTGCTGCAGCGCTCATTTTAATTTGGTCTCCTCCCCTCCTCTACTCACCTCCATCTCACTCTTTTATCTCTTACCTCGTCTGTTTTCTTCCATTGTCTCTTGCTGTTTGAAGTGCAGCTTCAAACAGAAAAGTCTTTTGCACACCTTCTCTGTTTGTGTGTGAAAAGGCGCTGCTGTTGATGCTCTGGGAAAAAAGGAGATGCAACAATTTCCCCTTTCAGGATCTGGTGACATTTCCAGGAATGTCTGCTCTGACACTCCAGGGCTGAGGATGCAAAAGGTTATGACATTTTTTCTAATGCACAAAACCCCTGTCCAATCAAAAGAGAGTATCGGTGAATGTACTTTCTTCTGCAGCTTGGTCTTTTTAATTATCTATGAAATTAACCATTTCAGATCGTCTTTTAATTGTGTTCTATAGCTTCATTTCATCATTTTATGATGCGCTGTGTAACTGTGCTTTCTAATCTATTCTGTAGCCAAGAAGAGAAAAAAACCTTAATTTTCATCTTTCATGTATTACAGCAACTTAACTTTTTACTCCTTTCCTCTTTCTTACCCACCTCGTCGTCTCTCACTGGTCATAACTTATCGCTCACAGTCTCCTCCCATCATCCCCACTTTCCCCTCTCTCTCCCTCTCTCTCTGATGTCAGAGCCCCACAGGGTGCTGTAGTAACTGACTGTCAGTCAGTTTCGTTTAGTGTTTATAGTCCATCCAGCCTCTCTGATCCATTATAAATAGCTCTAAGTGGCACAGCACTCCCTCCTCGCCATCACTCAACACTCCGTCTATTAGACTTTGTACTCAACCTAATTAATCTGACCAGTTGCTCAAAATAAAAATGAAGGTGGACAGGAAACGGCTACATCCTGGGTGTAAAATCCTATTAGCTTAGCATTGTTATTTCAAAAGATAATAAAATTAAATAAATAGCCTAATATGTGTTTATGTATTAATCTAAATAGGCATGTTGAATCATTCTGTTTACTTAATTAGAGCAACAGAGACGGGCAGGGATCAGCCCCAGTCAATATATGTCAGACTTTTATTTGATTTGACAGACAGAGCTATTTATAATTCAAGAGTTTTCAAGGGTGCATTGGGGATTCTTCAAGGTCTCAAGATCTGTGATGTAATCTGCAGCTAGTCTTTCCAAACACCAATATGGATAAATATTGTGAGCACTGAGGGGATTCCACCGCCTTGGCTGTTGGTTCATTGGTATATTTGCGTTGACTGGACTTGTATATTTCCTGTATGTACTGTACATTTCCAGAGATTTAAGGTGATCAGTTTCTCTTTACTGCATTTTCTACTAGCAATTAATGATTTATCAGACCATACAGCTTCGCCAAAACAACCATGCTCTGTTATGTTCTTCAAAACTGCAATGAGATTCATGAACTCTGGCTCTATTTATATCTCAGCAAGTTAAGTTTCACATTTTCATATTATTAGAGCTCCCATTCAGTGTAATTAACCGTCCATCTTCCCGAATAGGAATCAGAATTGCCAGAAAAGTGGATTCACTGCTGTCTGGATGTTACTCGCCCTGATAGACCTAAGGCTATTAATATCTCAAAGACTTTCAAGGGCACACAAGGATTATAGTAGTTTTCAGATTCTGTACTGTAGAGTGGGAATATGTTTGAGTTAAAATATTTGAAGAATTGCACCCACAATGCATGTTTTAGCACAATAACATAAGAGAAGAGAGTATCTCCCACTGCAGAAAGTTAACTTTTCAGCTGGGGACACATTAAATGTATATTATTATATTATGCTGTGTTTCTTCTTTAACTGAACTTCACTCTCGCTCTTAGAGAAGATGATAACAATACGATTTAATCACTGGGATCATTTTTCTACAATCATTAAACAGCAATAACCTGAGAGCAATAATTTCCCATCAAGGAGCATTGTATTAATATCCTATTTCAATTTATGTTTGAGAGATTACAGAGGCAGAGCAGAGACAAGAAAGACCTTGATTCAACTCCAGGAATTCCACCTCTATATGAAGTGTCCTTGTGCAAGTCACTGAATCGCAGACAGCTCCAGGTGTCACTTTGACCTCAGACCTCTCTGTGATGGGTGGCAAAGAAAACAAAGCCTCTTCCTCGACTTGGCTGTAAAAAAGGTATCATTACATCTAAGCTATCAGTGCTGAATGGGTAAACTGAGTAATACCTGTCACACTGTTTCACACGCTGCCTAGTCACAACTTGTCTAGACGTCCTCATGCTCCCCCGACACACACCCATTCCAAATCCTGTTAACGCCGCCAGCCTGCGCCACAATAACCTACATTCTACAGTAATCACACTGGTTGACTGAGGCGTGTGAGGGCGTCGGAGCAACGAGAGGAAAACGGCAGCAAATCCTGGTGACAGAGCATGAGGCTGGAGGGAGGCTAACACCCCGAGAGGCGAGAGAGGGAGGGTGTGAGGGTGGGAGAGCAATTTTTTTTTCTTTCTCTCCATTCAAATCTTATTTGGAAAAGGAGGATATGCATTTTGGAGCACCATATTGCTGTGGCTGTGTTCCAAGCTTCCACCAGCTCTGAGAGAAAAACAGAGGCAGGGATCCAAACAGAATGGGACACACACACACATACAGAAAACACACTGTCATACCACTGTATCATACAAGAGGAACTAACATTCACAATATTTAGGTTTCATGCATTTCATGCATCCATTTCATAGCAACGGTGACACCTCAAAATTAGTTGGCACTGACATATTATACAGCTAACAGCAAATCATTTACTTAATACTATGGGCTAGTACTTTGCTTTATACCAGTGCCAGAATATTACTTCATATAGAGTAATAATAAGAATTTAAACATGTTTTTAATGCCTTCCTGGTTTGACTATTGAGAAAAGCAGCCAAATTTCTCCGATGCTGAATGTCTAAAATCAGGCAGGTGTACGTTGCCCAAGTAAAATGTAATCTAAAATGTGCTGATTGATGACACAAACTAGAAAATGTCAGATTAAATAATAAGTAAATAGGAGAATAGATGCCAGATAACATTGCTTGCTCATTTGTAATGTTTAGTGCAATAGGCACAATACACAAAACTGCTGATATTAAATAGTAGGCAATGATTAGCACACATATGACTCATCCCCTTCACCAAGACTTTCCCAAATATAAACCTGAGCCTGAAGATGAAGGGCTGTGGTTAGTTTGGCCAGACCTGACCTACCCGAACTGAAGCCAGACACAAACCATAGAAATCACCTAACACGCAAGCACTACACACGTAGTAACAGACACAGGAGACAGAGGAAAAACAAGAACACAGTAGGGATGTGGAGACGTGCGCGCGAGTGCACGCGTACGCTCGGTCACGCAGCGCCGGGACTCAGATTTGGCTGCTCCTCAGCTTCTCTGGGCGCTGATGCACGGCGGCCCCGACTGACACGCCTTGTGTATCTCCTCCCATCAGCCACAGGAAGGAATCATATTCAATTTCAGCCGTGTCATTAGAAAAACCATACACCACCCAGCCGGCATTATAAATTGGTATTGAATGGGGAGATGGTGAGTGAATGTTGGAGGAAATTTGTAACCTACATATTTGCATAATGTGATTTTTTTCCCCCAACAAGTATCAGGAAATGGATCTGCCCATTTAGCCACGCGCAAATTAGTGTTAAATTGGGGTGATTGCTGAAATGAATCACACTAATCCTACAATCAATTTGGCTACTACCACAGAAAATATATGAATCCCCGTGGACGTGTTATAGAGTATAGAATATACTATGTCTAGCCACATAAAACATATTCACAATAAAGAAACTGAAATGAAATTTCTATAGAATTTTCTTGGGAGTGAGTGAGTGCATTACTCATCGGTGAAAATACGGGAGATGACGTCACCTAACAGGGGTAACCTGACGATTCAGCGCTTACATCATTGCACTGGAATATACTGCGTGGAGCTTGATGAGGATGATAAGACAAGATAAGAAAACCTGGTCACTACCGAGCGCACGATGCTGGGAAACCGGAGCTTATTTAAGAAATCATATCATAAATGTGGAATATCACAACAGACTCCCGTGCTTTGTTACACTCAATATGCTAATACAATCTTAACGTTGTTTCCTTCCTTTCTGGTAAAGCTTCTTGAGATTGCTTTTCTGTAGTTTATCCAGAAGCTACACCACTGTTGCATCATTTCATTTTACTTTTAAAATTTGTCAGAATCTCGTTTTTTGGGGTCTTATTTCTAAGAATCAGCATCGTTGCTGGGTTTGTCTGTGCAGGTCACCCTGCAGGGTGGCATGGAAGGCTGTTCGTTAGGATGATAATTTTTCGGATGATACGGTGATGACGGTGTGATTGTGTAAGATACACGCTATTCCCCCCTCCTATTCCAGTTGTGGATATGGCTGCCGCCGCGGGTGCTGTGTAACAGCCTTGCGCACCGGAGCCAACCATTATCAGAGAGAGAGAGAGAGAGAGAGGCGGTGTAGATGCAAGCAATAGGGGGAGGGGTGGAAAAGGAGAGAGGAGGAGAGTGTGACTGTGTGTGTGTGTGTGTGTGTGTGTGTGTGTGTGTGTGGGGATGGATGGATAGCCTACCACCGGGCTGTGCACACACATACAGACACACACGCACACACTCAGAAGGGTAGTGTGTGAGCCAGCCAGCCAGTCAGTCAGAGTGAGTGTGTAAGCCATGTTGGATGTGAATGAACGGGAGGAGAGATGCTGCTGCCGCGCCGCTCCTAACGCTCAGACCTCCAGCTCCACGGACCACAGCGGGTAGATGCCAACTCTCCAGGCCGACGGAGAGACGGGGGAGCCTGGGGGAAGGTGTCGGGCGGTGCCGGCGGTCCTGGAACTGGCCACCTAGCCGGAACGAAGGAGAGAGAGAAGTAACGGGAAGAGGGGAAGACGCGCTCGAGAGAGAAAGAGAGAGAATAGGCAGAGGTGGAAGAGGGAGTAAGGAGGGGAGGGACAGAGAAAGGAAGAGACTAAATGGCTGCACCGCTACCGGGCTTCACCTCGCTCCTGCTCTCGTCTCTGGCACTCCACCTGCTTCTCCTCGGCCCTTTGTTCGCCCTCGCCCCGGGGACGGTGAATACAGGAGGGGCTTCCAACCGATGGACCCCGGGCCTCTGCTACCGAGACGCCGGTAAAGTGAGCCAGCAGCATCAGCAGCAGCGCGAGGAAGCAGGGGAGTCGCCGAGGGGCAGCTGGGATCTACGCCCAAGCAGGTGGACTGTAGAGCGGATACAGACTGATGGATGCTCTGGAGTGCAGCGCGCATGGGGGACGCTGGGAGGATACCACCAGGATGGGGCGAGGTGGACACGCAAGGAGAGACTGAAAGGAGCCGGGACGTGTTGGGAAAGTGGAAACGGCCCTCTGGCACCATCAACACCTCCTCCTACTCTCCACCCAGGTATTAGGAGGAGGTCGAGCTCTGATGGCGTCGGCGCGGGAGAGGGAGTGGAAAGAGGGAGGATGAGGAGGAAGGGCGTTGTTTCTCCTCCTGCTTCACCTGCTTTCACCTCCTCGCCGGTTCAAAACGGCAAAAAACGGGCAGTACAAAGGACTAGAGCGTGCACGCAACGTTGGCCGGCGCCGAGGCCACACCTCGCCAAACGTGGCGCCGCCAGAGCCTTTGTGCACGCCTCTGGCCTGTGCAGGGCACCCGGAAGTGGAGAGAGGAGAGGGGGAGAGGTGTGGGAGAGGGCTCGTGAGGTGAGGAGGCTCTTTGCTACATGGTGCTCCCTGACACCTGGGCATCTCTGCTGGTCAAGTTCCGACAAACAAGCCCTCTCCCTGGCCAATCACCCCTCACCTGGGCTCTTGCCAACTGGTTGCTCTTGTTGCATTCATTCCCTTTCTGGATACAATTCACCGCACAGTGCTTCAGACTACACCTTCAGATCCCATCCCAGTTTTGCCAACAATTCAGACTGTATCCAGGGATCAAAATTGGACTACATTTGTCATTTTTCCACACGTAATTCCTCCCGGACCGGCTACACAGATGCAGTTCGGCCGCATCCAGTTCACAGGTATAGCAACAACAGCCAGGCTCGGGGTGCTGATGGGGGCTCAGCCAGTGTGGACAGGAGGGCTGGTAATTGTTCTCATTTGGACAGGCACAATGTTATCGATCCTAGCAGCAACACAGAGGGGGGTGATGATAGCTGTTTGAGTGGGTGCATTAGAAGCAGGGACAGGGGTATGAGGAGCGGGGGTGAGGAGGCGGAAGTGAGAGTGGCGAACAGATGTAGCGCACCGGCAATGATTAACCCCACTTCCAAGGCGCAACGGCATTGTAGTGGGCCCCCGCTCTGTGAGGCAAAAGCCAGGCGTAACCACGTCAGACTCATGGATAAGGGGAGGGATGAGAGGAGAGAGGGAAAGGATGGAAGAGGAGGAGGGATGGTCCACGGCAACAAACACATTAATTCATCTAATTATCCGGATAATGATTTGGCTTTTCCGATTCTGACGCTTCTATGTAGGGCTGATAATGAGCTCCGACAGGGGAAATCAGCACCAGCAACCAGAGGGCAGAGCAGTCAAACCCGAGGAGAAAGCGGGGAGGTTCCCGGCGGTTGCTTTGGTTGTTTGGACAGCCTCGAAGTGGGGGATGGATATTTAGCCGACTTTATGGTCCCGGGGGGAGACATAACTCTGAGGAATCCCCCCATCCAATTTACCCCCAGCAGCATCACAGAGACGCCCGGCCAACGTTTTCTATCCAGCAAATCAAAATATCCTGGCCCGGTGCTCATTACGCCCCCACAAACACAAACAAACGATTATGCAAAAAGTGGAAAACTATCCAAACCACTCCGTCTATCTGCCGAGAGAGTCAGCGCAACTTCAGAGTCAGACTCTGCCAGTGACTCAGGCTTTTTCTCGCCTACTAAGTTTCCTGTTACATCTCCCAGTGTTGTGTCAGCCGCGTCTCGCTCTGCAACAGCAACCACGCCACGTCTTCACTCTCAGCCTGCGCACGCCACAGCGAAACACCTCTCGTTGTTCTCGGAGATTAACCTGACCACATGGCAGGATGACTCTGCACGCTCGCATCTCTCTCCCTCTGCGAAGGACGCGATTTCAGCACGATGGACAGCTCCCATAGGCTCTCAGCGAGTGTTCGAGCTGCGCAAATTCAACACCAACAGTAATAACAACAACAACATCAAGGAAGAGGAGGAAAGCAAGGAGGTGCACGGATACAGTCATGAATCTGAAACAGAAAAATCTCCGTGGCGCGGTCAGACACAGCAGCCAGACCTGTGGGAGAGCGCGCTGCGAGAGATGGTCCACGCAGAGTGCGCTGACAGCATTTCCCCCGACTGTTCAGCCACCGAGCGGGGGGACCATGCACATATGCAATTAAAATCCGGTAAGCAAGTGCCATTAGAGCCCGAAGGTGTCAGACAGTTGGATAGGCGGCAGATGGGGGCCGAGGGAGAAAGGGAGAGGGATACAGAGAGGGAGGGACAGGGCTTCGAGGGGTCCGCTGCTGTTGCTGCCGCTGTTGGGGGAGGGAAATTACAGGTGGGGGTTGGCGAGAGAGAGGCGCGGCTGATGGGAGGGAGAGTACCAGGGGGAGAAGAGCAAGAGGAGGAGGAGTGGGAGAGGGAAAAGGGAATAACAAAGGCGAGCCAGGCAGAGGAGAGAGAGGCAGAGGGAGGAAAGGGTCAGAATAGGGGCAGCACCACCACCATCACACGGCCAGATAGCAAAACAGGGAAGAAAGAGAGTCAGGCAGATGAAAGCCATGAGGCAGGAGAGGGGGATGAGAGGGAGGAGGAGGAGAGGCGCAGTACAAGGGGAGAGGGGAGTCTGGAGCGACTGATAATAGTAGCAGATGATGAAACCTCACAGGGAGAAAAGGAGAGGAAGATTTTGATGCCATGGCCTCGCGCACGACGTGCAGCCAATAGACATCCTCAATTCTCCCAGTATAACTACCAAGTGCAAGTGGCTGAGAACCAGCCACCCGGCACGTCAGTCATTGTCATGTCAGCCTCTGACACAGACGCAGGAGATGCAGGCAGAGTGAGCTACACAATGGCCCCTCTGATGAACAGCCAATCATCTGATTACTTCCACATCCACGCAGACACTGGCCTCATCACCACCACTCAGATACTGGACAGGGAACACATGGATTTGCATTACTTCCGGGTTACAGCGACTGACTATGGCTCCTCCCGCCTCTCTGGCACCACAATGGTGACCATAACTGTTTCAGACAGGAATGACCATTCCCCTGTATTTGAGCAGACCGAGTACAGGGAGACGATCAGGGAGAACGTGGAGGAGGGTTATCCTATCTTACAGCTCAGAGCGACAGACCTAGACTCCCCATCCAACGCCAATATCCGTTACCGCTTTGTTGGTGACACAGCTGCAATGGCAAGAGCGGCCTTTGAGATTGACCCCCGCTCTGGCCTCATTACAACCCGTGGAGCAGTAGACCGGGAAACAAATGAGCACTACACTCTCCAGGTGGAGGCTAGTGACCAAGGGAAAGAACCGGGGCCACGCTCCGCCACTGTTAAAGTTTTCATCACCGTTCTGGATGAAAATGACAATGTGCCACAGTTCAGTGAAAAGCGTTACGTGGTAGCAGTGAAGGAGGATGTACGGCCTCACTCTGAGATCCTCCGTGTAAGTGCCACAGACCTGGACAAGGACAGTAATGCTGCCGTTCACTACAATATCATCAGTGGTAACAGCCGTGGACAGTTTTCCATTGACAGTGTCACTGGGGAGATCCAGGTTGTGGCACCACTAGACTTCGAGGCAGAGCGGGAGTACACGCTCCGTGTTCGTGCGCAGGACAATGGTCGACCACCTCTCTCCAATAACACTGGTATTGTTAGTGTACAGGTGACGGATGTCAACGACAACCCACCGATCTTTGTCTCCACACCGTTCCAAGCATCTGTGCTTGAGAGTGCCCCAGTTGGTAGTTCCATCCTCCACATTCAGGCCATTGATACTGATTCTGGTGATAATGCCCGCCTGGAGTACAGGTTAACTGGAACCAGCTCTGACACGCCATTTATTATCAATTCTGCAACAGGCTGGGTCACAGTGAGCTCCATGCTGGATCGAGAATCTGTAGAGCATTATTTCTTTGGCGTCGAGGCCAGAGATTATGGCATGCCTCCTCTTTCTGCTACAGCGAGTGTCACAATTACAGTGATGGATGTTAACGACAACCGGCCAGAGTTCCTCCAAAAGGAGTACTATGCTCGACTGAATGAGGACGCGGTAGTTGGCACCAGTGTTGTGACTGTTACAGCTGTGGACCGTGATGTCAACAGTGCTGTGACCTATCAAATAACAGGAGGAAACACCAGAAACCGCTTTGCCATCAGCACAGCAGGAGGGGCTGGACTTCTCTCGTTAGCCCTCCCACTGGACTACAAACAGGAGCGCCGTTACGTTCTAACAGTTACCGCCTCAGACCGCACACTTCACGACACCTGTCAGGTGCACATCAACATCACTGATGCCAACACACATCGGCCAGTATTTCAGAGTGCCCACTACTCTGTTAGTGTGAATGAGGACCGGCCACCTGGAAGCACTGTAGTTGTGATCAGTGCCACAGATGATGATGTTGGTGAAAATGCTCGAATTACATACTTCCTCGAGGACAATATCCCACAGTTCCGCATTGACACTGCTACAGGGGCTATAACACTCCAGGCAGAGCTGGACTATGAGGACCAGATGACCTACACTCTGGCCATAACAGCTAAAGACAACGGCATACCGCAGAAATCAGACACCACATATGTTGAGGTGAATGTGAATGATGTGAACGATAATGCACCCCAGTTTCTCAGCCCCAGATATCAGGGGACAGTCAGCGAAGATGCCCCTCCGTTTACCAGCGTCCTCCAAATCTCAGCTACTGACCGCGATGCTCATGCCAATGGTCGTGTTCAGTACACCTTTCAGAATGGTGAGGACGGGGATGGAGACTTTACCATTGAACCTACGTCTGGCATCGTTCGGACAGTTCGCCGCTTGGACCGTGAGAGCGTGCCATTTTATGAGCTCACAGCTTATGCTGTAGATCGTGGTGTGCCCCCTCAGCGAACCCCTGTTCACATCCAGGTGACGGTCCTAGATGTAAACGACAATGCCCCGGTCTTCCCAGCTGATGACTTTGAAGTTCTAGTGAAGGAAAACAGTGCTGTAGGCTCAGTGGTAGCCCAGATTACAGCCACTGACCCTGATGAGGGTGCCAACGCTCAGATTATGTACCAAATTGTGGAGGGCAACATCCCTGAAATCTTCCAGATGGACATCTTTTCAGGAGAGCTCACCTCACTCATTGATCTTGACTATGAGGCCCGCAATGAGTATGTCATTGTGGTCCAGGCCACCTCAGCACCTCTAGTCAGCCGGGCCACTGTCCGGATCCGATTAGTGGACCAGAACGACAACCGGCCCACTCTGCAGGACTTCCAAATTATTTTCAACAACTTCGTGTCCAATCGCTCCAACAGCTTCCCCAGCGGGGTAATTGGGAGAGTACCCGCCCATGATCCTGATGTGTCAGACAGGCTGTACTACACCATTGACAGAGGGAATGAGCTTCACCTGCTGCTCCTGAATCACACCAGTGGAGAGATCCGACTGAGCCGAAAACTGGATAACAACAGGCCACTGGTGGCTCCCATGCTGATCACAGTCACAGGTAAGAGACCGTGAAGGGGAAAAATGGGAGGAAAGGATGGGAGGGAGGCTGTATGTGTGTTTGTGTGTGTGTCTGTGAGTGTGCGCAGTCAGTTTAGATTCCCCTGTAGCTTTATTCAGTGTAACAAATACTGTGAAGATAAGAACTCAAACTGTACAGGGTTGAGTGTGAGTGAGAATGGGATGTGATAACACTGGATGGCATTTGTATGAACTCTGGGTGTTATATCAACCCTCTTGCCTTTCTCTTGGCCCAACAAGACAATCTGATGTATTACCTGTGACTGAGACATCTGCTACATTTACCTGTGGAGAAGAGAGGCTCTAGGAGAAATTGTGTGATCATGCGTTTGTGAGCACGACAGTGACAGAGCTCAGATTTGCCTAAAAGCATGAGAGGGAAACAATTAGGTGACTGATGCTAGTCGGCTTAGAGTTTCAAAGTGTGGAAGGGGTGAGAAGAGAAAAGGATGATGAGAACAAAAGCATGTGCAATGCTCAGTGTGTATTTTGTGTGAGACAACGTGACGGCACATATCAAAGGAGAAAATGTGTCCGGGAAGAAACAGATTTAATAAATATTTTAAGACACTTCTATCAATGTGAGATAACCGACAGTAATTTTGAGGGGTTTTCATATGACATTTTCATTTCAGTCAGCATGATTCCAGTTTATGAGATATAAGTTTATGAGATATAAGCAACTGGTGTAAAGAAGGTGTTTTACTTCAGGCATGGCAACCTCAGTTTTACTGGCAAAGAAAGACCTGTGTGGTTATGAGCTGGGATCAGTATCACAGTACCACCCACACTATTTGATTGACAGGTGATCTGGACTTGGCACGGTCCAGGTTGCCATAGAGATTTTGTAAAATTAAAGAATATTGATGTAATAGAGAAAGAAGGAAGCACATGATTCTGACTGGCAAATTGCTGCCACTTGCTCTTAAGTATTCAACAAATTCACATCACTGCTTCCTTAATGTGATGTACTTCCTCATTAAACAGGACAGTGAGGGGGGGGGGGTCCACTCAGGTTTGACCTCGTGGGATATAATCTATTTCATTAGCATAGCTGTTTTAGACATAGTGACATGACTTTTGGGAAAGTTGATTTTCATTTGTTTTTTAGATGTCTTTTGTTCCGGGTTTATTTGTGTGCATTTCCATGGTTTGGATTTACGATAAGGGCCTCCTAAAGCTTTACAGGCTTTTTTGCTGTCACTGATCAAAGCCTTTGAAACCAAATAAGGAGGAACATGAGAGCAGCACCGTTGCTTTGAAGGTTAGTGCTGTGTTCGTATTCTGTCAGAAAGCTTTTATGGAGGAGTGCTGGCTTGGGAGCGTGTGTGACCTGCTAGCCTATTTACACTGTTTTTGTAGCAGCCTCACTGGTGACAACGCAGGCTCATACATATTCATTCTAGTGCCATTGTGAGTGAGTGACTGATGACTGAATGAGTAAGCAATTTAGCGAGTGTAAGTGCCGCAAATGTGTGAAATACCGTATGAGAGAGTGCATGAGTGATCAAGTGACTGAAGTGACAAGCGAGAGAGTGAGCATTTGAAGGAAGGCGTGTGTGATTAAAAGTGAAAGGAGTGAACCAAGTGAACGGTTCAATAAATGGAAGAGTGAGTGAGAGAAAGCTTGAAGTGAAGATCAGCAGTTGAGTGAATGAGTGAGCAGTCAAGCAAACCACATGGCGTGTGTGAGTTTGTTTGTGCATGTACCATAAACGTATATACGGCTGTATGCCTTTGTGTTCATATGCGTCTTGCAATGCGCATTCAGCTCGGTTGAACCAGACGTGTGGTTTAATTTCCAATTTTCTTTCCGTTTCTCACTGTATGTTAGTCCCTCTCTGTCTCTCTCTCTCTCCCCTCCCTCCATTGCTCCAGGATTTGACAGTTATGAGATTATAATGAAACAACAGTCAGCCGGAGTCAGGCTTGGAGCAAAGCTGTCACTTTCATTGTGCGCTGTGTGTTATCTGTGACTACCCGTCCCTCCTCTACCCATCACTTTCTCTTCCTCTTCTTTATTCTACCCGTCCTTGAATGGATGGATGAATGAATTCTTTCCAGTCGTATATATTCTTTGCATTTTTCTCAGAATTTTGCTGTGATGCTTCTTTCCATTTGTTTCCTTCCCCTCAGCATTTTCTCATTTTCTTCCCATCTCTCCTTCTGTCCATCTCCTCAGCCTTCCCCCTGTTTATTATTTTCCATCCCTCTCTTCTGACTCTTCTCTTCCCCTCAACACTTCCCTGTAATCCTCTCATAACTCTCATGGGCTGTTTCTCTTCCATGGCATATTGTTCTCAACTCTGCTCCTCCTTCCTCCTTTCTGCTTTCTTCTCTCCTTCATTCCTCTCCTTGTGTGCGTGTGTGTGTGTCTTTGTGTACTCAAGTGCCTTAATGTGCATGCGTGATTTTTATGTACGTGTGGGTTTGAACAGTCTTTCCTTGTTGCGGAGAGACTTTTCTGTGTGTATGTGCCTGTGCATGATTTCTGTTTGCATATAGTAGTCCTGTGTGTGTGTATGTGTGTGTACTCTCAGGTGGCTCAAAGCATTGCACTTGAGAGTGTATTCATGTCTTTTCAATGAATAATATCTATGCATGCCAGAGAGTGCTGGGACTACACTCCTCTCTTTTTCTGCATGTCTGGCTTTCTTACTTCCTCAGTCTTTCACACTTTCTACTCTCACATTGTCTCTTTGTCTCCTACTTTCCTTCCTCTCTGCTACTCTCTATCTCTTCTTTCTCTCCCGTTCTCCATATGACAGTTTGTTCCACACACTTGATTCTCAGGATAATTCCCATTTTCATGGTGCATAAAGATTAAATGCTGCATCCATGCTTTTGTTGTTAGAGGTTTAGGCACACACACACACACACACATGCAAATTTACATTTACACACATGAAACTGGCTTAAGGGTCAGTTGGTAGAAAAAGCAATGGAAAAAAACCCATTGTTGCTTGGCACCCCAAACAGCATCAGCTCAAGGTGCCCTTTAGCAAAGCAACCCCCAACTGCTCTTGTGGCCAGCAGCAAAGATTGTGGTTTTACTGGCGAACTCCCAGTTGTAAATGTGAGTAGCAGTTTGAATGTTGAGCAGGGCTTTGCTGGAAAAGAAAACATGTGCCCAGCTCGACTTCCCTGGATAAATGAAGGTTAAAACAAAGACACTGTGGACACTTTTGTAACACAATTTATTTTGACATGTCACAGAAGTAAAAGCATTTATAAATTAGACAATCAACGATGGTCGGATTTCATGTTGCTGCTTCGGCTTTAAGATTCTGGCGTTGCTCATGCTGGCTCATCATTTCATTGTCGTGATTTGCTAACTCTGTAAAGAGGTTCTGCATATAAATACAGCATTCTGGTCTGTTTGTAGTCAAGGAAGTATTTACCAGTCCTGTTGCAGTGAACTGTTGTTGCTTGCAGGTAAACGGACATAAATCTGTTTAAAGAGATAACCTTGACATAAAACACAAGTGCTAATTACATGGAATAGGTAGATAAAAGTCTTGGCTCTGATATTCTTTATACTTTAATCAGATGTCCTCTGGGTAAACTGGAACCCCTGTAATACTGGTCACTGTCTGCAGCAGCAAAATTGTTATCACAGAGATAGCTGATGGGTTCTGCACTTGAAAACTGAGACACTTGAACAGCACAAAAGAACTGTTAGTGTTATAAGAAACACCTTGCCAAAATGCCTGCTGTAAATGGGTGTCATTGGGAGTAAAGACCAAAACGGTTTACAAATACCGTATTCCCCTTATGATAGCATACCCTGTGAAAACAGGTTTTCTGATTGTAATTGGGTGAATGTTTAGTTAAACCTGCAAAGATTTGGATTTTTACACCTCACTGGGCACCTTATTAATGTTGGAAAATTGGAATTGCCGATTTACTCATCCAGTCAATATGACTCATTCAACGCATTCATTTTGAGGCATGTTGGTGTCTATGTGATGACAGTAGCTCACTGTTTTTAGCTCTGGGTTGGTCTCCACAAACTCCTGAGTAGTCTGTCCTCTGAATGTTTTGTTTGTTGATGGGCAGGTAGTGTACAGCTGGTTCCATCTGAGCCTTTTTTGTGTTGCTGTTTGATGCTTGGTGAGAGCACCAAGACTGGACCAACTAGTTAATGTGCTGAAGAAGTACAATGATCCATCTTAAAGCTGCTGAGTTGGTGTTATATTTCTGTGGTTTTGATGCTGTGTGTGTATATGTGATAGTTACAGGCTTTAGAACAAACAGTTTAAATTATAGTGGTGTATTCACTGTGGCGTTATGTAAGACTACTAGTTAATTTGTGTAGAGTCACTGAACATGTGTGTGTGAGATGCCAGCCTCAGCAGTTCTGCAGAGGGGTAAATGGGAAACTGTTACACTAGAGTGGCATCACTGATGATGGCTGTCACCGACTGAATACATTACAGGATGTTAATGAACAGATTTGGCGCACAGCAATTTAAAGACGACATATCAACACAAATAAAAGGTAAAACCAAAAGTGTTCTTTACAGAAAATAAACTTAAGAATGTTGTATAGTATGTTTATGTTTATTAGTCATATGCCTGATGCGTGTAAGTTTGTGTTTCATGAACAGAAGAACGAACATCCTGCAGATAAGCTAATACATCAAACGAGGCGACTCAGCATGCACCGGGCTTTTTATCTATGCTGACTTGAGTTTAGTGACCTCTGTGTGCGCTGGAGATTCTTGGAGTTGAGACGAAGTCAAGAATGAAGACACACTACCAAAACAGTCACACACTGGTTCTGTATGTCGTTGCTGAGCGTGACACAGGTCAGTGCGCCGTGAACACAGTTACAGTACATTTAGGTCATTGCGCTGATTAACTACGCTGATGCTGCATGTGTAAGGGAGCGAGAGTACAGTGTGTTACTCACTTGTTTAATTCCTGTGATGCTCAGAAACCTGAAATCATTCTACCATCATCCTACCCATGATCTGGTCTACAGAGAGGAAAGAGAGGTATACATTTTAAAACAAAGTCAAAGGAAAAGAAAAAAACCGAGCTGAACACAGAAAGTAAATGTCATGAACCAGTTTTAATGTCATGTTGTGATGAAAACATGGTCTGCCCTGTGAAACCCCCAGGAAGCCCCACAGGCATAGTTTCACCACCAAAACAAAGTGGTTCTATATAATAGTCCTCTTAAAAGCTGTGTGTGTATGTGTATGTGCATGCGTGTGTGTGTGTGTGTGTGTGTGTGTTAACCACCCGTCCCTCACTAACTCTGTATTGATTTGACTCGTCAGAGATCGGAGAGCCTGCCACAGCTTTAGAGTGAGAGCATCCTGGTTTTAATCAGTGGTAATAACACAAATTAATACAGATGTTGTATAGACCAGTGCTCCATGGTCAGCACTCTACAAGCTATATAATGTTTCCTGTGATGAATATTTACAAAATTAGCATGTGCTTTATTATCTTACAAAATATGGCCTTTATCTCCATTCAGGTAGATTTGAATTTACAGATTAACATTACTTAATGGTATCGTATCATGTCTGTTTATACAGCTGTTGCTGCTCCTACAACTCCAGCAGCTACTACTTACGCTAAAGTACTACCAGTAATAAGCTACAACTAGTACTACAACTAAAACAAATATCTGTCAGCACCATGACCATCAGTAGTACCCACTTTTATTTCTGTGACAACTACTACAGACATAGTGTTATCACTACCACGCTACAGCCACTACAACACTTGGCTAAATATTAGAGCACATTACTTCTATTTTGTCTGTTTTCTGTTGGCAAGTGGTGTCTTTCACTGGCACTCACTGTCTGTCTACAAGCTGCTTGAGTAGTCTGATGCACAGTCCCTCCAGTTATTTACTTCTATGCACACTTTTCATTATAGCTGTTATTTGTAGGTTGCTCTCTGTGTGGTGTCTTGTTTTATGTGCCGTAACCTGGCTTTTGATTTTTTTTGTTAGGCGCTGCGCGGTGCTAAGCTTCATATCATTATCATAATGTACAAAAAATAAAACTTATACAACATCTCACGTCACCATTATAACTCCTATTACCATCTCCTTTCCAAAATCCAACACTGACTCCCACTTTGTGCTGTGATTGTGTGGGGGGGCGGCTGCACCGAGCCTGGTTTGAACTCCAGCTCTTTTTTTTTTTTCATTCTTTACTCAACTATTTCACTTTTCATGAGTATGACCCAGTGCAACACCATGAAAGTCTTTCTGAAATGAATGTCTGAAAATGTGTGCAGCTATCCCCATATTTAGATGATTATACCGACCTGCTCCTTTCTTGATGACCTCTGGGTTTTCATTTCGCTTTGGAGTTAGGCCTTTTGGAACAGCGTTTACCTTCAGACGTGTTGTCTGGCACAGTGTTTTGACTTCAAATGCACAAGATCTTGAAACATAGGAGGAAAAAGTTTCCATAATGGGCTCAAACCCACAGCATCTTGAGCACACAGCACTTACTGCTCGCCACAACTACCTACATATGCGGCACATCCAGCCCCACCACAATGTAGCAGCCACTCTATAGAGAAACTTTTATCAGCCCATTAGAAACCATTAGATGTACTTTCTATATTTTCAGCCTGTTGGAGGCACAGTGCATCTACCAGCCGTCAGGAGCTAAATAGTTTGAGCCGAGCAGAGAAGGTCATGGAGTCCGACACAGTTTTCTCTCTCCTCGGAGAGTCAGATGGCAGCTTTCTCTACAGGATAGTTAGAAACCCGTAACCATGACATCAGCGCTGGGACCAAACCTGTTACCTCAACTGTGCATATTTTAAAGCTGAAGTTAAATATTGAGCATTAAGCAGTTTATATGAGCTTGTCACGTTTTATAGAGTGTCTCTGACAGAGATCCAGTGTCTGTTCTCTGTAGGGACATTAATCCGATGTTCTGCGGTGGTTTTTAGCTCATTGAAGGCCAGAGACATTAGGCGGCGGATGGGCTGGGGGGAGGTGGGGCACGTCTGTCTAACACCATAACGCCATCAGATAGTTAAGTGCTCCAAGGCGTGTGTTAAAGGACAGTGGGCTGTCCCCGCAGCTTAAGTAAATGGCTTCTGTTATTTTATGAAAATGGATCAAAAGACTTAACCATGCATTTCTCTTTGAGACTTATAGTGAGGCATCAGAGTGACAGTTACACATACTGATAAGGTGTCTGTTCCCCAGCTTTCATTTATCCAGGAGTTTGCACTTGGGTCTCTGTAAATGCCAAGTTACTTTGCATTTGCAGAGCTGTGTGCATCCTCATCTGGGACGTGCCCTGTACAAATACAGTCCATTCGATACGTCCCATTCTCTGGGATAACAATGTGCTTTGAGTGACAGCATGACTGCTGGGAAATGGCGATAAATAAGGCAACATTATGCACAGGGGATTGCTGTGACAGTGAAAACTCAGCCATGGTGGGTTGCTGCGAGTGAATATTTTGACAGAAGTTTTCAAGGAGTTGAGAGCATAACAAATTCATGTTCTGAGCTGAGAGATTTGAAGGTGGTCTGGGAGCCCCCTGCTCCTGAAATCTGTTTCTGAAAACTGGGTCCACTTTAAATAACACTTTTAATAATACCACCTTATTATACTGGAGACAAACAGTCGTTCTTATCAAATATGTGAGTGCGTCGTGAACAGCTTGAGTTTGTGTAAAGCTGGAGAAAACAATAGCTGTAGACTGACCTTTAAAGATCATGAATTGATTCACCAACCTCAAAATATTTAACATTTGCTTCTCTACGTTTAATGGTTGAGGGTTCATATACAGCTTCTGGTTTTCCCTGCAGAGTGTCAGAGCATATCTATGCATATCTTTTAAAAAAAATCAAAAAACAGTTTCTAACTTATGACTCCCTGGGTTCTCAAGGGAGGACGACAACTGAACATTCTCCACACTGCACTTTTGGAGCCAGATGGCGAAAAGGCATAAAACTTGCTGTACATATCACTTAGTTGTATTATGCAGGCTGAGTACGGTATCTGCTCTCATAGCATATTCATCCTGCATAATGCATTAAACTCAGGGAAAAGTTCAAATGAAATGTTCAAACTCCTGGCAGCAGAAAGAGATTCATTACAAACTACCTTTCAAAAGTGCTAGAGGAGTGTAATGAATGTTTGTGATAAAGAAATGGTCATTTATTAAATGTCACAAACATGGAAAGGGTGTTCGCATCTTTTTTTCTTCTCTGACTTTTGCTACACTCCAGCACCTTTCGGGGTGTTTTTTCTATTTTAATTAGGAAGGCTGACATTTATCCATTTCATTTTGTTTCCCATTAGTAGCCTCAAATTCACATGGCTGGAGGAAATTTCAAAGAAATCAAATAGGGGTTAGAATGTATGACAGAAATGAGACGACAACAACACTAAATGAGGAGAATTAGTATAAAAACAAGTTATTGCCTATGTTTACATATAGTCAAGTCCCAGCAATAGTTTATCTGCAAGCAAAGCTTATTTAAAGGATGCCCATAATAATTGCTTCACAGTCATTAAATTGAAATTAGATCCAAAACACATCAGAACCACGAGTGCATCACAGACTCCAAGTTACACAAACAGAGGTCTCATAACCTTTCAGACACACTGAAGGGCCAAATGCTGAATGGCAAATGGAAATATAAGTGTTCATAAATAGCATTTTAATGATTTGTTTGCGCTGGTCTGAGGCTAAATGAAAATGGGTTCAGTCCAAATCAGCCACCAGGGAGGAGTGAGAGGCACAATGCAGAGAAAATGAGGAAAGATCATCAACAGACTGGAACTTCCACGCTATGTTTAGCGCCATATCATCAATAAATCATTACAGCATTCGCCTTACAACATCAACATGATTACTGAAAACAAACAAATCACTGGGGGGAAAGAAGACGGACAGTAATCCAGCCTCTGTGCTGTGAGAGATGATGAGTCTGAGGAAGTCTGTCGTATTGCTTTGAAGGCTGAAACACACTGAGAGAGTAAGAATGTGCTGTTGAGGTAAATCAGGGTTTATTTGATGTGTTAAAACTAGTGGCTGGATTGTGCGAATTCCACATTTCTGAATGTGTCCTCCCATTTCAAAGTCTATTCCAAACAGATAAGTTTGGAATGATGTGTCCTTCACAGCCCTCAGCATCCTTTACTGGATCCACTCATAAAGTTAAGCGGCCGTGAGAAACTGCTAATTAATTTAATAAATTAACAAATTGTGATTTGTTTATTTAGTATGATGCAGATAATTTGACGTTGTGTGAGCCAGCAGCCCGCTTTGATCACGTGGTGCATCATCATCATCACCACAGCAGCTTTATGGGGTGATTTTGTGAAATGTGTCGTGCAGGAAAAATGACATGTGTTCTTGCTCTTGCTGTTAATTGGTAGTGGTATGTTGCCGTCAGTGCTCATGCTCTCTCGCTGTCTTCGGGTCTGCTCAGGTTGAACATATTTTGGGTCAGGTCTAATCCTCCTCCGACTCTGTTGGTCAGTTTTACAGTTGGACCTTTGACAACCTCTAATGTGTAAACAATGGTGTCTCTTCACACGCTCTAACTGTGTCTGCTTTGGGTTCCTCATTAAATCTTTATGCCTGAAAAATTAGTCAGCTAATACTGAGACAGATGTAACTTCTCACAGTCCACAACAGTTTGCACAATATGCCAGCAGAGACCATGATTGTTGTCTTATTTTAAGAGTAAGACCTCTTGCTCATGCTTAAGGACATAAGTTTGTTAATGCAGTTTTTGTGTTTGTCAGTGAGTTTTAGTGCTTTCAGACTCTATAGTCATTATGTTAGAGAAGCTGCTTCACTTATTCACTTCACAACCTTAGAATTAAATTTATTAGATTGACGATAATGATATTTAATTTTAGTATAAATTCATAATGTCAGCTCAATGAAGAGACCAAAAGACTTTTTAATTAGTCAATTTAAAATAACTCAGTTTTCCTTGGTTGTACTAAGCACAGCTTGGTTACATTTGGCATCTTTATTAGTTTTTAAAGCCAATAGTGGACAGATTTTCCCATTAGTTGTAAGAATTAAAGCCAAGCAAAACTGCGCACACACATTTTTTTTTCCTTGATATGAGATTGTTTGATTTTATTGAGGCTGTCTTTGCAGTGTAGTTCATTTTTTCATTTGATGAGTCCAGCGGAGTCCGGTTGGGAGTGTTGGCTTCAGTAAAGCTGCAGTAGATGTGTTTCTCAGTTTCTGTTAAAGCTTTGCCATTTGAGCATGATTTCCATCATTTTCATCTTTGCAAGCTGTAAACTCTAATACTTTCTAATTAAGACATTATCCAAGAGCATGCGTTCTCTCTACGTGTGACTGAGTGGGTGGCCCACACAAGTAAACAGTACTAGACTCCCTTTTTGCTGCACATAGCGTAACGAGCAGACATCACTGCTGTGCTATTACCCCGCCCCACAGGAGCAATTGTTTGGAAAATTTTAAATTTTGGGGGACTTTTATTTTGGAGGCGGCAGAAGGTTCTAGTAGATTCAGGCGATGAGAGCTGACAGACACACCCTGCCTCAGGTGCTGCAGCGATTTCCGAGAGAAAGCGAGAGAGAGTTCAGCCCATAATGTCATGCTCCAAAACACCAAATTATTTAATTCAAAAACAACAGCGTCTCACCGCAGACAAGGTGGGACCCTGTTCACAGCTCCTGCAGCACAAAAAAAAGGTTTCTGTTTTACATAAAATATATAAAAAAAAGAGTTATTCTGTTCCCCCCCCCCATACACATGCAATATCTCTGCAGCTGTACGTTTGGGAGAAAAGACTAACCACAGCAGCAGCACAAACAGAAGACAGATGCAAGATGGAGGATGATGGCCGCTGCTGCAAACAGCTGCTGACATGTCACAGAGGTCACAGTGTGGATTTGTGTTACACTGTGGATTTGTCTCTAAGTACAATAGACACGAGGCTGTGTGTGAGTGTGATAGGGGTTAAAAGTGTGGGTCTTTACCAGCGAGAGGGCTTTTTTTGCGTTCAGTGTGTGTGTGCAAGTTAAGTGTATCTGGTTTAATGTAAAGGATTAGTGCTTGTGTTGTAAAAGGGTGGTTTAAACCATTATGTTGCCGGGGCTGCTGTGTGTGTGTGTGTGCGAGCGTGTGAGTGTGCGTGTTGCTTTTTTCAACTCTGTTTTTTAAAGCCTTTCTACCCCTGAGGTCTGAGCACTCATTACACTCAGTGCAAAGTAGAACAAACAGAGCGCAGAAATCAGCTGTCAAGCCAGTGCCTTTGCTGTGTGTGTGTGTGTGTGTGTGTGTGTGGACGCACATGTCTTTTGTACTGTTGTATTCACAATATTGTTAACACTTGTGTTATCTTACAGGCATTAATGTATGGCCCACCTCTCTCGCTGCAGCTATGCATTTATTCACTCATTTGTACTTGTTTGTGTGCAAGTGCCAGTCCGGCTGCTCGTACTTTCGCGCTCTCTCCGGGAGTTGCAGTCATTACTTTTAGGTGACTGTGCATCAGACGGTCCATTGTGTGCTCCGTTAACAACTTCAAACGCTTTATGTGTGTTTAAAAAGGGCAGCGCTTGTTCGGCGGATACTATTTATTTTTCCTGACCCGCGGGCAGCTTGCGCAGCTGAAAACACGAGACTGCTCACACTTTCTGCTGCAAAGCGTTTTGAGAATTCAACCTGCTCATGTATTTCATTAAGGACTTTTTCGAGGACGGTGAACACAGAGGAGAGCGAGGAAAAGGGCCAAACAAAGGGATGTGACAACGTGGTGTGAAATGGGATTTGAACCCATATGATCGTGGGTACATGGAGTGTGAGCTAATGGGCTGAAGGCACCGTGACAGAGTTTAGTGTGCTTCAGAGCAGCGGCATACGGCTTTTGTTCAGTCTAAATCCAATTTTACTGTTTTGGTTTTTGAATGCAACTTGTAATATATCTCCCCTTTTGGGCCTTTTTTCCCTTTTAAGCCAAGCTCCTGACAGTACCAAGAGTGCACATGGTTTGAGTCAGACTCTTAACCATGTCAGAGTCAATGCCATGTATGAATGACCATGTAGGGATTTGAACCATTAACCCCCGGCAGTGTTTGCCTTTACAGGCCGAGCCACATAGAGCCACAATGAATAATAATAATAGCAATAAAAGGGAATATATGACTATTGGCTGAAAATACGTGCCCCATGATCCCATTTCAAACCCTTTTTTAAATCGACATGAATACCTATCTGTGAGACACGCACTTCGATGATTTCATGTACAAATTATATATGGAAGATATTCAAGGTTTTCCTCCCACAGTAACAGTGGGAGGAATTTGAATACAGGAAACATTTGAATGCTGTAACTGAATTGAATACTGATAAGAACTGCCTGCTTTTACATTTACAGCTGGCTGTACCATCTTCTGTGGCCTCAAGTCTGACGTTTTGCGAACAAATGATGCATATCTCTCCGATGCTTTCAGTCTTACATACGCATTATACGGGCTTCCTGTTAAAGAAAGAATGTGATTCACCGTTTTGTACCAACAGAAACTGATAAATCAGACTGCACTTATAGATGGACTGCCACTCAAACTTCACAAAGAGAAAAGATTTAAAAAGAGAAAAGATTTAATGCTGTGTTTAAAATCTCCATCAAATGTGTCACCAATATTTGCAGTTTGCTTTCATGTCCTCCACCTGTGTGCAGCTCCTGCGTTTCCTTTGTCACTGTGGGACAAATGTTGGCTGATGTGTCCCCAAGCAGGACATGGAGCAACTTTCAGTTCAAAGAGACACAGTAATGATGGTTTCTTTGACAAAGCTCCTTTTTTTTTTCTTACAATGTTTTGAAATCATAGACCTTTCTTTCACAAGCAATCTGAGGAGTATCTCCCAGCCTTTAGTTGCTTTTTTGCTTTCTTCCTCAAAGGAAAATGTCAGGGCGCTGGCTTGTGACCCATCCTCCTGCCCTGTATTGCAGCTTTTAAAAATGTTTCTGGGGCTGTTTTTGAGCTCCAGCTGTGGGCTTCTATTGTACACTACTTTGCAGACTATTTCCGTCTGGATTTCCAGGAAGCAGGCTCGGGATGCTCTGACATTCAAGAAGCTATGAGTGTGCTATTAGTCAGGCTACCTGGCGCAGAGAGATAGCACTGAACTCCCTCAACCCTTTGAAACTCCCGGGACCGTATACCAGCAAAGCGTCTTAAAGCCGGAGCACTGATCGGAGAGCAGCCTCCCTTTCACGGCATATTGATGTTCACGCATCCATGGAACCTCGCTGATGATTCCAGATCAGTGTGTTTATTCTTAGAGGCTTTATGCACGCCAGCCCCAAGCTCTCCTCCCTCTTTGAAGTGTGGACACAGGAAGGGGGAAATGTTGGCTCGAAGCCCACAGGAGCCGTGAAAGCTCGCAGAAGCGTCTCCGAGTTGTTATTTACGAAATGCTTTGTTTTCCCGCGGTGCTAAAGTTGCCAAAATAACCTTCCATTTGTGGAGTTTTCAGCTTGGAGGCTATTAATGTTTTATTGTTTCCATGCACACTAAAGAGGACTGGCATGGAGAAAGGGCGATGCATTAGTTATGACTTCCTAGCTTATTGGGAACCTATGGACGAGATCACCCTCTCACCAGGATTCAGAAGTAATTCCACTTTTATTCCATGTCTTTATATTCCTCTGAGATTGACCTGATGCCACTGTTCTGAGCTTTAGATGTGAAGGGTTTTAATCCCAAATGATGCGTCAGCTGTGATCTATATTCTGACCAAATGACTGACACCTTTCATAAGCTATGGTGGGGATTAAGATGATAGTAGGTGACTTATGAGACGCTGGTGTCTCTCTATCTATTGAGTGTCAGTGCTATGTATTGGTCCTGTGTTGGTTTTCTAAAGAATAATTTCTTCTATTAATAAATCATTTGAGTTATTTTACTGAAGATAAAGCCATGTCAGTATGTTTCTGGTACTGAGTCACCATATATGTTCAGAAAATTGGTTGAGTTTTTATTGGAAATTTAAAATTTGGAGGTACAGGAGTCTGGTTCAAAAACTACCTTAACCTCCTAGGACCTGGCGTCCACATATGTGGACAACACATTTTGGGAATGCAAAAAAATAATTATTTGTTTTTACACTTAGCAGGTCCCAATCAACCCAAATAACAAAGAGAAATCAATAAAGCATGCCATGCAAGAGTTTAGGTCTTAGGAGGTTAAAAGTTACATTTCAAAATGATTGTTCCTGCTGTATATCTGGGTTAAATACTTAAAAGTCCAACTGAAAATGAAATAAGGAATCCCTGCATTTAATTCTTCAACACTCCTTTACTTTTTAAGACCTTTTCCTTATCTAACTTTGGATAGACTACGTCCTTTTGAACACAACAGGAAATGCTGGTACCACAGTTTTCATGACCTTCCCATGCTGTACCAACAGTAAAACTGTCAGAAATTATGGAAAATAGCTTTAAAGTTTCCAGAGTGGTTCTGACTTTTGTGTTTTCAGCTGAAAGTGTAATTATCATGTCAGGGCTTGAGCATGTGTACAATTTGTTGCTGACTTCCAAGGAGGAGGTGGATCAGCCATTGAACTGGGCTGAGGTAAGGTGGACCGAGTTTGGTGGTCGTAATTGCCTAAATGGCCATTTAACATGAATTGTTGTTTTTCATTTCTATTTCAAGCCTGCAAATGGCTTCATTTGAGAGGGGAGCCTTGTGCCGATGCAGGTTGGCCAAATTAGCTGGAGTGTAGCCACGGAGGGAAGCCAAATGAAGATATTTTACTGTGCATGTTTATGTGTGTGCCAGGTTTTACTGTCAGAATTTAATGGCTGCCTGGGGCAAAAATACCTCTGAAGGCTGATAACATCACAGTGAAGTTACAAACTGTCAGGGCAAACGTGCCACTGATATTTAGGAGTACCATTTTTCATTTTAGCCTCTTACATGTTTTGTTGAGTTGTCAAATATTCCTGTTTGAATGTCACTGCTGTCCCCTGTGGGCCACCGAAGGGGATTTCTGGGGGCCTGTGAGTGGGAACGTCTTCTGCCTGGAAGAAGAAATTGTGATATTATTTTTTTCCTATCAGAAAAAACAGTCAAGCACACAGTCTGCAGGGGGCTAACATGGCAACAAGAAAACAGTGTGTCAACAAGAAAATAAAACAACCTTGGTGCAGGAGGATTTTGTGTGTGTGCTTTTGTACCGCTATCTCTCAGAGAACCAATGCTTTTGGAAAGGGAAGATATTTCATTATGGTCCTCACTTCTCCAAAGGACTGTTTAGACTTGGAAAAATGGTCATATGCTTCCTTGCTGAGAGTTACAAGAGAAGATCGGTGTCACTCATACGTCACAGCACGTCTCTATGCTAAGCTAGGCTATGCTAGGCTAAAGTAAGCTAATCGCCTCGAGACAAGAAAGTTGTGAATCAGATTTAAAGTGTTGGGTTTAGACATGTAGTAGATGGGCTTATATGTGAAATGCTTTGTGTTGCTGATGGTCCCCACAAGTATATTTTTTGCATTTGTACGGAATTAGAGTGAATATGTGGATTTGAAATGTGTGTGTGTCACCCACACATGTGTGTGCAACTGGCTCCTGCTCCAACAGATTATCCCAGGTCTTTTCATAGATCCCTGTCTCATTTTAATGACAATGGGAGATCAGCGTCAATTACTGCTGCGTCTTTGCGTTGTGATCCAGTGGGCTGATAATAAAGCTGGCTTTTAGCCCCTGAAGACAGGGTGATGTTTTATTACTTCACCTAATACTGTATGCTATATTAAAGTCAAACAGGCCACTGGTCTGTCTGTCTGTCTGTCTCACCCATTTTTTGTTGTATGTTTGACTGAAATCTTCCCCTGATGATTTTTGAGGGAGTTTTCCTCCTCAGGCCCTTCATAATGCCACTCCTTCCTGTGGCTGTTCATTTATTATAAGGGGCTCTGGATTCGTGTGTGCGTGCGTGCCTGTGTGTTAGAGGTCAGTGGGGAGTGAGGCTCCTCATAATCCGGTAATCAAACCAGCTGCCACCCAACCCAACCCCCATCCCCCCACCTCTCTCGCTTCCTCTCTTTCTGTTTTTTTTCAGTTTTTGTCTTTATATTTTGCTGTTTTCTTGACAGAAAAATCTGTTGCCTCCTTCTTTGATGTTTAATAATATCAGAGAATAATAAAATAATGAATAATATTGTTATTTTGTATCTCTTTCCTTAATTTGCTCCCTCCCCTCCTTCTCTCTGTTTCCATTTTACAAAGACTTTATGTCAACAGCAACAAATTGTAAATGAGGGAAATCAGTTAATTAAATTGCATTTAATCCATTAATCAATTAAATAAGCCCTCAAATGATATTTGACTACAGTATTTGCAAAGGAAAAGGAAGGGCGCATCAATAACACTGGGGAACAATTTGAAAAATTTTTCTGTTGAGTTAGATTTTTATGCTGATTAAAACTAAAATTGGCATGCTGATTCCAAAATTGCAGTCAGTTTTTTTCTAGCACGTCAAGTTTTTTCTCCACAGCTTACCCTCCAGATAAGCAAAATTCCACTGATTAGCTGTAGTAGTAGTAGTAGTAGTAGTAGTAGTAGTAGTAGTGTACATATGATGGCTGACTATTGTTGGAGCATCAAACGCGATAGTCCTCCAGTTGAACACTCCAGAAAGAGCTATAAATGTAAATTTTTGCCTTAACTACTTGCACACAATTATAATTACAGTAGCCATATCCTTTGTAAAAACATAATACTGTTAAACATTGCAGTCACGCCTGTTTCTTTCATATTTCATTGTATGTCAATATTTGAAAATCTTTATAAAACAAGCACATATCTGTTAAGTACAGTATTTTTCATATGTTTTAAGAAAACGGGGATCCTATAGTTCAAAAACTTGACGTGATAGAGAAAAACTGAGATCAGTTTTGGATTCCGCACCCACAAATTAGTTAAAAACAGCTGTCAGACCTAACTCAACAAAAACTGTGTTCCCCAGTGTAATCAATCATTTATTTACAGTTATAATTTAGTAGTAAATTTACATTGATTCCCTTTGATAGTTACCATAATTACAGTGCTCCTTTTCTCCTTTTATTTAATTAATCCCTGGTTAAAGGTCCTTGTTCTGCTCTACTGTCTCTTTTGGTTTTTTCCAGTTTTTAATAAACCTCCTTCGCTCTCCTTCACCCTCTTCTTCCCTGTGTCAACATCCTCCCTCTGTCTTTCTTTCACCCCACCTCCATCCATCGCTGCCACCCTCCTTTCTTTTGTCTTTCTTCATTTCTTTCCAATACTTGCTGTGCTCTTTTTGCACCAAGATCCCGTTCATGTTTTATATTCTTTCTCCTTTATTCTGTTCGCCTTATCGCTCACCCTGCTTCACCTTCACAGCGCCTGCAGAAAATTGCCTCCTCATGCCGGTGTGGTCATGTGCATTTGTATTCTTTTATAGCTTATTAGCCAGCTTGTCGCTCCAAATTGCTTTACGATATACAGTACAGCCCAGCGGTGGATTGTGTTTGTACTCAGTGTAGATGAAACGTGTTTTGTGTCTGATGTTGAAACACGCACTGTTCTGTTTGGGAGGGTTGTGACCTGCTGCCATTCATATGAACTCATTTTGTAGAGATGGGTTACAGAGCAAAGCAGCGCTGTGCTGAAATTGTAACCAAAGATGAATGTGAGGAGACGGGGGGAGATGAGAATGATGTTTTCTACATGAGAGCACTCAGCGATACATCTCTCTCTCGCTCTCTCTCTCTCTCGCTCTCTCTCTCTCTCTCTCTCTCTCCTTGAAACCAACATCCTGACTCACAAACAAATGTAGATCACTTTTCTCTTTCTTACTGGAACATGTGATCGAATAATTGCATCATCATTGCTTTCACTGGTGAGCTGTATCTCAGAAAATCATTGTGCCTTTTAATATGAGCCACATCTGATGCCTGCCCACTAGAAGGCCCACTAGAGAATTGGCTGTGTGCAGATGATGACTAAATATACAGATAGAAAAACAAAGATACTGCTGGCTACGTGACAGACACTGGTATGATCTGGGTATGGCTACATTAAGACACATTTTACAGTTAGTGGAAGGGAACTGAAAAGTCATCTAATGAAGATTTGCTTCCACATTTCCTTAATAACTATTAGACATATGTGTAACAATAACACTTAGGTATGGATGGGCTGTCTGGTTGTTGAATAAAAAGTCCTTTTAATGAAACTAGAAACTTTATATACAGCAGATACATTATTATATTACATGTATTACGAATATGGTCTGGACTGAGAAAACTCTCTTTCTTTACATTATTCAAACATCAATCACCTGTAAGCTTCTCCCTCTTTATTATAGTGCATTATGTTTGACGGCTATAAGTTCAAGTTTGGTTTGCTTGTGTGTGTGTGTGTGTGTGTGTTTGTTGATGTTCTGCAGCAGTGGCCAGTTTTTTGACTTTTAGGAGCGTCCAATAGAAGTATGTTCACGTCAGTGGCAGCAGAATTTCTTTAAGCATTTACTGTAAAACGTCATGCTCCTTGTTTCGATGTCTGATATATGAAGAGAAGCCAGAGAGTCCTGCACTTACAGTGGTCAAAGCTGCTGATATTGTTGTAACCTTCTCACCTTCTCTCTTCATCTATGTCTCCTATTCATTTATCACTGTGCCTTTACCTCTTTCTTCCTGCTCTCTGCTGTTTATCCCTGTCGTCCCTGACCCTCCTCCCTCAAACCTCTACCTTCATCTGTCTCTCCCTTCCTACTCCTTCGCCTGTTCACACCTTTGTATCACTCTTTGTCCTCTTCAAGCTGTCTCCTTCTCCTGCTCCTTGACCTCCTCCTCTCACCCCTTTGGCCATATTATATGCATTCTCATGAATCAGCACACTTATTCAGTGACCTAACCTTTTGTCCTTCAATGTCCTATTTAACTTTTCAGATGGCGTCCACAGCATTTCAGCCCAGTGCATTCTCCGTGTCCTCATCATCACTGAGGACATGCTGAGCAGCAGCGTCACCGTCCGCCTGCAGAACATGTCCCAGGAGCACTTCCTGTCACCGCTGCTGGGCAACTTCCTGGAGGGTGTGTCGGCAGTCCTCTCTGTGCCTGTCGAGGACGTTTTCATTTTCAACATCCAGCCGGATCTGGATGCGGCGCCGGGAGGAATCCTGAATGTCAGCTTCTCTGCTGCGTTGCCGGGCGGACTCTTCTTCCCTTCAGAGGCCCTGGAGGAACAACTGTACCTGAACAGGCCGAGGCTGACGTCACTGACGCAGATGGAGGTTAGTTCGCATTTACAAATAAAAATACAGATATTAAAGCACACGACAGCTTCATGTTGGCCCAACTAACTTATGAATCATATTAAAGACCCAATCTTTAATTTCGGAAATATAAATTTAATTTCTATTCACAAATATAAATCGAGAGCATCTTTACAAAACACTGAGTTATGAGTATTTATCCAGTTATTGTCTAGTGTTACTGTGTGCTAATGACGTGTTAATGGTTAGAAATGATCATTGTGTGAGAGACAAAAACTTTGTTTTTAGTGTTTTCGCTTTTGGTTTTTGGCCTCTTCTTCAATTTTAACTTCAGATTATGGAATGTGCATTTCATATTGATTGATACAACAATGTTTAAAACCCTTATTGTAATTTTGTGAATGTATTTTATCAATACACACAGACACATGGACACATGACCAGAAATTAATATTATCAAATGTTCACATCAAATGAACATTGTATGAAAAAAGTCAGTTACATGCCTGCGGTCATACAAGCAAACAGGAAGCAGCAGCTGGAAATCAGAGCTCCATGTAATAATACACGCAAAGCAAAAATTGTGAAATACAATGTGCAAACACACGTGTCTGAAGACAGTCATTGGAGCATATTGCATGTGATACAGATGCGGTGTCAGTGCAGCCATATGGCTGCATGTAAAAACACACTGATATGACCACTATATGTTCTCATGCATGAAATCACACACACCTGGACACAGTATTCACATCAGCTACATACATGCGGACATAGTTTCAGGATGTCAGAGATGTTTCGATAGAAGAGAGCAAGAGAAACCAAAGGGAGAAAAGATTTATGAGGGGCTGAAGCAGTGTCAAGAGATACACAGTTTAAGGCTGAATGTATATGACCTTCTCTCCACTGGCGCTGTCACACAAACACACATAAACACATTCACAATGAATCTATATTCTCTTACTGTCTAAGGAGACACAATCCTGTGAATACATCTGATCCAGTGACCTTAACAGCAAACAGTTACAGTTTGCTGGTAATCTCCTCTGAAAGATCGATGGTTTCTCAAAGCATACCATCAAAACAGGGCCAAAAGGGGCAAGTCTCAGTATGATAGAGCTGTAATTATGCACTACTTCTTAAGGCATCCTTAAGGCAAGGAGTCATTCATAATAACTGAGACCTGGAAATGATCTAACCCAAGGAAACATGTGGGCAGTGTGTAGGCAACAGTTTATCAGAAATAGCTTTATATTGTAAGCAAATACTTTCAATGAAAATACATTAATTCTATTTCATTATTGTTGTTGCTGTCGTTACTTTAATTCTATATGATGCTATATTAGATGGCACAGCATGAAATCTGCTCTGCCTACACATCTTCACTAATTAGAGGTAGCAAAGACTCAGGGCAAAGACCACAAAACCTCTGAGGCCACAGTATAATTTGAAGGAAACTTAGATTCACATATCAATATTATCATACCAACCCAAAGTCTCCTTCGTGGGACTGCGGCGGCTTGTCAGTAAGGGAACGATATTTTAGTAAGTGAATCAAATTTACCCGTGGAATATCAATGAGGAGGGTTTTGATGCATTCAACTCCCACATTCTCAGAGGAAATCAACACTTCATTACCAATATTAGCTACTGTTATGATTTAGCATTAGTAGGATATCAGGAAGGTTAACTAAAGTGCTAAAATGATAATGCTAGCATGCTACCACACAAAACATTAGCGTGACAGCTTTTTGGCTGTTGCTTAGTTTAATTCAAACTTTCTTTTTTCTGACTTTTCTGTCAACTTGTAACTACGTTTTCTTACCTTCCTTCAGTGTACGCATTCTCACAGAGCTTCTCTCTAAAAAAGTGAAATGTATTTTTGGTATTTCCTAACGTTACGGTTAAAATAAAACTCAAATAAACAAATCGAATTCATTTCCTCTTCCCCTTACAGCTTGTGAGGAAAACAGTGTACATTGCTGTTGTTGAACATTAACAAAATTGACATGTTCAACTACAAAATAGCAAAAGTTGCCGCAGGCTGTTTTTCCCGAACACAACTCCAAACCTCTGTTCTTCATTTAAAAGCTTTTACTGCTGCATACACTGGACTGTTTTCATAGCAGACCTTTTGACACGGCACAGCAGGAAAAGCACAGGTATAATCAATCAACACCAATCAAAGCTACTCTCCAGTTAGCTGTTAACCGTTAGCAATTACATGGCTGCATTGTTGTTTATACTTTGTCCCTGGTAATTACTAATTAACTAACTATTGAGCTCATGTGTAATTTCAGGCTACTTGTACACCTCTTTAGTATATGTAATTAATCTTACTTTACCCTTCTGCTGCACAGACACTGCTTTTAACTAACAGCTGTAGTTGGTAGTCATCAGTTATACAACAAATGATAAGCTTATAAGATTAAATGCATTGTTACATATTGAACTAAAACAATATGAACAAGGTCAAAATATCCCAACTTTACTTGTTTCCACAGTAAAATGACGATTACTCATTGATGCAATGGTGTTAATCATGTAGTATTTTCAATAATATATCACTCACATTGTCGATTTTCTGCATTTCTACATTTTGCTGATACTAGATTCGCTGAAGGAGTATTTCAGTTTACTTGCAATGTAATATATTCATGTTGTAGAGGTCCCAACTCCTTTCACTTGAAAATAAAAGGTAGTACCACCAGTTCATGCAATGGAACAGCCAAGTGAAAAAGAGCCAGCATAAATGTAAATAAATGTATTTGCAGCTCTCCTATTACATGTCAGAGTGTGAGCTGTAAGACGAGGCCTACTGCATGTTTCAGGCAGTCAGAAAATGGTGGGAATAAAGCCCACCGCTGAGCAGAGAGGGTCTGTGAAGTGGACTTTAATCCATCTACAACACTGAATTACTGTGTACACAGCAATAATCACTTCCAACGTCTTTCCTCTGCCATCCCTCCAGGTTCTCCCTTTTGACGACAACGTGTGTCTGCGTGAGCCGTGTCAGAACTACATGAAGTGCATCTCAGTGCTGCGCTTCAACAGCTCTGCCCCGTTCATCTCCTCGCCCTCCATCTTGTTCCGGCCCATCCACCCCATTGCAGGCCTGCGCTGCCGCTGCCCAGTTGGCTTCACGGGTGATTACTGCGAGACGGAGATCAACCTGTGCTACTCCAACCCCTGCCTGAATGGAGGGGTGTGCGCCCGCAGAGAGGGAGGGTACACCTGTATCTGCCGTGAAGACTACACAGGTAAGCAGGGAGGGGCGTGTGCGGGCGAAGTTGGGGTCAAATCTCACCAATTTGGCTGATTATGTTGGTTATTTATGGGTAGACCTTGTCCAATAGGTCCTGCATTATATGTCTGTGTGGGTGTTTTGCACTTACAGCAGTGGGGTATACACATGTTCATTATAAATTGGGGCAACTGTATGTTCAGCCTTGTTTTCAAGAAGTGAAGAATAAGCCAAAGTTAACTCATCATTCGTGTGAGGCTAAAGAGTCAAATTTCATAATTATTTTGTTTTCTTTTAATCACCCGAATAACATACTTTGGAGAACATCTCCAGCAATTTGCCTTATGCTAGTTAATTGGAATCACTGTGTGATTGTGAACCCTGATGTTGTTCACTGGAAATAAACACCAAGAAAAGCAGAGTGAACGAAGACAGTCTTTGCTGCCCTTAGCCAATGATACTAGGCCAAAAGTCTTTACAGGCTTTCAGTGCGTAGCTTGTACCATTCTCTAGATTAGCTGTCTGCATGTTATTGGTTCCACTGGTTGACCTATCTAGTAAAACACTACGTGTCCAACCAGAATGTGATGTCGCCTGAACACTGTTTTTGTGTCAGTCAGTGAGCGGAGCACGTGGGTTACACAACACACAAAGCTTTTACAGAACTTTGGTAGAACATTTATCTCAGATCATAAATTATAAAAAACAAATACACAGCATGTTATGTGTCGAATCAGACAAGCATTTTTCAGTTAACGCGTGTTTGTTTTAATATCGTATTATATTGTATTATATTGTCTTAATTGATTGAAATGTAAACATATTTCGTACCTTTGGAGGTGTTTAAATTTCAAATTTGGATTAAAAATATATGCATTAGCGATGATTAGCACTGATAAATTCTTTGATAATTGATAAAGATGATAAATATGTCACTGCTTTAAACTGAGTGGCCAGAAGTATGCATCTGAAGGAAAAAGGATGGGTTGCAGCGTGCGCACTTGTGCGTTTGTTTGTGTTTTGGCGTAGTCTTTAACTCTACTCTGGGAAGCTAAAACTGACTGTCTGTGCCTCTTTGTTCGTGTCCCACACTGACTTCCGTTTTGATCCCCTCTGTTTTTGCTCTTTTGTCGTGTTGAGCTGAACAACATGAAAACAGACAGTCTCCCTCCTGGGAGAGCTTCCTCCTCCTCAGCTCTCTACCTGTTATTTAGTCTTTTACACACGCACAAACACCCACACATACGCACACACCTCACCACTACCACTACCACCACTGCTGCCACCATAAAGCCCTCACTCCTTTTTATTGTCACCAAACTAATTTGTTCCCCGTCTCACAGACACATTTCATTCTTTCTTACCTTTCCCAATACTCCAGACTAATTTCCGCTCTCTCTTTTGCTGCATTCCTCCCAGCTTTCCCCTGTTTTCTCTGCCCCTTAATGCTGCTGCATTGCTTCAGTCTTCAAGCCACTGAGTGGATGGAGGAGAGGATAGATGCTATGAATGTCAGTGTGTGCGTCTGGGGGATATTTCACATTGCCTTTTATTTCAAATCAAAAGAGAGCTGGGGGAGTGAAGCAACACTTTTCTTTCATGAGAGAGACAGAGTGTTTTCCAAACTCCCACTGAGACAGACAGAAAGAGAGATAAAGAGAGGGAGAGAGAGAGATGGAGGTAGACAGAGACAGAGAGGGAGTGGGAGGGAGAGAGTGACAGAATATAGTATGATAAAAAGAGAGTAAAAGAGATGGAGGGAGTCTGGTACGTTGGAGAGAAGGACAAAAAGTATGGAGAGAGAGGAAATGTGAAAGGGAAGTGGAAATAAAATGTGGGGAGGAAGAAAAAGATAGATGAAGCAGAATTCCCAAATTCACCGTTATATGTTGGGAAAAAGTGATACTCAAGAGAGAGAGATGTGGTGAAATCTCTGGTCATCAGTCCAAAAGGGTTCAAGGGTTTTGTGAGACACGTCCACTAAAGGCTGAGTTTTGGCGACCAAAGATACGTACCACGTACCATGTGCAACCAGTCAGAGAATGACTTGACAGACTTGACAGACTGGTTACTAGAACGGTTTGAGCTTTTAAAGTTTAGGAAAAACACAAAAAGTTTGCCAGTGCTGTGGTTAAAGCTTGGATGACAGATGACGTGTCTGTCTCCGTCGCACCGCTCCGATTCACCAGACATCCACTGCACATTCGGACATACCTCAAAATAGATATCACACGGTCTGCCAAAGATTTTATTGGACTCATTTCACACAGTTTGACATACAATGAACCTGCAAGATCACTGTTCACGCAGGATGCTTTGAGGCCTAAGGACACGGATGGCGGAGAAATAAATGCTAAAATGCAGGGAAAGTAGATAATTGATAAAAAGGAGGGGACAATAATAATGGGAGGGACAGAGACAAATTTAGAAAGGAGGAGTGAACAATGGGACAGGAGTGGGAGAGAGCGCAAACAGCAGAGCGTGAGAGATGAAGGAAAGGACAGAGAGGAGACGGGTATGACAGTAATATGAGAGACGAGGGGGACGGATGAATTCAGAGAGAATAACATAGAAGCAGGGCTGCAGGGGGAAAATGGGACGAGAGACATCTGAGAGCGATGAGTGAGAGAGACGGATGGAGAATAAGAGGTGAGGGGTAGACTGAGGAAAATCCGATGGGTTCTGGGTAGTCGGTGTTGTGCTTTTGCTGCGTAGGCGTCGGGTGTTGCGATGTCTTGTCAATGCCCGGGGCTAGTGGGAGGAAGAGGGGGAGGAGAACGGATAAACAGGGACGAATTGATTCTGCAACACACAGAAATCTCCAGACATCTCCCAACCACATTTGCTCTCTCCCTCATTCATTTTTTCTTTCATTTTTCCATCCAACCTGCCTTCATACATCCCCTCATACCCTCTTTGTGGCTTTGAATTGCTTTTCCCTGAAACTCCATGGATTTCTCTCACGGGCAGGAGCTAAGCCCGGGGTTTAAACCGAGACTGGAAACTTTCTTTTTCCACCGAGTGAGAATATTTCTCAGGTCAGAACAGAAACTTCCAACCCACCTGAGTCGGTGTGATTCATGACAAGCCAAATGTTTAATGTAAAAGCAGTTCAATCAACTCGAATCATGAAAGGTGTCAACCAGTTGGCTCAAGTTAGCATTTGATTGGTTACTTGTGGGAAGTCTTTGTAGATGGAAGTTGCTCACCAAAGACTATAATGTAAAAATCTGTAACTGTAGAGCACTTTTCAGTAAGAATGAAAGCAAATGGAAGAACACAGACGTATATTAAAACAGACCAGAGTAGAAGTAAAACAGGGTTAAGTATTCTTTTTCTTTTTCTTTCTCTCTGATTCAACTCTGGTTTTAAATAGGGTTGTCGTACATCAGCAGCAGTTCAGTACTTCATCCCAGTAAAACTGGACCCTTTAAACATGATAGAGCGTCTTTACGCCGCTAAGACAAAGGCAAAGAAGCACAAAGGATCTCAGAACACACGTAACCTCAGGCTAACCCCCCTCTAAACCTCACATTTAACCCTGGGATAAGTAAGGTTTGACATTTTGAACGGGGGGTTACAGCCGCTTTTTACACATGAGACAGTGAACCCTGCTGTGTAAAAAGGCTAACACTACGTTCATGGTTCCAACCCCAGAGATGTAAAGCTAAGAAAAAAGTGTGAAACGCAGCATCGTCAGGGGTGATGTACCGTTCACCCGAGCACTAAATACTCAGCATTAGCTCAGGGTTTAAATGAACGTATGATGTACTGTATGTTAAAACATTACCAGGGCTAAAGTAAAAATGATCACTGTGTTCCTTTAACCTGCTCACAGGCCTTTTTCACAGCAGATATCTTCACTTGTCATAGGAGGACAAGAACAGACGTTACTGAATAAAATGAATCAGCCATCATTCATTTTGTCATTTTGTTCTGACTTCCTTTGGGACGTGTCTTGCATTTAAAAAGGCCTTTGAAAGCTTTACCACATTAATGCAGCTTCAGATAGTCCTACATACTGCTGTCCCCTTGTTTGTTTGTGCAACTCAACTTTTTCATGTGTGGCAAACTAAATAATCAAGCAGAAAACATATAGATAAAGTAAGAAATAAGTAAAATGTGAGTTTCTTCAGAAGCGTCTCAGAAGCATTTGTAACCTCGGCAGAAACACTTAAAAAAGAAGTCCCCATCGTAAATAGTAATCTCTATCTTAGACCAGTATCTTGTTGTGCTGCCGTGTCTCTGCTATGACTTTTAAACATGTCTCCATAAGCTCTGTCTTGTTAGTTTCTTTCACCCTCATATGATACGTTTGCACATATGAACTTTTACTAACTTGTCATCAGCACACATCTGCCTCCTCCAGTAAATTGGTTTAGAGCAGGCTCGACAGCTGCCAAAGCCTTCAGCCAATCAAATCACTGTCGAGGCCATCATATATGTTTCATTTCCAGTGTAAGATGTAAATGTGAAGGATGCTGTTCTTGTTAACTGTGGACTGATGGTTTGGCTGAGATTATTCCCCTGAGACTTGAAATTATTAACCAGTGCTCTCAAACTTGAATTTAATCTGAATCAGTGAAGCAAGTAGATATAGATATAGGACAGTGATAAAAGAAAAATATTATATTAAGTAGGGGAAAATTAACTTTTTTTTTATCAAGGGTGTCTCACTTAAGAGTTAATCAAATGTAGGACGGAAGTTTTACTCCCTCAGCCCACTGCTACAAGGCTAAACTCAGCTGAAGCTCTGCAGTCTGCGCTTTTACTCATAAAAATTTAAATATTTCTAACCTCTGGCACTCACTTTTCTCAGAAACATGCAAAGCTTGCAGTGCTCACGGGAATGTGCAACAGTCATTAACCCTGAAAACAAGAAGGAGACCTCAGTGGAATAAAGAAACACTCCCAGTGGACAGTCAACCGTGACGACAGAGATAACAGTATACAGAAGGAGAGGATATCTGATCGTTTTCACAAACCGAAGGAACTCAGAAGTGATAAAGAGAAATGTGCATTATGCAGATTATAGTAAGATATAATACGAGGGATATGCCTCGACGAGCCGGAAGATGCAGAGAGGAGATGGGAGACAGACAGAGGGAAGCAGGGATGCAGACTAAATTAGTCTGTGAGAAGATGAAATGGTGAGCGGTGAGCTGTATTTTACACTGAAGGGAAGCCGAGAAACAGATGAAGAGCACAAGAAAAAGAGCCAAAGAAGAAATGCGGTAGGCAGAGGTGAGATTAGTTTTGGATGTGATAAAGCAGATATGCATGTTACTCCGAGAAGTTTAATCCAGCAGATACGGAGATCACACATGAAGAGCAAATTAGCTTGAGGTAGCTAAGACTATGTGTGGCTTGTAAGGAATGATAGTCCTGGCTTTTTGAAGAGGGTGTGGATGGTTTGAAGGGAAGGGACAGAACTGAATGGAGAGAGTTGTGAGAAGCTGAGAAAGAAAGAGGGAAGAAATTTAGTAGGCTGAGATGAGACTGAAGCAAAGGCTGTGAGACTAAATGAGTTTGGTTAAAGAAAGACAGGGACTATGAAGAAATAGGGCGACAGAGAAGTGAGGGGTGAATTAGTTTGGGGATTGGGGAAACAAGTGAGGTGGGTGATGAATACAGAGCAAGAAGAGACTAGATTATGTTTGGCAAGATAAGTTGGAAAGTACAGAGCAGGTGGAGAGGGGACAAGGCTATAGGAAAGGATAAATACCCAAGATCTGTAGGAGGGGGGTAGAAGAGCAAGGAATAGAGATGGACTCACCACATGTGAGTTGAATCCTGAATTATTTAAGCCCTGCACTACATGAATTACTAAATATCTCACACATAAAGATCACATGTCACAGAAAGTTTCCACTGCTGTGGGCACAAAGGACATTATAAATCATTCATCACCAGTGCAGATCAATCAGTATACTTCTGAGACATTAAAAACACCAGAAACAGAGCAATGGGTCCTGCTTCTGTCCTCCAAGTCTTATGTTAATGGTTAGTCTGGTCAGTCAAGACGAGCTAATCCTGGAGGTGCAAAGGTTGGGGAGCAGCTCCAGAATCAGCACCATGGACAGAGATTGTGACGCTCACCTACACTACACACCTGTTTCACTGTACCACACACACACACACACCCAGGAGAATTAAGGCTCAAGACTTAATAGTCATTGTAAACGAAGGGTCCCTTAAAAGATGAAGTCGACCAAATGGGAATGTCAAGCCACTCCGGCTCAGAGACTTGTGAATGAACTGATATCTGACCAGACGCTCTGCAATATTGTTAATTATTCTCCCAGCGGTTTTGTTAGAGCATACACCTCTGCGGTCTGTGATAAAGCAGAAAAAATGCACAGCTAAACACATGCCCAATGGCAGAACCGAGCCATGAAATCAGAGCTAATTATTAAGCTAATCTGAGCTAATTATGTACTTACAACTCCCACGTGAAGCCAAGAAAATTGATGTTGTAAAGCTTTATGTTCTCTGTTGGACTAATAGTTTTCTGCAAAACAGAAGCAACAGGATTTTCTTATTTAAACCGATAGAGGACGTTTGAGTTGGATACATATTATTGTATTTATTTATTTTTTAGACAAATACACTTAACCAAAAGTCTTGACTTCAGAAAATAACGATGGATTAGTGATGGATTAATCAGCGTTCCACTGATAGCACGTGTCTTATACATAAAATTTCGAAAGAATTACGCAGCTAATTATTGTAGAATTAATCACAACATGGCGGCAAATAATATGACGACAGCAATGAACTGTGTAGAGAGTGTCGTCATTTATAGTTAGCACATTTGCAGCGGGAAAGGAAGACAAATGAAAACTCAATTAGTTTGGCAACGATAAGGCACAATGTCAGAACTGAGAAATTCAGAGAGGACAAATGTCAGAGACATGCTCTTCGGTGATAACACAGAGAAAGTATTTGAGGAGAAATAGACTTACAGAGGTCCTAAAAGGTGGAATAAGGATGACTTTGTAAAAAAACAACAACCCATGATGTGTTGTGTGAAGATACATCATACATGAGATAAAGAGTTAAAAGGCGGTGAGGGATGAGAAAGAAAGAAGGGTAAAAACTGTCGAGGATGAGAGAGATGAGGTCTGAGTTTGGTGAGTGAGATAAAACCAGAGTGGTTGGGTGAGAGTGGGCGAGTGGACGAGGGAGAGAGATAATGGTATAGGATGCATTAAGAAGTCTCAGTGACATTAATTTTGGAGGTCATTAATGTGTGTGTGTGCGTGTGTGTGCGTGTGAGTGAGAAAGAAAGAGAATGAGACCGAATGAGACCAATTTAGCTGAGGTAAGGGTAACAGAGGAAAAGGTGTGTGTGTGTGTGTGTGTGTGTTTGTGCATGTGTGTTAAGTAAAAAAGAGGTAGACTAAATTACTTTGGGGAAATTAAAAGTAGTGAACTGTTGGCTCTGTGTGTGTGTGTGTGTGCGTGTGTGTGTGTGTGTGCGCGCGTGTTCAAGGGAAACATACATAGGCTATGCAAGGAGAATAAATTACTTTGTGGAGATGAAGAAAAAACCAGTAAGTGGTGCAAACAGCCAGAGCAATGAGACCGCTTAGTTTTTGGGATGAGGTTTGGAGCCAACGCAGATTGTGTAGGACGATAGAAAATAGAGGAAATAGAGACATTTAAATACATAATAGACATGGTTTGGAAATATGCATGTTAAAAAAATGCACTCCAGGGGATTTGATTTGCTGAGCTGAGTGGGATAAATGCATTAAACAGTGTGGAGCACAAGGAGAGAGGAGACTAAATGAGTTTTTGGGAGATAAGTTGGAGAGCACGAGGAGAGGGAGAGGGAGGGAGGGGAACCTCTCTGTGCTGTTTAAGACAGACACGGATGTCATGTAAAGACTTAAACGTGACCACAGCGTACGAGTCTTCTTAGAGTTACGTGCAGTCTGACGTTAAAAACAAGTGTGATTCTATCAGCTACGTTTGTCTAAGTAATTCCTATCATTTGTTGCCAGTGGAATGATAAACAGCATAACTGTCGCTTGAGATAACAGGAATTTTGCAAATGAAAGCTACGATTTTGAAGGCGCAGAGTAACATTCAGAGGGACCCCAGTGCAGATGAATTTCAGGAGGCACCTGAGTTGAATAATGGAAGTACTAAATACCTTTTCTCACACTTTCCCACACCAACAGTCATAAGTGCATGCCATGTTATTTCTGCTGTCTTTGTCACTAACGTAAATGTTAAGTCTTCTGTTTTCTATTTCACTTTTTGAGATTAACATATCATATATGCAATGAAAATATCTGTTTAAGAGACAAATAATCATCAGGGTGAATTGGACTTTCCAATTTTGGAGAGAAAAGGGAGAGAGTTCAACCTAATAATTAAAAAGCAAAGGCTGTAGGGTAAAACGTGAAAGCTAAAGAAAGGGAATAGAAAATAAACGTGGGTGGTGATGGTTATCAATATCTGGGGTCTGATCTTTTGAAAAGGGCCCACAAAACAGGCAAAAGAGGATTGTGAGGGAGGTTGAGGCAGATGAAAGTGGAAATGGGGGAGGAAGAGCACATCAAGAAATGGAAAAGAGGCAGGAGATTGAAAAAAGGCAAGAGGAGGTTTGGACAGACAGAGACTTGTAATGGAGGAAAATACAAAAAAATAGAAACAGGAAAATAAAGAGGAAACATTTCAGAGCGAAGAGGGGAGAGGAAAGGAAGTGACTGGAAGAAGATGTTAGCAGAAGATTGAAGTAAATGACAGAAAACCAAAACAAAAATAATTTTGAGGTGTAAAAAGACTTTAAACTAAAAAAAACAACTGAAAGTGGAAGCAGTGGAGGAAGAGTGTAGTAAAATAGAAAACAAATTGAAGAAAAGGTGAAAAGGTGCAAAGAATAAAGAAAAGTATAATAAAGATGCCCAAAGCAGGAAGAGAAAAGATGTTAAGTCAGCGAAGGAAGAGCAGGAAGTATAAGAAGCTGAAATGAAAGTTAATAAGTAAAGAACTAACAAAGTGTAATGCACCTACTGTGTCATGCTAAGATGGTTGAGGACTCATTGATGGTGATTTAACACTGCACTTACGTTTGAACCAAGAAACCCTGGAGTTGCGTCAAGAACAGTTGATAATGGAACAACTAATAAGACAGTATGACAGCAGCCATGATGGCTTTAGTAATAGATATTACAACATTTAGAAAGATGTGTAATGACTTTAACACCAGTGACATGTTCTTTAACTTGGACTTTACTGATAAGACATCGTCCCTCAGTCTAAGTGATTGATTTAGGTGTGCAGCAAATCAACTTTTAACTTCAGCAGCAGTTAGAGTGTGCAGCCAAGTAAAGACCTGAAAGAGGTCAGCCGCAGAAGGTCAGAGGGGAAACCTGAGAGCATTTCTTCAATGAAGTGTGATCCAGTTTCAATCCATGAGTAAAGTTGCAAACTTGTGTTTCTCACAGTCACCAGTGAGGCTCAGTCCTCAAACACACACAACACAAACCTCCCTCAGCTGTTTTTCTAACTTCATTCTTGTCTCATTTGTGGTCTGATAAACAATAAATGAATTCAATTCAGCGCCCCATATTGCTGTTTTCCATGCTAAGTTACTGTTGCTGCAGGCTCTTTCAGTCATGACAGGTTGTTGTAAGTGTTCCAGCACTTTTCATTGTTTGCATACTACATACTTCCCGACATGTTGTAAGAGAGAAGACAAACCATTTAGAGAGATTAATAGAACAGAAATGTCTTTAACATCAGGCGTGGCTGTATGACACAAATCCTGCTGCATGGCGCCTGAAATGGGGAACATCGTGCTGTTTCAAGCCAACACTTGAAATTCACTACAGTTTAAACCAGTTTGGTGGAAAGAGGAGGAGGATAGTGGAAGGAGTGTGTGCAGAAGGATTCAGAATGAGTGAAAATCCGCTCACTCCGGCTTTGTTAAGACTTATGAGTTGAATGCATTGTCTGAAGACAAGTAAGTTAGTCTCATGAAAGAAGATAGTTTTGGGGAAAAAAGGCATTTTAACCTTTATTTTGGAGCAAAGTCACCAAGCGATTTAAGTGCTTTGTTTTGGTTTTTTAACAAATTTGACTGATGATTCTGTACACACAGTATTTACGTCCTGGTGACCATTGAAAGTTACGGCTTTACCCACCTATGTATTTAGATAGTGGCTTGGTCTGCGGAGTGGTGAGATTAGCCATGACTTTGATACAACATGCTACATATTTGGCGAATGAATACGTACTGTGTCCCACCTTAGCCAGCTGGTCATTGAGAATCCGCTATTTTCTATGGCTCCTTTTTATGTCTTAGATTAGTCACTCAGTCACTGTGGGTGGGACTATGATGTCACTCTCCTAGTTACTGTATTTCCTGTATGCTCATTAACCAGTTTTTTTCCCCAACAAACCAACCATGAATAGTAAAATGCATCACTTCCTTTACACCACTGATGACACGTGGAACTATTCTCGTAGGCTTGTGTAAAATTAATCGATGACAGCAAAGCACAACATTTATTTCTGTGAAAACATAAAATATTACTGTTTCACTAAATTAGGACATTTCAAACTCATTACACCTCTACCTGGAGCTCAAAATCCTTATTACCCTTGAAGGAACTTTTTGGGTGAGGGGGTGTATAAGGTAAAAGAACACCAAAGTAAAAGAGTGAGAGTGAGACCAACAGAGGCAAGACAAGAGGAAGACGTAGAGGGAAGTAACTGGGAGTGTATTGGCCTCTAGGGATGCACCATGTGTTGGGGTGGAGGAGGGGGGGCAATGGGGTGGGAGGTAGGGCGGAGCAAACTAAGATGCCGGGGGGTTGGTTGAATAATACCGGCTTTGATGAATAAAACATCTGCGTGAATGAAGGGGTGGTGTGAATGCATTAAACCAGGCATGGAGGAAGAAGAGGGGAAGAAAAGAGAAACGGCAAGATATGGAAAGAGATGAAGAGGGGAAGGAGAAAGGAACAGTAAAGCAGGGAGCGTTTTATATATAGAGATGTAAGGCTGAGGGAAGACAGAAAAGGAAGGAAGCGACAAAGGAGTGAGAGGAGGAGGATGGAGGGAAGGGGGGAAGAATAAGGAAGGAAGTGAATGAAAATAATATAGGCCAGACACGAGCAGAGACACTCAGTAGTTTTCAGACTTGAAATGTATTTTGAAGTTTGGTGGGGTGACTAGCATGGCGTGTATTTTGGATTGTCCAACATGTTCAACCTGACAGCTGAAACTGAACTTCAGGGTCCCGCGAGCAAGTCATATTTGAAAGTTGTAG